>JANIJI010000012.1:2542500-2945000 GCA_024500535.1 Leptonema lineaticorne | reverse complement strand
ATACAATAAAATTCTGTTTATTATTTAATCAGCGATTTTCAAATATTTAATTTCCTAATTGGAAGAAATACATTTTTTTCTATTATATTTTATTATAACTTTAACGTGAGAGCGTGACACAATCGGCGTCGGCGCTCACATTTTATATACTTATATAATATTTATTTTCAATAAATCTAATAAGATATTGAATAATATTGTAAAATATATATGATAATTACTGATTTTTTTTCTATAATCTGGATGCGTCCTTAGATATATTTTACAATTATTTTCAGTTCGTATGCAATTAAATAACCTTTTTTTATATATTTATTTTATTCTATATATATATATTTATATATCTCACCCATTTTTTAATATTACATCTATCATTCTATTCACTTTTCAAATTTATAAATAATGATCCACACAACATAGTCTACACACAATTTTGAAAAAAAAAAGATTATTATCACAATTCGATCCCCCATGTCGGACCGCGACGTTCGCTTCTATCGACCCTGTTCTACGGTACGAGCGTCGCGTACGCGTTCGAATATCGTCTGGACGCGGCACAATAAAAAAAAAACATAATATTAAACATTCAACCGGCAACGCTTTGCGAGATGTATTCGTGAAGTTAATGAGATAGTGAATGAAGTGTGCGTTTCTCGGTAATATTGCCTCATGAACTCGTGTATTTATTGTTATCTCGATTGTATCGCATATTGTAAAATAATAAACGTTTTGTAACACTTTGCATGTCACGTTCGAAATTTGCATAGCGAAACGATGGAAATCGATGAACGAGTCTCACTATTCACCACGATTATTTATTATTATTTTCATTTCAATAACGATAAAATATGAAGAATACGATATTTTTCTAATTTTGTATCCTCGTAAATTTTAATTTAATAAACGCCTAGCGCAATCTTGTGTATATATATATATATATATATATATATATATATATATATATAATTATAGTGGTTCTTGGTAATGAGAGGTTTTTCACGTTTTACAATCGTATATATATATATATATTTTTTTTCAAATTACGCTTTTACGTGATACGTCGACGATTACTAATTGTATGTTATTTTATTCATTGTAGACATTCTCGAATGCGTATTTTATTTATATATAATAGAATATTAAAAAAACCGGAAAGAAAACCATTATTTTTCGAGTCGAATAAAAAATAAATAAATAAAATGATAATTATTGTTTCATCTAATGCTATACCATATTTACCGCGTGAAGTAAAACTTCATCTTTTTTTCCATATAAAGCACGTCGAGAATTACGAGTCATTTATTTGTAATTCATGATGGTAATTCTTTCGTAAATTTATACAATCATTTCTTCTTACTATTTGAATTGATTAAAACTATTTTTTTTATCTATGATGTTTGTGAAAATTGAAATATCGATTTAAAAATTTAATTTAATTTTGTGTTAAAGTTTATATAAAAAGATTGAAAATCTATGTTTAAATCAAATAATATATATTATATTTTGTGTATTGTGTTTTTTTTTTTTTTTTGTTATAAGTAAATTGAATTTTTCATTTATAATACAATAATGTAAATAGTTTTAAAGTGAATTTACTTTAAATATACATATATATTATTTTTTTATAGAGAGATCAAAATTTAAATAAATATTAAAAAATATAATTTTCACTTATGACTTTATTATATATATGACTTTATTATATGTTTTATATATTTTTTTTATTTAAAATAATTTCTGAAAAATGACGCCATTTTACAAAGTAGTTTAGTTTTTAGTTTTTTTCTTCTTCATCTCTTTTCATGACGAAAATATATTAAATTATTAAGAAGTCAATGTGTAATTTTGAGTTTTATATTGAATTTGAAAAAAACAATATACATTTAATTTTTTCTTTCGTAGAAGATAGTATATTAAATTTATATTTTTCTAGATCAATCTTTATATAAATGACATACTCTATAAAATTTTATTAATATTTAAATAGTACTATCTTTTAAATATATAAAAGATATATATATATATATATATATATATATATATATATATATATATATATATATATATATATATATATATATATATATATATATATATAGCAAATTTTACATATTTTTTTATTGAATATTAAGAATAAATAAATCATGAATAATGATTTATTATACCTTATAAATCTCTATATTCTTCTAATATTATTTTTTATTTCCATTATATTTAATAAATATATTGAATCATATGGCATTTTTAAAATACGCAAATATTTTTTCTTTCAATATCACCCCTCAATTAATAAATTATTTCGTAATATATATGAAAATTTACATATTAAATAAAATATTATATTGAATTCGAAATATAAAATAAACAATTTCTGTCAATAAAATTGAAATACTGTATATATTTTCAATATCAATCATCTTTTCACTGAAAAACGATATATATATATATATATATATATATATATATATATATATAATACCATATATAATAATATTATTTAAATCTATATAAACATATAAAGAAAATAATAAATATTTTATACGAATATCATCAAAAATTTATATATTTCTAATCCAAATCTTATAGATATATATTTAAAGTGCAAATTGAACGATTCTTTACAGTTGAAAAGTGTTTTTTCCAAATAAAAGAAAAATGGAAAACGTCTTCGCGATACTCGAAAATTGTATTGAAAACTCGAAGAGCGCTCTTTTTAAAAAAGGCTTTTCATACAAAAAAAAAATAAAATAAAATAAAAAAAATAAAAACCATTTACGGTCTGCAGCAGCATAGAGTAATGCGACTTACATACTAATAATATGCAAATTCAAGTGTATAAGTAAACTCTTACAACGTAATTAGTAACGCAATTCGATTACAATTTGCATTTATTACGATTCAAATGTGATGATAATGTATTTATGCCTATAATAGTCATGCATATGCGATTAGAATTAATTTAGATATTTTGCTACGAAATTATAGACAACCGTAAAATTTATTAAAATTATCCAAAACAAACCATTGGCAAAAAATAAAATATGGATATTTTTATTTAATTCCAACTTTTCATATTTATATATATATATATATATATATATATATATATATATATATATATATATATATATATACATATATTATAATATATGAAAATTCGTAATTTATATTGAATTTTATGAATAATAAATTTTATTTTCATATAATGTTTAAATTTTCTTCATTTATCAAATTTTATAATTGAAATATAAAATAAAATTAGATTTAAAATAATCATTTAGAAACTATTTTATATATCAATTTAAACTTTATGTATATATATATATATATATATATATATATATATATATATATATATATATATATATATGTATATATATATACACACACACACATATATATATATATATATATATATATATATAAATATATATATATATACATATATATATATGTATATATATATATATATATATATATATATATATAATGATGAATAAAAATTTGGTTCAAAATATGCATTTTAAATTGACATAATAAATATTTTAATATGAGGTAAAAAAATATTAAAAACTATTGAAATAAAAATGAAAAATTTTTCGGGAAATTTTCGGTTCAATTTAAACTTTTTTTTTTAGTTTTTAGAATCGCATATATTAAGTATAGTACTTTTTATTTTTAAATTTTATTATATATATATATATATATATATATATATATATATATATATATATATATATATATATATATATATATATATATACGATATATATTGTATAATAAACAGAAAAAATATTAATACTTAAATCGTATCAACGATATTTAAACATTGTAAAAATCGTAATATTTTACAACTATTTTGAAAATGGAATAGATAAATTTATAAATGGATTTTATACGATAGTATTTTTTTTTATATATTGTAATATTTCTGTATATACTATATATATATATATATATATATATATATATATATATATATATATATATATATATATATATATATATATATAATATATATTCCAACGTTTCTCAACACAACAATAAAAAATATTTACACTCGAAAATCGCAACACAAAACATTTCACGAAA
This sequence comes from Leptonema lineaticorne, assembly GCA_024500535.1. NCBI lineage: Eukaryota > Metazoa > Arthropoda > Insecta > Trichoptera > Hydropsychidae > Leptonema > Leptonema lineaticorne. The sequence goes on along the minus strand of JANIJI010000012.1, from coordinate 2,940,908 downwards.
TATTTTCGAAGATGCCTTGTCGTGAAAATATTACTTCTGCATGAAAAGCTTTCTGTCAATGGCTGAAATATTCAGGCGTACAAAAGTTCAACATACCTGAAATCGAGCGAAAATTCCGAATTGAAATCCTCATCTTTTTCCATCATCAAAAAAAAATAAAATAAAATAAAATTATAAAATACAATTAATGTATAAAATAAGAGACGAGTGTGGAGGGAATAAAGCGTGAAATATTCTCGCATCGTCAACTAATTGCATTTTTAATTGACGTTTTGAAAACTCGTACTTATAGACGCTTTGCGCTCGAATTCGTCAAAATTCGCGATAAGAAATGCCTTCGCTTTAAATTCGTCTCATATTTAATTCCCGACGAAGATCTCAAAAATAAAGAGATGCGTCTTAGTATAGCGTATTTTTAATTCGAAATATAAAATAATATAAAATAGATATACTTTGAAATAAATAATAAATTTTATTAAAAAAAACTTTAACTAATTTAAGTTGATATATATATATATATATATATATATATATATATATATATATATATATATATTAGTTTCATCAATATTAAAAATTTCGAATTTTTAAAAAAAAATATACAAATAAATAAAAATGCATGAAATTTGCATATAACGGGATAAGGATATATAAAAAGGATAAATATTTTGTAAAAGGGTAAACCAAAGTAATGCATACAAAATTCACATATTTTTTAAAAAAATTATACCAATAATACTGAAGAAAATCTACATTATATTACCATATTTATTCTAAAACCGGACTATATTTGAAGCTGATTTTGTATGAAAAAGATAAAAAAATATTATCAATTGTATCGAAAAAAAATAATACAAAAAGATAAACCGGAGATTTATACTACTGTAATCAAAATGTAAGGTGAAATTGACATTTAAAACTACCAGGCATTAGGAAGGCAGGTAAATTGTATTTTTTTCCTAGATTGGTAGGACTGTCTATAACATTTGCCAAACGATAATGCGCCATGTCATATTACATTGTTTCTTCGCGACTTTTTTGGCAAAAAAACTCGACTCATATCATTCCGCAACCACCGTATTCGCTTGATTTAGCACCGTGCAACTTCTGACTATTCAGCAAACTCAAAAGGCCAATGCGGTGACGTCGTTTTAACACGATTTACAAGATAAAAATTGAATCGAAGAAGGTCTTTAAGGCTATACCTGAAACAGACTATTTCGACTGTTTCAAGGATTTAATGAAAGCGTTAGTAAAAATTGCTTTTTATCGGACTGGCATTACTGAAATTGATTTGGAAGAATAAATAAAGAATTTACACTTTATAAAAAAATTCACCTTACTTTTTGTTCACAGTGTTATATAATATTAAATATTCTTGGATTGTTTTTCATTAAATTATTCTTATATTAATATGATGAAATCTTTCCACATAAATCCAATCTTGGTATATTGATTCAAATTAGAGATGCCATTGGGATTTGAACTCATATCGTATATATTGTGATATCGATTGAGAAACATATTTAACAAAATTTAATTTCAATATATAAATATTTAATTCTTTCATTATTATTATTATTATTATTATTATTAAATTGATTTCAGATTGAGAAATGAAACCGGGAAGGGCGAGAAGACGAGACAGCGGCGAAAAAACTACGGAGGCTACGCCCCTCGAACCCCAAAACGCCCCAGGTGAGCCTATCAATTTTCACTTTGAAACGTCGCACACATTTTTAAAAACGTTTCTCGTGTTCGTCCGTTTGTCTGTTTGTAAACGTGTAACATTCCTATAGAATTCAACGAAAAGAATGCTTATGATTTTACATAACTATATATATATATATATATATATATATATATATATATATATATATATATATATATATATATATATATATATATATATTTATATATATATATATATATATATATATATATATATATATATATATATATATATATATATATATATATATGTCTATCTATCTTTTATGAAATACGTGATTCGCTTTGACGGAAGAAATTCAATTGAATATTTATATAAAAAAAAAATTATGATCTTTACAATGATGTGATTTTTTTCATTCTATATTAAAATTTAAATTTATGATATATTGTGAATAAATTTGCATTTCGTTCGAGTTTACGTGCGTTTTGCTTTTGACGACAGTCGCTTTCAACCGATGCCCCGGAGACCGGTTCACGGTCCGCAATAATTTAAAATATAGGTCATAAATATAAATATGAACTACATAAATTATTTGTACTATAGTGATATATATTTTTTTCAAAGACGATGTTTCTTTTTTCAAATAAAATATTGTCAACCCTCCTCTTTTGCCCTGTTTTTTTTTTATATGAACGATTACTAATTAACCTCGTTAGAACTAGAATTAAATATAAGATATCTCTCAATTTTATTTCAACATTTTCTAATTTTATCAGAAAATTATTATAGTATTTTATATATCATATTTAAAAAAGTAGAATATAGAGATTTTAATTAGTTTAAAAATTTACAGAAAATTGTAATAATTTCCATTTTAAAATTTTCCGTTAATTTCGAATTATATTGATTAGAATGACTTCAATAATTCGAAACAATTATATTATTGAATATGCAATATATTTATATTATTAAAACTAAACAAAGTTTTTTTTTAATAATTTTCATAAATTTTATAACAATCGAGTGGTAACAGACATATTTGTTTATGAAAAAAATAAAACAATATGAAAAAATAAATTTATTCAAAACAATTGTATTTATATTAAACTTACTTAAAAACGATATTATAAAACTGAGGATTTAATCAATCCAAACTCAAAAGATTTGTTCTTAAAAATATACAACTCCTAAATTTATTTCCATATTTATTGTTAAATAATATGATTTATATTTATGTAAATGAATATTTAATATATAATATCTTATCATTAATATCCAAGGACAAAGAAAAAAAATATTAAAGCACCATTTTTAAAAGCCGCCCTCATCCAGCATTTTACGTAAAAAGAAGAACACAAACGAAACATTTGCATCACTTTAAAAAACCATTACAAAATTTTGAACAAGAAAAAAATAAATAAATCGTATACACACAAAATGGCGTTCACTTTATCATCCATTGTTTCCATTATCTCAACCCACTTGAATATATTTCCCTTTTAATGTCACAACTCATTTCTGCGACGCAAATTGAGTTATGTCAAAACGAGAGACATATGCATTACTAAGTATAGTCGTTGTCTTTTAATTTCACCTGAACTTTTGATTATTTTCATCAAAAACGAATTAAATCTAAAATTCAAGCAAGCCAATCTAAATACTACAGCTTTATATTTGTAATTAGATTAGCTTTTGATATTTTCTCGACATCGAAACACTTTAAATAACCTATTTTAGTCTTTATAATCCACTTTAATCATCATCAATAAATTTTCATTCGTATTTAATAAAAACACGAACGTTATAAATCAATAATTGATAAAATATATCTAATAAATATTATACATAACAGCTTAATTAATAACATATTTATTTATTAAGAAGTAGATCTGGAGCTTAAATTTCAAAAATATATATATTAAGATTATGATTAATTTATATATGCGGAAATCATTATGGCGGATCACAACAAATTTCATTATGTTTGTTGATACAAACAGATGGCGCTGTTACGGAGCAACCGTCGATAGATCATAGCGTAAACGCGATTTTAATAGAAAAATAATCCGCATACTGATGATAAATTTTTGAAAAGGTGCCCTTTAAAATAACTATCGAAATTTCGCCGCACAAATTCATCATTATATAAAAGCCCAACGCCGAAACAAATTATTTCCCTTTGAGATCGAAATAAATTGAATATTATAACGATGTACAATTTTATGAATGGAATATAATATCAATTTGAAAATTTATTATTTGGAGAAAATGTACACAAAATAGCTTCGGTCATTTTGTGTGAATTTCAATAGCGTTTTAACAAAGTTGTTCAAAATTTGCTTTTCGTTATCAAAAGTCTATTTTGTGTAAATAAATATATATAAAAGAATATTATTATTATTTTCATTCGTAATAATTTTAGAAATTATATATAATTACAACGTCAATCTTTAATAATGTACAAAAAAAATCGTATTAAAAAATATATTGATAATTTTCATATTACCTAAATAATTGGAGACTACTTGGTTTCTTTACTAAAATGTTATTATAAAAATATATATACATAAAAAAAATTAGAAACACCGTTCTATCTAACAACTAAAAATTTACATCAAAATCAATTCACGTTAAAAGCTCATTTTACAACTTCTTTTATGGTCTATTTTTTTCTAAATACTCGTAACTCCAATATTTATGCCGTTAAAGCCATTATCATAAAATTATGTATCATCGAAAAGATCTCAAATTGAACTTTTATTATCCAACTAGCTATTTTTTTCTATGACATCATCGATTTTATATATATATATATATATATATATATATATATATATATATATATATATATATATATATATATATAAATTGGACTATAATAAATTTATCAAAATATTTTTCCGGACCACCTTATAATATTATTATTGAAGGCACGATTGAAAGAAAACAATTTCTTTCCTTAGACTCGTAGAATCGATATTAAAAAATATATTTAAAAAAATCTTTAATATTTTTTTTCTACAATTTAAATTATATTTTTACATTATAATAAAATACAGCTGTTTTAAAATCAAAAAGAAATATTATTTTTTTTTATATATATTTAAATTAAAATCTAACATCCTTTAATAAATATATTATAATTAATGTGTTCTAATAACACAGACGCATGCACGCACACACACACACACACACTCTCTTATATATATATATATATATATATATATATATATATATATATATTATTGATATTTTTAATTAATATAAACATACATTCTCATTCTCACAATTATATTTTATATGATCACAAAGAAAAATCACTTAATAAAAAGTGGTTCTCAACCTTTGCATTAATTTTTCAATTTTTTTTAATTTGAAAAAAAATATGCAATTATTCCAATAATATATTTTTAAGTAAATAGCACATACTTTTCAACCTATATTCCGTAATGCGCTCTAAAGTACGAAAAGATTAAAAACTTCTGTATTAAAAATAAATAAAAAAAATTTTTTCAATAAAATAAAGCTTTATGAAACATTACTTACGAATATTACAATTTATACGCGTATTCATAATAAAGATACGCCGCATATTCGCATTCGTGCAATAGCTCAGCTCAGTCACATTTTTAAGTTGTTGCATTTTAGCGTTCAATTGAACGTTCGATCGTTAATTAAGAATGTTTTGATACGCATCACTACTTTCGCGTCAAACATTTTCATCAATTGCTCCGCAAATAGATTCGAATCGAAAACGGGTCACTTTAAATGCTATAAATTTTCGCTTTATGAACGTGCACCAAATATCACTTATCTATACTGGCTACGCGTATGCACTCAATCCAGGTGCGTTCAACTTATTCTACGTTTAAACACTATTGTATTTTAATCGTTCAATATTCGACTACATACTGATATACGATTATACATGACTTTGATCTAAATTATCAATGAATATTTAAATATTGGTGATACCTGTGATAATATAATATAATGATATAATTCATTTTATTATTTATGTACAAAAGATCACGACTTTTATATTGCCGTGATATTACTGACATATTTTCACTTTTCACTTACGAAAGACATAATTTTATTTAGAATTTTATTGAGAAAATGCAAGTAGTTTGAATGTAGAAATGGCAAAACGACTTTAAAAAAAATCAGCCACCAGCTATTAACCATTCTATACACATTTCTTCCGACAAGTCTTTTAGAATTTTATAAATTTAAAGTTACTTTCTATTTGTTGGAATCTTTAGTACACATGTAATACATTACTAATTATATACTAATATATGATAAAAATATAAATAGTAACAATTTAAAAAATACTTATTAATATAAAATTAATATTTAAATATTATTAAAGGTCATGAACTATAACCAGAAGACTGATGCACTCTATTAAAATAATATTAGTGATCTATGAATAGTTTTAATAGCGCTGTGGACATTACATTTTATAATAAAACACTTTAAAACTTTGCATTCACTAAAACGGTAAAGATTCTTTATTCATGCTTTTATTCTCGAAATCAAATTTTATACAATAAAAATAAATAAGTCAATAATTCCTTCAAAGTCTTTAAATTAACGAATATTTAAAAGCAAGCGGTGGATAATTTTGACAAAAAATAATATTTATAAAATATTTTAATTATTAAATATTTCAAAAATATATTATATTTAAAATATATAGATTATTTTCAAATTAAATAAATCGAGAGAAAAAAAAATATATATATATATAATATATAATTTTGATAAAAGATATACGATTATTGATTTATTTCACTTTCATCGTAAAAAATTCGATAATTTTGAAATTGAAAACTTTTAAGGACCGCGTTTAATCCGCGACTCATAAGTTTACCACATCAGCTTTGAACGAACGTATATCGAGTTTATTTCGATGCATATATTTTAAAATAATGCGCTTGGTGCATTTGCGAATTTTATGCTTCAAATTGAGATAAGAAATGTGCTTAAATATTTTTTTAAGGACGAATTCGAATGAAAAACATGACAGAAAAAGAAATACAAAAAAAAAGATTAAATGTTTTTGAAGATTAAAAAAAATATTTTGGATTTTTTTTTATGTTTATATATAAATATGTGCGCATAAGCGAAATTTTAATAAAATTTTCTAGACGAATTTATGAATTCTTTTCTGCAGTTTTTTTTTGACAATTTCTAAAATTTGAATTTACTGTGAAATTTCTAAGAAACTGTGAAAGACGCCTCATTAAACTTTTTGTTTGACGAAACTAAATATTAGACAACAATATATTTCTTAAAAAAAAAAAACTTTAATTTTATATATTTTTACGTTATGTTATGAATAATTATATAATTTATTATTAAAACTGAAATATAAATACTTTAATTATTTTATAAATTTATTTTGTCGTTTTTGTGAATATATATTTTGCATAATTTAAAATACAAAAATTGAATTTGTATATATTTTTTTCTTCGATCTTCATATAAATGATTCTCAATATATTAAGGGTTAATATTACAATAAAAAAACGACTTTCAATAATAAATTATGACTTATTTTAAATAATTTATTTCTATTAGAAAACAAAACAAAAAATAAAGTATAATCCGTTATTTCAAATATAATTGAAAAAAATCATATTTAATATATATATATATATATATATATATATATATATATATATATATTGACTAATTTCAAACCTTATGCTCAATAATGGATTTTGCAAATGTTTCATAAGCCGATTAAGACAACTATAAAGCAGCATATCCACTTTTGGTCATATTGTATTAATTTAATAACTAGACATGGGTATAAAATAAAACGGCGACCCTTTACTAACAACCGAACCCTGTATAATGACGTCACCATCACTCGTGAATCGAATAATTTTGGTTAAATAAGTCCGCTCTTTGATCTCACACGGTTTATCCTATATCAGAGGTACGCGGCATACGACTCGCGAACCGCATGCGGCTCTTTGAATGTGAAGCTGCGGCTCTTTAGTTCCATTTTCAAACATTTTATGAATTAAAAAAAACGTTAATGAAGTACAAGTTAATGTTTAATTGTTTTAATTTTTTACTTAAATAATAAGCGATTATCTACTTTATTGTGAGAAAATACTACTCATATATGAATAAATAGATTAGTTTTTTTTTATCAAAAAGCTTTATTTATCTAAGTACTATTTATTGTTGGTAAAAAAAATGTGACTTTTTAAAAACTTTGAATTTTTTTAATAGTAATTTTCATCTCTTCCGACACAAAAGGTTTCCGACCCCTGTCTTATGCTACTTAAGATCGCTGTAAACGATCTACGTTAGAAATTAAAGAAATTTATTTTTCTTTCATTATTTCTTTTTTTTCAGTTATCTCAAACGAAATGCAAATATTAACTGTATTTACATTGAAATATAAAAAAAATCGAAAGAAATTTTATATTGGATGGGTTCGAAATGTTTAAGATATTTTTTTTCGTAAAAAAATTTATTTATTAATAAATAAATCAAAAAAATAAATTTAACGCTATTTCGTAATCAAAATAATGCTTATAATTATAAAGCAACAACAACTGCTTGTTGTTTACTTTATTTATATATTTTTTTTTACAAAATATATGTATCGTTTAATGAAAAATAATTAAATACTTGAAACTATTTTAAATATATATATATATATATATATATATATATATATATATATATATATATATATATATATATATCTGGTATATATATATATATATATATATATATATATATATATATATATATATATATAGTGGTGAATTTTACTCTATTTATCCATTCATTAGATACACTGTTTATTTTGTATATAAAGATATTTATTATAAGATGCTTTTCATCTAACGAACTATATTTCAATAATAAATATTTACATAGAAACTTAATTAATAAAATATTATTCATTAAATCCATTATAAAATTTTAAAACTTACTATATAAACTTTGAAAATCAACATTTATCATTTTATAAGAAGCAAAAATTTATATGCGTTAATTTTAAAATCTACTTAAAATACAATATTTGAGCATCGCTGTAATTCGAGCATTTAAATGTGGTAAAATTTTATATTTTAATAATTTATAATAGAACAGCTTTCTCGGGACAGCTTTTTCAACATTTTCATTAATTTTGTAAAATATTAAAATTTGATTTGGACATCTTTAAGTTTGTATTTTTCCTTTAAATCTACATAAATCACACTTTATCTTGAATTTTACAACCACTTTATATATAATATAATATATAGACAATGCAAAATGAACATTTTCTCAATTTGTTAAATACAAATTTAATTTTAAATATATATAGAAAAAAAATTAAAATAACTTATATAAAGCAATAATTTGCTTTTAAATTTTCAATATATTCTTTTTATTTATAATAATAATAATAATAATATTGTTAAATATATTGATGACTATAATTTATATGGATTTAAATATATTTTTAAATGTGATAAATTATTTTTTTTAGCATTGATTATTATTATTTAACAACATTCTTCTTACAATTTATTAATACAAAAATTTTCATTTTTTTTTTAATTTTTCACTACAGTCGATCCATTATTTTTACCTCCCTTATAATTTGAATACACAATATTTTAATTAAAAAAAATATTTTTAATAATTTTAACGATATCTGAATCATTCTAATCGTATATATAATGCATAGAAATTTTTATAAAACGATTAATCTTATCCAATTTAATACAAAATCCCTTTATTTTACCTTTTTTATTTATGTATTGGCTAAATTGTGCTAAAAACATTTTAGACAGGTGTCGTCAAGTGACGATGCTATCCCGTCGGATTTGCTCGACGTTTTTAACCCGTTAGCCGCGTCCGCATCGATAACGCCGCATTCTTTCAAATATAAAAAAAATCGTTTTTATGACCAAAATTAAAAATAATAAGACGTGTATACGTACACACACACACACACACACAATTACGGTTGTCGTCTCAAAAGGAAAATCGTGACTCGACACCTTAGCGTGACCGCGACGCGGGTCAAATTTACAAGACAATTTTGACCTTTTGCAAACGCCTTGTATCTCACGAAATCCGATAAGCGACATTTTTGTCCACAACCTGCAAACATTGGTACAATTTCGAGCTGATTAAACCGCTTTTTTTTGTATATATATATATATATATATATATATATATATATATATATACATATAATATAAAGTACTCGATGTAAACTTTTAATTGCGTGACGTGTGACACGAATATATAAACGTGCCGAATAAGTAAATTAATAACGTCATTGGAAATGTTTAATAAATTAACCTGGGAATTGCTATCGATGAACTATTTGTAAAAAAAAAATTTTACTAAATGAGTTCTGGTCTTTTGAGAATAATGAGAAATAATTCAATGGATAAAAATGAACAACAATATATACGATTAGGTGAAGAGATTTTGTGAAAATTCATTTAATTGAAGTATACTTAAAAATATCGTATATAATAATATTAAATTAAAACCTATAAAAAGAAGATATATATATTAATAATTTCTTACTCCTCGGAAAATTTATATCAAATCATATTTTTGTATAACTACAAGAATACTTTGTCTTCATTTTATTTAAAATTTTATTAAAATTAAATAAATTATTTAAAAAAATATTATTCACATTCATACATATTTCACAAACCATATATTCACATAATATTACTCCATACGATTATTACAAATCAAACATATATTAATAATACTTAATTTTATACTTCAAATTCAACTTTTTCTATTATACTATAAAATATAAATATGTGAATAATAAGTATAAAAAGTAAATAATTATTGTTTTGTTGAAAACGTAGTTCTTGAACGCATTACATAAAGTTTGCTATCAAATATTGGGGTCATATGAAACTAAAAATTTTAGATATTTTCACAATTATTTATTAGATCAAAAAGAAAACATCACGAACCTTCAGTTTGTCTACGTATTAAATTGTTGATATGTGAAACTGAAAAATATGTTAATTAATCGGGTCACTTTAAATTCTTGTACGTTAAAATGATAACGTCACGTTTTAGTTTTACCAAATAAATATATGTGTATGTAAACAAAAAAATAACTACCATTATTCGATGTTGAAATCGGATGTTTACATTTTTATTTTAAATTACACCAATTCACTCGATTTAGATATAAATTCGTGACACTCGAGATAATGAAGTGGTAACGCGCATGATTACTACTTTCTTTCAGGCATCAAAATAAAAAAAAAAATATTTAATTATATTAAAAAAAATAGCATACTCTGATTTTATTCATTTAAAATATGTTATATCTCGATTATTATCGAGAGGTAGCATTATTCACTATGAATGAATTTATAAAGTTTCGTATCATTTGAGTGTCGAAATCTTGAATAAGAGATTTTAATATGTCTTAGAAATTGTTGCATTATAACATTTCTGCGTATATCACGTATAAATTTTATACAATTTTCAATATAATTAAAAAAGTTTTGCAATTTGTTCGACGAAAGTCATCTTTTTTTCACCGAAACACGTAGTTTTCTTGAAAAATATCGTATTTAATAAATTTATAAAATATTTGCAGTAAAATTATTTTCAGAGATTTAAACAAAAAAAATTAATCTGTTGTATATTTTTATTATAAAAATCGACAAATTATTAATAGTATATTTTCATATGTTAAAAATGGTTATCACTCATAGATTCGTTGTTTGTTTTATGAAACAAAATATGTATATATATTTAGATGAAATATAATTTAAAACCCCTGATAAAAGATATCGTTCGTACTTTACAGTTCACCGTATTGTGACCTTTCGTTCGGCCGAGAAAACGGGACAAATAAATAAAACTCGAACGCGTTGATGATATTTTTCAATTATTCCGATTCGATTTTCGTCAAAATGGCAGATAATTAAATGAAAATCCCATCGAGCTTCGGTGAAATATAATTCGCCGGACAAATTCCGATTTTGTACGTGCGATGGAAAGTTTTAATTACGATCCGAACATCAGAGGATTTCCTGTGGAAAAATTAAAATCGAATAGAGAGCGTTCGGCGAAAGCGAATCGCGGCAGATAACGTGTTAAAGTATATAAACAATGTAATACGAAACAACGGTTTGAAAGTTTTTTTTTTTTAGAATTCGGAATTTTTTATGAATTCAATATTTAGAAATTTTCTAAATATTTATAATATGAAAATATTATTTTATATATAATATAATAAAATATAAAATTTATAATTAGTTTAAACGAATTAAAAAGAAAACTAATATTTTTTTTGTCACACGATACAAAAAATGTACAAATTTTAAATAATATTTCTTTTTCATAAATCTAACATAAGATTTCCATTTTTCTTTGAAATTTAATTATTATTTTAAAAAAATATTATTTTTAAAAAGAATTACAAATATATTTTTGTGAAAAAAAAATTTATCCACAAGAAAATTATAATAATTAAAAATAACAATAATCAAAATTAAACAAATTCTTCTCTTTATATATATATATATATATATATATGTGTGTGTGTGTGTGTGTGTGTGTGTGCGTGTGTGTGTGTGTATATATAATTTTTGGAGCATTATGAATTATTATTATAAATCATCATTACATATAAGAAATTGGATCAAAATTAAAAAATATATTAATTATCACTGATTACAGGAAAATTTCAAGGAAAATAATATATATTATATATATATATATATATATATATATATATATATATATATATATATATATATATATATAGTGCATGAACAAAATATTTCTGCGACTTAAAGACCGAATATATTAACTTTAACCGTATTTATCGACACCAAAATGGCGTCTCTATATCAAAATCTTTTAACTGTTATTTTTCTTTTTCTTTCTTTTTTTGTTACGTCGTTTATTTAATACTTAACATAAATTGTTCGCAATGATCGAATAAAAATGTTCGCCGAACGTGCTTAAGTGGTATTCTTCACCATCTAAATTTATAATGCCAATGTTTATTTCGAACGGTTTCCATTCCGTTCGTGGGTAGTCAGAGTATATCTTTACAATAAATATTCTCATAAAAATATGTTTTACAACTAGAAAACACGTGCAATATTTGTAACAACACAAAATCAAATCTTCAAGATATTATCTATAGGTTGAACGTAAAACTTACTATTGATCTATTTTCTTTTTTCGTAAATAGATCAATAAAATAAAATACAAGTGGACCCGCGTGCAAATTCACACATACTATATATGTGACGAAAAGTATTGTTTTGTAAGCCGGTTATCAAAATCGAAGCAAAATTTTATCTCAAATGCTGAAATATTTTACATGAAATTATATAGTAATAAGTTATAAATTTGACATGGCAAAATCATTTAAGATTAAACTAACGCTAGCATTTTATATATATATGATATTTGTCAAAATTATATAATATTTACATTTAACAAAGGTTGATTTAATATTTTTTTTTTCAAAATGCTATTACTTATATCATAAAAAAAATCATATTTGTCAGGTACAAACGTTACTAAATCGATAATACCCAGTTACACGATGAAGGCTTAACTTTCAGCCGTTTGCTGAACAAAAACGAGAAAATAGAAGAGGAAAAAAACTGCCAAAAAAAAAAAAATAAAACTGATGTAACGCCTTCGTCGAAATGAAAAGGCGGTATATTTTTAACAAGAATATATAAAAAAAAAGAGAATTTTCAGGGCATTTTACGCCGAGTTTCGCAGCCGCCCTCCGCCCTTCCTATTCAATTACGACAAATAAATAGTTCCTGTCACGTCACCCTCGTCAATATTTGAGCTGAAAATCCGGTCCAATCTTCGCCGCGAATGCTGCAAGAATATAAAATTCAATTTTGGTCTTTCCTCATTCGGAAACCGCCGCAAAAATGAATGTTGACGAATATCGTGAACCTTTAATTCGTATCAACAAACTCGTATGTAAATCTATACGATCTTTTTTCTTTCGTGTTCAACGTTAAGGGTTGATACAGGGCTTTGTATTCAAATTTAATAATATTACGTCATAAAAATAAATCCAAATCATATATAAAAAATAAATATTTGAAATCGATTAAGTCAAATGTAAATATATTATATTACATACGACATTGATATATTGGAATTTTCTTCTTTATATTTAAATATTATAGTTTCGCTTGTCTGTTTGTCTGAGTGGAATTTTGTAATCGATTTTTCGAACGTAATTGACCGATTAGTGACACAATTAATTATATCGCTTTTACAATATAATTGTCACTAATAATGCGATATAACGAATAATAAATAATACAATGATATGTACCATAAAAGTGTTTTTTTTTATTTATATAAAATATTTTTTTTTCATATTAAAAAAAGTTCGTCAAAAGATGGCGCTGTACTATCGATGCCTCTTTTCAAAATTAATCTATAAAAAATATATTTAAAATATTGAAATAAATTAATTGAAACACCCTTTATTTAAATAATATTATAATATGTAGGAAATAAATACGAATGCGTATTTTAAATGTTCAGTGCGCTGTTTGTGAGGTCGCCGCATATAAGATGACCCTCGCCCTTGCACTCGCGATAAATTTTGTATCTTGACAGTTTTGGAATCTCTGCGACAGCATTTTACATTACCCGTGTTATTATTATTATTATTATTATTATTAACGTGCAAAAATTCTCAAATGTCACGAACGGGTCAACCGTTCCCAATTTCATACAATTTTTCTCAAACATACTAAGTACAAAATAAATAAACTAATCTGTCATTATAATATAAAAAAAATATTATTACTCTTGTTCCATTTTTATTATTTATATCTAAATATCGTTTATTTATATATGAATAAAATTTTCTTTAATATTTATCGATTTTTGTTATATGAAACGAATCAAAGTCGTAATCGAATAATAATAATGAAGATATAATATATATATTGTCTGTTTTTCAACCTTTTTAAATTCAATTTATTTTCAGTTTCTTCGAAATAAAACAATATAAGTATGAACAATACTTGGAAATGATTCTAAAATAAAATATTTAAATAAATAAATCGTTATCATCAACCACTAAACAACATAATATAAAATCACCCTGAAATTTATCAATAGAAAATAATAAACAATTTTGTTATTAATTTTATATAATCAAAATTTTAATAATTCTATTTACTAAAATTACCTTTATAAATTGTTTTTATAATAAGAATTCTTAATTACTATTTGAAAAATTAATCGTGAATTGATAAATTTGAAAATCTCAATATTAAAACCTTAACCTGAATCTATTTAAATAATACTTTTAGCAAAATTCTGTCTATAATGCAGTTAAAATATGTCGTGTAATTACTTTAATAAGCGCACAGAATAATGAGATTGTGCAGCATAATTGTTGTCAGTTTGTGTCTTTGTATATAATAAATCTGAAAAAGGCTTTATGTTACATAACAATGGAATCAAAAGGAAAAATGAATGGCAACTTGTCTTCATTCAATAACGGAAAAAAAATGAAAGAAAAAATAGTATTCCAATTGTAGATGTTATTTGTCGAATAATTGGATATATATATATATATATATATATATATATATATATATATATATATATATATATTAAATATTAAAAATAATAATAAGACGGAAAACCGGAAAATGTCTCGTTTTAAACGAAAAAGTTTGAACGTAATTCAACCGCACGGATAAAAAGTTCGTTTAATTTAGCAAAAAGATCTGAAAGTATTATTTACAGACGATTTCAGCAAAAAAAAAATATATCTTTTGATAAATAGAAATGATTAATCCGTTTTATTTTTTTTTTATATATTGAAACGATTTATTGGTACATGATCCGATTTCAAGAAATCGGAACGCTTTAACACTGAAATTAAATATAATAATAATAATTGATTGATCGAAATAAATATATATTTTTATTACAATAAAATATATATAGCAACTATAATAAATAAAAATAAAAAATTTAATTATTTAATAATTATTTAAACTTTTAATTATATTCGTATTGACATTACGTTCACGTCGCTTAACTTTTATCAAACGATTATCGGCTTATGCATTATAACAAAAAAGCCTATCGGCCTTCGTGAAATTCGATTAAAATTTAAATTTTCAAAATTTGCATATATCGCGCGGCAAAATATGGCCGCGCTAAGACCGCCGCCATTTTGGCGTTGCGTACGAACAAAACGCACTCGAAACGAGTCGATTAATATGGCGATAAAGGAAGATAAAGAAGAAGGAGAAGAAGAAGAAAAAACGAGGGTAAATTAAATATGGTAGAACACTTAACGTTTTGAATGCCGCGAAGCTTACAAATTCACCGCGAAATATGGATGTGGTTAATTTCGCACGCGACTTTACCGTTTAATGAGACTAATGTTTGTGACGTTAGACAACAAAGGGAAATGTTACCGAGCAAACAAACCGGATGTAATTGCGTGTAATTTTCACTTCTGAAAGATAAAATCGGTTTACACTGAAAACTTAACGATGTGAACGTGTTTTCTATATATAGGATCGAGAATATGGCATATTTGCTATAAATCATCACAACCACAAATGAACTTGTTCATTTTCAACAGAAAATATTCTTCTTTCTATTCTCAATGACATTCTCCTAATTATCTACACTATTCAACATATCTATGATTGTCCTTTTTGTTTTTTAAATCGATAAAGACAAATAAAACCAGTTTATCCTTGTCTACTTAGACCAAAAAGAATAATAAACATGTAACGTTTCATATAAAAAGCCTCAAATATTATTTAGAATTCGTCTTTTGTTCACTCTTTAAAAATTATCTTCTTTTTTCAGATTTATCTCAAAAAATATTCATTGATTGTTTTTCAGTTTCAGTAACAATTCAATTAAATCTATGCATTTATACTTTATATAGTATAATTTTAAAATAAAAGAAAATTGAATATATATATATATATATATATATATATATATATGACCTTCCTTAGAAGAAAAATAAAATTTATGATCTTTTTTTTTTAAATTAATCAGATTATACTTTCTTGAAAGCAATTTTTTTTTGTATTGAAAAAAATTAAATAAAACATTAAAAGTTTTTAAAAATATCGTGAAAAAGAGATTATTTTTTGATTTTTTTTTCATTCCATCTGCTTTTCTCATTATTTGACGTCATTGATTACTGTCAATACAGCGTATTCTTCGATATTAAATCGAATTCAAATCACACGAAATAATTCAGCTGAAAATAGAGCCGACAGCCAAATCCAGATATTAAGTATTAAATTATGTATGAAACTTCAAATCCAATTTTCATAATCTGTATAAATGCGGAAAATGTCGATTTTTTCCCCTCAAATTTGTATTTTATTTGCGCTTCTGAATTAAAAGTTCCGCGAATTTTTTCATTCTAATCGAAAAAAAAATAAATGCAATTTTTTTCAAGCAATATGAAACTTGAGATTATTTTTTTTCTCATAATATTTATATTCATACATCTTTCTTTAAATATTATTATACTAGATAATAATCTAATAAATTAAATTTTCTACAAAATTATATCATAACAAAATATCGTAAAAAAAAATACAAAATAATACGACATCGATAACAGATGGCGTTATTGTATCGCTGCTAATTTTAAACAACATGTATAAGTTTGGATTACACGCAACTCTACTTTATATCTGTCATTGAATGACAACTCATCAATCTAATGTTCTGCTACCATAAAAATCTATTTATTTTCATCGAAAAAAAATATTATATATATATATATATATATATATATATATATATATATATATATTAAAAATATATAGAATATTAAGCTCTCTATCAATTAATACAAATCAAAAATTATGCTTAAATCCCATTATAATTAATTATCCGCAGACAAGCTTGTTAAATATTTCGCAAGTGGTTTTTCGTAGTGAAAATACGATTATTTTTCGACAAACACAAATGACGCTCTAGGTACGAAACTCAAAAGTTCTAATTGTCTAATGCTTCAATCGCATTTCTATTCGAAATGCCGACATATTACAGAGCTTTCGCCAACTTCGACAAATTACTTAAAAGTAGGCTGAATTTCTGCCACATGTGACATTTTACCAGACAAAGATCATGCAAAATTTTATATTATTATTATTATTATTATTATTTACATCACAATTATTAATTTCCATTAAGCACTTTAAATAATACAAATTTATATTTTATAATATACAACCAATATGTATATAGAAATATGACGGTTTTAACACAATGCCATCTGTCGTCAATGTTCAACAATATAATTATGTTAAAAGTATTATTTCAAATATAAGTTTCAAAAACTAAATCTAAATCAATTATTTTATATCTAAAATTAAATATAATAATTAAATCCGTAACCTGTTGCTCGCTATTTTATTGTTTTATGTTAATTATTTAAACTTGAAAGTGGTTTCCGAATGCGATCACTAAAAATAAATATGACTGATTATGTCAAAACATATAACGAATTAAATCGTAAATTTTATTTTTACAATATTTTTCACAGAATCCATATATATATATATATATATATATATATATATATATATATATATATATATATATATGAAATAAATCAATTCAGAATCCGTGCGATTATATCATATGATTGATTGATTCATTGTTTCGTCGCTGAAAAATTCGATAATGTTTATTTTCGATTTCTTTTTTCAGCACAATAAATCTCTCACATATATTTTTTTTTATACAACACACAAAATATGTGTAAAAATAAAAACAGAAAATAATTTTTCCCAACTCACAGCAATAAAAAAATAATTAATAATATATGTAAAATAATTAAAAATACATATTTTATATATCTAAAATAAGAATAATATAAATATATATTTTTTTCGTATGAAAATTGAATATTTTATATAAAAATATTTGTTTTATGTATTCGAAATGAATATCATGATTTTGAACCCAAATTCACAGTGCTAATTTTCACTAGGAAATTTGACAACTTCCTGTTTCCTTCCGAACCACTTCCGCTGTATAAATAATAATATATGACGCACTATATATAATATATGAATATCCATTTACGTATTTTCACCCTTTATCATTCGATAAATCAGCATAAAGATATTAAATTGAAATTTATACAAATTTCGTAATATATTTTGACAAATTGCCTGTAACACTTATATTTATAAATATTTATGCCTATAAATTATGATATAAACGTGCTTCTAATATATTATAAATAAATTCATCTATAGATATTTATATTTATACAATAATTATATTTTATTATGTGAAACGAATTCAAATCCATTACTAAAATTCTTAAATTAAGTTTTTATATAATAAATTTTATGCCAAAATTTCATTATTCAATTATTATTATTATTGAACTCACTCGATTAATTAGCGAATTATGTAGATCCAACTTTACTCGTTTCGTATCCGAGATAAGCTTTTCGAATTATGCAAAACAGGCATTATATATATATATATATATATATATATATATATATATATATATATATATATATAATATTTTATATCACTAAAAGTGCATTTACTCGGTTGACATTATTACGTGCAATTAATCAAATTGATTTAAGACGCATTCTACGTGTACTCATTTTGCATACATTTGAATATTTATTATTTAAAAGTGGCCAGGATGTAAATGCTGTTGTAACATTGAATATATTTGTATATTTTCAGAATATGAAATTATATAGAATCAACGCATTGATTGTCTGCTACAACGCAACGCCATCTAGCGTCTAATATTTTGATCAAAGCAGGCTCTCAAAGTAGAACGCTTTCACTATTCTAAAACATAATTACAATTTATTTTTATATTCACTACTATTAGAAATATTGAAATAATGCACTAAAAACATTTTATTATTTAAACCTAATTTAAATTAAATAATTAAATATTTTTAATAAAAATATATGAACTTTAGTTATAAAAAAAAAGTTTGAAAAAGATTTAATAAAATGCTGAGGAAAAAAAGAATAATTTTCCCAATTAAATAATGAATTTTGCAAAATCGTACGGAAAAAAGTCTGAAAATTTCTTCGAAAATCATTAATTATTCATAAGACTTAAAAAAGTAAATTGCAAAACAACGTTTCATAATCTTTTTTATTATATATGAAATCTATTTTTATATATTTTTTTAAATAAATATAAATTTATAGAACATCATTAAATTGTAAAGCTGTGTTTTTTAAACTTTTTTCAAACAAAATTTAAACTCTTTTTATTATGAAATTATTTTATTTAATACTATATCCGATTTAGAGAATTGCAAAAGTTGTGAATTAACACAATTTTAAAAATACGCTTTTCGCCCTTCTTCCACTGAAATCGCTTTTATTTCGACGATTTTTTTTTCTCACAACACTCCAACGTAAAATAAAATCGAGAAAAATCGTATAAATAATGCGGAAAAACGCCGCAATTTTCACTTTTCACGACGCGACCAAAATAATAATAATAATAATAATAGTACTTATTTACGATCTCCTTTGAACCGTTGCAGTGTTTAACGATTCTCAAAAAGTGCACGCGATAAATTAAAAAGATAATTTAAAATTCTTTGAATCGATCGAGCAATAAAAATTCATTTGACCGTCGCTTTATTTTCGACGCTATTTCGTTTTTCGGTCGTTTAATATATAGTATATATATTTAACTTTATTTTTATGGTCGTTTTTTCGAACGATTACGATCATCTAGTATTTTTTTTGTTTGTTTGTTTGTTGACCAGTTCCGTAATAAACAATAAACATGTGGCGTTTTATTGTTATCGAAAAAAAAACCGTTGGCTCTAGTTTTATTTTCATAAAATTGTAATGCATTTTTATGTTACGAATAAAACTTTGAATTTCTCAATATGTGAGTGGATCTATACTATTTTACAGCGCTGTAGATCTTGTTTTACGACATACGGAAGAATAATCGAGTCACTAAGTTTTATATTGTAATATCTAAAATCGTAAAGGAGTACCACGATTTAAACCCAAAGTGTCACTGTTATATAAATCTTTCTGCAATAAAATGTACTATAAAAAATTGATGAAAAATAAGATCAATTAGAATTCCTATATATATATATATATATATATATATATATATATATATATATATATATATATATAACACTGTGATCAAAAAGTAAGTTGAATTTGTTTAATAAAATGTAAATTCTTTATTTATTCTTCCAAATCAATTTCATACCCTTCAAAATAATCCCCGTCCAATAAAACACACTTTTGTCAACGCTTTTTCTAATCTTCGAAACAGTCGGAATAACATTTTTTCGGTATAGTCTTCAAGCTCTTCTTCGATTCGGTTTTGATCACCTCAATCGTATCAAAACGGCGTTCCCAAATTTAAACCTTTTAAGTTTTCTGAATAGCCAGAAGTCGCACGGAGCCAAAGCAGGCGAATACGGTGGTTGCGAAACGATACGAGTCGAGTTTTGGGCAAAAAAGTCACGAAAAACCAATGCATTGACATGGTGCATTATCGTGATGAAGGATAATTAAACTTTTTGACTTTGGGCAAATATTATAGACAGTCCTACCAATCTAGAAAAAAGAATTTACAATTTACCTGCCTTCCTAATGCTTGGGAGTTTTAAATAACAATTTCACATTACTTTTTGATCACAGCAATATATATATATATATATATATATATATATATATATATATATATAGTATTAGCAGATTTATTTGAGAGTAAATTGACAGTTTGCATGTTGTTGAAAATTGAATAATAAATCAATTTCTCGCTAGTCGAACGAATAAATGGGAAAAAAATATAGATTTTAATGAAAAAAAAAACAATCTATTTATTTTCAAGGAACCAAAACTTTCATCACAATAGACAAATATTTCACATGAAAATAAATGAAGAAAAAAACATCGATGTCAATAATAATAATGACTTTCAAAGCTTAATAAAATTAATATTGAATACAAGCGAAAAACGTCAAAAGCTTTTCCACCGAGCGGGGAAAATTTTTTTTTCATCGATTCATTTTCCTTTCCATTCGAATCCATTTAACGTGTAAAATAGTCAAAGTGCGAGCACATTTAATGGACTGTATTATAATAAAATCGATATACGACACGTGCAATAATTATATATATACATATATATAAAGCCGGCGCCAGACTAGAATAATATTTGACAGCGTTTCCAATAGAAAACTTTATAACGCGGATAATTCACGATAGCAAATATATTGAATTCATTTTTATAGTGTTCAATTATATTATTCAGTCTGGCGTTTTACCAATGACTATTATATTTAACTATCGAACGATAAAATTCAAAATACTTCGAAAGTAAAAATGATCGATGTCTCTCAAATTTTTTTATAAATTTTATATATTACCGAAATGCATACATTTTTCTTATAGAATTGTTTGATAGCAATTAAAATATATATATATTGAATATCGTTTATCTAAAATATACATTAATTTTCAATATAAAATAACGTTTAAACGACACTCGTTTTAGTACGCGTAATACATCAGAATTTGTTAATTAATTATCATTTAAGGTTAGTGTGTCGGTTTGCTGTTGTGTAACGTTTCAGGAAAAGGAATTTTCATTTACCATATATATATAATATGTATATCATTTTGCACACATACGTTATGTGACAGACTTATTAAATTTACATAATCATACAGATTATTGTTTGCGTTTGTATGTTTGTGTATGCATAATGCTCTTATAAACTATTAAATATATATAAAATAGTTTATAAAGTAAACTTTGTATTAGTGTAAGGCTTAAATGGACGACTCTAAAAATAAAATGTCATTACTTATATTGATTTTGAGCACAAAAAAAAAATTGACACAAAGTTAACGATACTTGTACAGGTTTAAAATTACCTCGCGTTTGTTTGTCGTTCGGTTTGTGTGCAACGTTATTAGAGTACGTGACCCGTTTAACGTAGTACAAACTTTAATCGGTAAATATATGTGTATATATGCATGAAAACAAACTTAACGATCTCATTTAACCGAATGAAAACAATCCAAAAAAAAAAAAAAAAATATATATATATATACATATATAGCCAATACAATTAACATGATTAATTTAAAAAAAAAGTTATCTTTATAGATTTAATTAAAAAAAATAGTTTACTATAACGTATAATATATACGAAATAAATGTCTCATGGGTCAACTAAGTCATCGTAAACATGATTTTATTTTTTTTATACTTATATATTTAGATTATATTTATATAAAAATATTATATATATATATATATATATATATATATATATATATATATATATTTCAAAATAAAGTCGCGATAATTTTTAATCAGTGGCGCTACGTCTCATACGGGGCATGAACCTTTCACATATATTAATCACAGATTTTAAAGAAATATTTATATAGTTCCTTGTACATTTTTCTCGATTTTATAAATGTAATTTATAATTTTATAAAAAATATCTACACCCATATTTTAATATATGTATATTTAAAAAAAAAATACAGCTTAGTTTGAATACTAATAGGGATTTCTATTAAACGAACGAGTCGTTAGTCGCCCTTTTTGGAATCGCATTCGAATAAAGCTATTAACGTTTGACGTCATTAAGTAAAATGAAATCGTCCCAGTGGAAATCAGGCATGATTTATAACTTCATAACTAGATTATTGAGGCTCGAAAGTTTCGCACTAGGAAATCGATGTGACACTGCCGACGTTTTCATTATTTTTGTTAAGCGAAGATCGTTACACTGAAAACCGTTGAATATTGTATTCGATTTACGAACGTCGTACTTTATCATTTAAACCAAATGTTATCGATTAAAACTTTTTCCTTATTATTAGTGATTTTATATATTAAATATTTTACAATCATATTCTAGAAAATCATCGCTCTTCTTATATTTGACATTTTTCCACTTCAATTTAAACTTTCCGCAAATAAAATGTCTCATTTTTATATTTCAAATAGATTTTTTTTTACCGAACGAATACATTTTTATTTTAAATATTCAATAATTCTGTGTTCATACCGATCAATTTGAGTACGAATTTAAACACGGGTCCACTCGCTTACCGCGTGATTTTATTATTAATTTCAAAAACGGTGTTACTATAACGTTTTTATCACAATTAAAATAAAACAAAAATAATACATGAAAAAAAAAGCGTTTAAAATATTTGAGGTTATCAACAAAAAAGGTGACCCCAATATTTCAATAAATATTCAATTTTATCAACACATTTTTATTTTCATATTATGCAATGGTCGTTAATTGTGGAATTTCCGATTTACGACCAAAACAATATTTTGTTATCGAATTTTTAAAATTGATAAAAATAAATATACTTTCCAATTTAATATGAAATATTGTTATATTTTGAAACTTTCTTCATGAAATATATTAGTCACATTTTATTCGACACACACTTTACAATAATATAATAAATATATGTAAATATACAATTATAAGATATTGTCAATTTTACGAACCAAAGTACAAACTTTCATTTCTATTGATAATTTATATTGAAATTACTGTAGAATATAATTCCAAGTTCAACCACCTTAACATATTCAAATAATAAATATTATCATCATAATTCAGTAAATAATATGTTTTATTCTAATAAATGAGAAAAGGGGGGGAGGGCATTAGAAGCATGAGGGGGGTTCAAAGTGTGATACAAAGTGCGATAACACTTTATTAGATATATTTTATTGTACATTTGAACGTCTATGTAAATAAATAATATTCGATTCGCAGAATGCAAATACATTTACCGGCTTTAAGAGTAATTTGTGTAAGAAAATTGTCACGTCGATTGACGTTTAATTTTATTAAATTGTACCAAAAATACTGTAATGAAATTTAGCTACGGAGAGAAGAGACAAGCAGAAAATATCGCGTTTTGCTGTGTGAGAATCGGTGAAATCAGGGGTTCTTAACCTTTTTCAATCGCGTTCTAATATCTGTTAAATTATGAAATTGCGTATCCCGATAATCTTTCAAATTAAATAATTATAAGAAAATAGTTTAATTGCTGATTATATTATTTTTTTGAGGTAATAATAATAATAATTCATTTTCTCTCTTAAAAGTATTTTATATTAATTATTTTTGTTTATAAAATAAGTAATATTTTAATTATGAAAATAATCTAATTAATTAGAGGAAAATTTATACAAAATTATATTGCGTATAAATTTTTCATTTCGATGAAAAAAAAATAGAAAAGAAACGTAGTTTTTCTACAATTTTATGAGCGATAAAAAATTAAATATATAAAACATACACAAATAAATACACAATGAATAAAAAAATACATAATGAATAGAATAATAATTTATTAAAAATAGATATTCTCAAATGACTCTGTTTAAACTAAAGTAATACCATTTCAAATATATATTTTATTATAAAATATAGTATAAATATATGAAACGAAATTGTTAAAAGGCAATTAATCTTTTTTTTCTTCTTTTAAACACCGAAAAGCCTACGGCTATATAATACCATATAAAATATTATTTCGCATTTCAATAAATTGCCCGATTTTCATTAGGCAAATGGGTTATTTATTTCCATTTTAGGCAACTAGCGAGTATGTTTTGTTGTCATATTTAGTTGAAATACTTATATAACCATATTGTTATGTTTTGTTCAACAGTGTGGAAAGAACCTCAACCTGGTGAATGTAAACAAGGAATTTGTGGTGAGGAAGCGGCCTGTAAAAGATTTCCAAATTCCACATATATATGCCTTTGTCCTCACGACGAGTCGCAGCCCACTGAGGATCTAAAATGTCCCAACAGATTAACAGGTAAATATCATATAAATTTAAATACCGTATTAATATACTACTGTGATCAAAAAGTATGGTGTAATTCTCATTTAAAACTCTCGGACATTAGAAAGACAGGTAATTTGTAATTTATTTCCTAGATTGGTAGGACTGTCTATAACATTTGCCAAGCATCTGTTTGTCAAAAGGTTTTATTTATCTTCGAGTTAAACGTGTTTTTACAACTCTTGATTAATAATTCATCGCGATAATGCACCATGTCATAATGCATTGGTTCTTTGCGACTTTTTTGACAAAAACTCGACTCATATTGTTCCGCAATCACCGTATTCACCTGATGTGGCTCCGTGCGACTTCTGGCTATTCAGTAAACTCAAAAGGTCAAACGTTTTGACACGATTGAGGAGATAAAAACCAAATAGAAGAAGGTCTTGATTGAGGGCTATACCGAAAAAAAAATATTCCGATTGTTTCGAGGTTGGGAAAAAGCGTTGGTAAAAGTGCATTTAATCGGAAGGACATTACTTTGAAAGGGATGAAATTGATTGGAAGAATAAATAAAGAATTTACATTTTATAAAGAAATTCACCTTACTTTTTGATCACAATGTTATATTTGATTATGTTACAAATATATAAAACATAATTTAGAACATAATATAAAAATTTAAAAGGAATGAATACAAAGGACCGCCATTAAATTTCACTTATTACATGAATCGTTATAATTATATATATATATATATATATATATATATATATATATATATATATGTATGTGTGTGTATATATATATATATATATATATATATATATATATATATAAACACACATATTTTTCTTTTAATTATCCATGAAATAAAAATGATTTAATTATGTAAAGATTCATCTTTATATATATGATATAATAAATGTGAACCATTTTTATTTTAAAAAAATGTATATAAATTTATTTAAAAGAAAACGAATTTATCTTAATTATGGTACTTTAATAAAAAAATAAATTGAAATATATGATTTAATTTATTCGAATATCAAAATAAAATATATTATATTATATAAATATGAAACATATAATAGTATATTAACTCAATTAAATTCATCGCTTTTAAACGTGAAAAGAATTGAAGGAAAAAAAATAAATACGTTAAGAAAATATTAGAACGCGAATATATTATATTAAAAAAAAGTGAAATATTGAAGAATATTATTTAAAAAAATACACAAAAAATATGTAATAATGTAAACTTTAAAGAATTATTTAAACTTTCATTTTTTTTTTAATTTCATATAATTAAAATGAAATCTTGAAAAAACATTAAATTTCTTAATAAATTATACTATAAAAATTATTGTATGACTTTCTTCTTCATTTTTAATACATACAAAAATACTTATATAAATCAATAAATTAATTCTTAATATTATCAAAACTATTTACAAATATATTTTATCAAGTTTATATAGACTTAACGAAAAATTAAATTCACTATTATATATAAGATTATATTTTTGTTTGTATGTATTATATGTATTAATTTAATCTGAATTATAATAAAGTAAAAATATTTTTGATGCACGTACTTATAATTTTCTTAGAAATTAACATATTTTACATAGAATTTTAAACACATTCATAATTTTATTCTGCGAAAAACAAAAATGAGCTTACATAATTAATTTTTCCACGCTTTAAGCGTTGAAAAGGAAAAACACAAGAATTCCTTAAGGCTTTCACTTATTCGGTATTATTTTACTAAAAACATTTTTTTTGCATATTAAAATATTAACTTCAGAATGTAATCAAAAAATTTTAATAAAAAAATATTACGATTAAAATTGAGAGAACTCTTTTTTGTGAATATTAAAATTTTCATATCGATAGTTTTTATAAATTTATATTTTGTCACATTTCTTTTCTACGTTTACCATTTTTCATGCTGAATATAAAATAAATAGACCATCATAATTGAACCCGGAATTAAGAAATTTAAAAAAAAAACAAATTAAGGTTGTACCCCAAAAAAAAAAATAGGTTATTATTATCATAACGATCCGCGAACCGAAAATAAACACTTTTACGATACACAAAAGGGTTGATTATTTCGAAACGTGCATTTAATTGAACATTCATCATTTTGTAAATTGGTTTTGAAATGAATATTTCATCACAAATATATCTAAAAATTAAATATAAACTTGTTGAAAAAAAGAAAGATTGATGATAAAAGTAATGTGTATTACATGTTTTATAAAATATATTTAGAATTCAATAGCATAAAATTTGTATACGTGGATCAATAAAACAGAATGCTAAAAGAGATCAAAGGTATTTCGAATCCTGTAGAGACTGTTGCAGATCATTCGAATGAGTTTTATAGAAAAAGAATTGTCATCGTTACGGAAGTTGAATAGAACATTAAGATCTCAAGAGACTATATTGTGATGTAAAAAGGATTCATTTTTTTTTATTTTCATACCTTTTGTATGTTCTTTATATAATATATAAATATACATATATATGATGATATATAAAATTTTATCATTTTGTCTCTAGGATATTGATATTTTTTATCACGTTATAAATCAAAGGATTGCAATGAGAAAACAAAAATGAAAAATTTATGTGTTTTTTTTTATTAAAATTACCGCCTTTGAGTGTCGATCATATTTTTCAAATTTGCCTAATCAAACATAATATTCGATACACGTGGAACATTTTACGTGATATATTTTACATCTACAAAATGCGTGTGTTTATTGAACGCAAAAATCTCAGGATTTTCCAAGAAAAACTCAAAGTTTGCTCTCGCATATATCACGCTTGAGAAAAACGATTTTCCATAAAGAAAACACATTTTTTTTTTCTCGGAACGTCTATTATTTTATGACGAAATAGAAACAAAACGCTTCGCACTTTTTGACCGCGCAATAATAAAAAATGTTTATTCGAAAACGACGCAAAAAATAATAATAATAGTTTATTATTATTATTATATTATAATTTTATTACTTTGTAAATATTGTTCGCGCACCATATGGTGTATTTCCAAATTTTCTTTTATCGAAAAATCTGATAAATTGAACGCGTTAAATCGGAAAAAATAAGTAGTAACACATGTTGTTTTAATCCGCTGATAAAAATCGTCGAAGGTTCAAAACGAAACGAAACGAAACAAAAAAAAAAAAAAAATTGCGTCGATTTATTAACGTTGGTTTAGGCGCTTAAAGTGTTAGATAAACAAGAACGTTCCGCAAAATTAGCGAGTCATCGAGGACGTTAGAAAAAAAAGTGCTAGCGCCAATATGTCGCACTCGAAGGTAAATAATATCATAATGGAAAAAATATTTTTTTAATTGTTTATAAACAAAAAAAAAGTATTATAAGGATACCGATCTCTTAGGGGATCTTATTTTTTTTTATTTTATAATGTCAAACTGTTAATTTCTCTGGAGAACTCGTATCATTTTAAATTAGTGTTAATTTCTAATGAAAATAATCTAACTGACATTATATAAATATATATTTATAATAAATTGAATTTGCTAATTGTAACATTATTCATTTCAAACTGATAATTTTTATTTTAAATAAGGAGCTATAAAAATTGACCAAATAATTAATTTTTAAATTATTATAATAATCTAAATATAAACAATCAATAATTTTACTAAAATGTGTATTTAAAACAATATTGTTAAAGTTATTAGATTTTCGAAATCTATATATGGTATATCTTAAAAAAATATTTTTTTTAGCTTCAAACTATAATATATATATATATATATATATATATATATATATATATATATATATATATATATATATATATATATATATGGTAAATCATATTTAAAAGAATTTTTTAATAAATGAAAAAAAACTGAAACATTTTATATAATATATATAATATTTTTCATATTTTTAAAAAGTATAAATTTTTACGTAATTTTACTTTAAAAAGTATTAATTATTCGAACAAAAATAAAATAAATTACTATATATATATATATATATATATATATATATATGTGTGTGTGTGTGTGTGTATTGTATAATAATACGATTTATAATATTTTTTGTCTCCCTTATTAAGGATCAAACTTAAAAGTTGCAAATTTGGAAAAATTCGTCGAAACGTTCAATTGGAAAAAAAACTTTTAACGGCCGCACAAAATTTCTTTAACGGAGGAAAAGAAAAGGAAAATTCCTAACGAAATTTTCGCGAACAAAAAAAATGAGAACACTTTCCTCATGTAAATTTTCCCCGACAACAAAAAAAAAATATATATATATATAAACTTTTTAAACATGAGTAACACGAAGAAAACGTCTTAAATAAAACAAATTTCTTGAATACTATTATTGTTCACAGTTTTTATGTGAAATTTTTCGCAAATTCAATATTTCAACATCGAATTTCGCATTATATAAAAATATTTTATTATTTATAATATACGAAAAAAAATATCTGAATTATCAAAATATCATATGTTTATTTATATTTTTTTTTTTCAAAATTATAATACGTATAATTATTATTATATTCAAATTTCAGTTCCTCTAACGCCGCAGCCTATTCATAATATTATTCCTCCTAGTGGAATCAATAATATATCAACAACAAATATTAGTACAACAACAGAACAGGTAAATTTATATATTAATAATTATCATAATTTTGCTTTTCTTGTATATTATTATATAAAACAAATCCATATAATCGTCGCTTATAATTCAATTTTTATATAATAATATTGTACATATACATTATGTAATATCAAAAAATATCAGATTATTTTTTGAACTATTCAAAAAATTATATTTTTTTTAAATCTAATAAAATTTTTAGTTATAATTGCATGTTTTTTTTTTAAAGTTTTACATATTTTCTCAGTCCTCAGTTGTTATATATCTAAATATAGAACTAATGATTACAAATTCTAATATTTTTAATTACAAACATAAATAAAAATGTTAAAAAAAACATAAATTATATAATTATATTATAGATACAGACAACGGATACGATTGATAAAAATTTTGACTACATAATCATAGTATCATCAGCTCTTAGTCTGCTCATCCTTTTAATTGTACTCATCATTTGTTGCTGGAAATGGAAATCGATCAACAATTTAATGTGCAAGGACAAAAATTCACGAAAGTCGGAGGCTGTAAGTCAATAAATAAAATTGTTTTGTTATTGTTTTAACTATCTTTCTTTTCTTCTTATAATTTTATTAACTCCTAAAAATCCTGTACACATCCTTAACTATATAATATTTCCATTAGATCCTATTATATCTTGTTTTTCTAATTTCTGTATATACATATTTTAACACATAAAATATTAACAATATATTTCTTAAGGAAATAATCTTATATTTTTAAAACATTCATCGGTGTTTATTTTTAACTATTATATATTATTTTAAAAAAATAATACAACATATTTATTACAAATTAAGTAATCACTAAAAAATATCTTAAAAACAGATAAAATCGATAGTTACTTATATTTTTGTTCATTAAATTTTTAGTCATATTATATACATTCTCATTTTTGAAAAAAAATCTAAACATCAAAACTAAAAAAAAAGTAAACAAGGAAGAAAATATAATAAAAAGTGTTCAAATTTTAATATACACCAAATAATATATTTTTTTCAATGGATATATTAATTTTTACAACCAATCTTATAATTCAAAGAATATTTTTATTCCATTAAAATGAAAAAAATATATACAAAAAAAAAAACAAATAATAATATGCATCTTCCATCTACTGTTATATTATTTTATGTTTATTTTCTATTAAATTGTCTATGTAAAATAATATTACATATTTAAATCAAAATTTTCTTATTGAATATTTTGCATATTGTGATATTCTGTTTGATTATTCATCTTTGTACCAAATGATCTTCATTCTCTAAACATACTTCAAACTGATGTATATATTCAATTACAATTATTTACATTGTAACAAATTTTTCTTCGATTCTCTTTTTGCACGAGTTCAAAATAACACGTTCCAAGAAAAAGAACGTAGTACTTTTATACAATGTTTTATTTACATTAACACAATTTAACAATATAAAAATCATGACTATTTAAATATTCAATTTATATTTAAATACATCAAAAATTAGCAAAAAATGATTATTTATTCAATGTATATAAAAATCTGATTCATTTTATCTGACTTTTTGGTTTGAAATGTATCCACTATACAAAAAGAGAATCAACTATTTGCTTATCTTTCTATTAATATTATATTTATAATTGAATAACAAATTAAAGCAACAATATAATGATTAACAACGATGAACATTTTCTATTAAAACAACAAAGAATATAAAATAATTAACAAATTAACCGCTAATTAATTACTATCTGTATAAAATGGAACAATTCTTAGATATGAATCATTCTAATTAACCATATACATTGGTGAACGTTTCAAGTTGACTACACAAGAAGTTCTCGTTAAACAGTTGTGTTTTGTTTTGAAAATAGCCAAGAACAGGAGAACCATTGTTGGCAGAAAGATATATCGCGAATCCTCAATACAGTAGCGGTTATGGCAATCTGACGAATTCCAAAGGACCATCTGTACCATTATTAGTCAAGGATACGATATCATTTATAGAAGAAATAGGAGAAGGCTTCTTTGGAAAAGTTTATAAAGGTAAGTAAATTTTATAATACATTCACTGTGCTGCTTCTGTTTCATTTTAAAATTATTGTTCTAAATCCATATTTTATTTCAGGATTATTGAAGATTGATAGCAATACATCAACGATGGTTGCCATTAAAGTTCTGAAAGACAATGCTAGTCGTATAGCTGAAGATGACTTTGTTAGAGAAGTAAATATAATGAGCTCTTTTCGACATGAAAATATTTTGACCTTAATAGGAATTGTAGTTGGTAAGAAAGTACTTCATTTTTCTTCTATTTAATATGTGTAAATCTTATAAAAGCTTTCGATTAATATAAATGTCTACAAAATATTCAGCAGAAAATGGAATAAATCCTTCCATGGTATTTGAATTTATGCCATATGGAGATCTTGCACGAGTTTTAAGAAGTAACTCCAATACTATCCAAGAACCGATACCTGGACTACCACCTCTAAACAGTAAACACTTACTTTTCATTGCTCTTCAGGTAATTATTATACAATATTTTTATTATTACCCCTTTTTTAATATATATATAATTGATTATTTAATCTTTTTTAGGTGGCGTGCGGTATGAAATATCTAGCATCTCAAAGATTTGTTCACAGAGATCTTGCGTGTCGAAATTGTTTAGTTGGAGAAAATTTAGTAGTTAAAATCGCTGATTTTGGAATGAGCAGAGATGTTTATACATGTGATTATTATAAAATGGGTGGAAATCGCCCGATGCCCATTAGATGGATGTCACCAGAAAGCATTGTCTATGCTAGATTCACTCTAGAATCTGATGTCTGGTCGTATGGTGTGGTTTTATGGGAAATATATAGTTTGGGTAAACAACCATTTTATGGACACAACAATGACGGTGCCAGCAATTTAATACTTCAAGGTATTATGTTAATCGCTCCGGAAGACTGTCCTGCATTTATATGTGATCTCATGAAAGCATGCTGGAGAACGGATCCTAAGAATAGAATTAAATTTCACGATATCTACGAAAAATTACAAGCGGTTTATGACAGCGGCGGTTGGGAAGATCCCAATGAAGTTGATGAAGAAAACAAAATCAACGAAAATGATTCATGGATCTTGTCATATGACGTTAAAAACAAATGGTCATCAGAGTCTGTCGATCAACTATCAATACCTCAAGTTGAAATTACTACTGAAAAAGAATTAACTGACCCTGAAGGTTATTTACTACCATCGCAACCCCCATATAGGGATTATATAACAGCGCTGCCTGACTAATTCACAAAAAAAAAAATACTAATGCAATATTGAAATGGATATGATTTCCAAAATTTCAGAATTTTCTTTCAAATGATCGTGCTGAAAAGAGGAATTATAATTGCCTAACCTAGAGGCAGTACTATATATGCATATATTTATGTGTAGTTACCATATTTATAAATTGATAATTGATTTTGCATTCCATATTAAATGCAATACGTACTGAATTATGTCAAATATAAATATTAAGATGTACAAATGTATACTATGCCAAATTATTAATTTAAATAATAATGTACATATCTTCATATAAACAAGTGGATTCTATTTGATTATAAGTCATTGTAGTAATTATAAATAACATTGCAACAAAAGTCTGCATTTGCAAACTGAAAAACTCCTTTATTGTTAAACATATTTTTACAGTTGTAATTGTAAAAATATATATTATAAATTATAAAAGGGAGACTCTATGTATTGTCAAACTACCTTTTGGTTTATGCAATCATAAAAAATATTAAGGTTGTGTGTTTAAAAAAAATAGTTAACTGTTTTCAGATTTTTATTGGAATCTGCTGAATATTAATTGTTACCAAAGAATCGCTGAGCTTGTGTGAAACTAAATGTGATATAAATAAGTATAATTATTAATTACAGAATGTAATAAGTAACATATTTATTTTTCTTTGTTGTTAAATTTATATCAATTATGTGTGTCAACAACGAAATATAAAATAAAAACATATTTATAATAGTAAAAATACAACCATTTATTTAAAATCTAAAATTATTAGTGCACCTATAAGTTAATATAAAAAAAGGGGATAAAATAATATTTTTTGTTAATTAATTTTCTTGATTAATGTTTTGCTTTTAATATTTAAGAATACATGACTTGGAAACCTTTTGAACTTCAACACTCAGGTGCTCCAACAGTTGTAAAAAAATAATGATTTTTATTAGTTCGTTAATAAATTATTTATCATTGTAAAATAAAACAAGAAGAATATGTTTCAATTAGACTGAATATTTTTGCCGTGTTATAACTGATTTGTATTTATGATCTTATATGATGAATTTTGTAAAATAAGAAATCATTAAACTAATCTCATTATTTGTTATAATGTTTAAAATAAATGCGTTAATCTACTAGCGATTTGTGAAATGATGAATATATTTTTTTTATATTGTTATAAGTTATATAAAGTATTAATATATAATATGTTAATAATTAAGATCACTAGGTGAAGATGCATATTTTTAAAAAATGACTATCGATTGACCAAAATTCATAGAAAATAATATATCGAATTTAAAGTAATTAATTATTTTTTTAATACATGTTAAAAATATGTATGATGCATTACATGATTTTCGTTTCAAATTATATTCAATGTATTAAGAACAAAAATTATAAATTTTTTGTGACATATAAAGTATGGAATTAAATTAAATTATTTTAATATAAATCTTAGAAGAAAATTGTAGAAAATTACTTTAATTTCATTAATCACCCCTATGCCTAACGATATTTAATGTATTAGAAAAATAAAAGTGCACTTATATAATCAATATTGATCGTTTCCATAATACTGTATATAATATCATACTGTGTATAAATCGATTTTATAACATATAAAGAATTTAATAAATCTGAAACTATAACACCTTTATTTCATTTTCTGTCACCAAATTGTTTTTTAAGAACATGCGAATATAATATAGGTATCGTATTTTAATCATTATATTCTTAATATTGAAAACATATTAAAAAGTAATTCAGAAAAAACAAATCTCAATTTATTTTATTTAAATTATAAAATTAAAATTACAAAAGAGACTGCTCGAATTTTAAAATTTGATATATAATTATATTAAAAAATACATAAAGTAATTTTATTAAAAAAAAAACGACTTAAATTCAACAATTTAAACACTAAATCCACCAATATTTATATTTAAATTTAAACAGTAAACCCACCAATCTTTTATATTTATTTCTACCGTGCCCGGTCAAAATGATCGATCTATAAAATAGTTTTTATTTTTATAATTAAACGCAGATAATAGTCGATTTATTGTTGAATGAATTAATAAATAAATAAAAATTTTGGAGTAAAATGTAATATTAATAAAATAAAAAAGTTTTTTTTTATT
This sequence comes from Leptonema lineaticorne, assembly GCA_024500535.1. Taxonomy (NCBI): domain Eukaryota; kingdom Metazoa; phylum Arthropoda; class Insecta; order Trichoptera; family Hydropsychidae; genus Leptonema; species Leptonema lineaticorne. Next base: position 2,905,260 of record JANIJI010000012.1, on the reverse strand, counting down.
TTATTAAAATATTAATTTTTCACCGTGAAATGTCTAAGTTAGATTTAGTAAAAATTATTATCGAGAAAAATAATAATTATAAAAAGGGGAAAATACGCGTATGCGCTGTCGAGATTGTTTTGTTAGCGAGCTATGGTCGCATTTAGAGCGCGGCTCGCGTCCGTGTCAGTCGCGTCGTTTCGTCGCGGCGAGGAACCGGATCGTCGAACGTCTGACATGGCGCAGTCGGAAATCGTCGACCTGGAGATGACTCTCGACGAGTCCGTCCCCAAGAATAGCATCAGGTAATTCTTTTATTTTACTTTTATTTCGCTCTTTTTTTTTAACTATTACAATTATCGCGAAAACGTCTCGAATCTTCGCTTGCGTCACTCGTTGTTCTTGACAGAGTGCGCTTTCTCGCATAGCCGATGTGACATGACGTTTCTTATATTCGTGCAGATTTCCGCATTGTTCTTATCGACGATCGCAATATATCAATTTCCTATAATCATATATTACATATTCTTGTGCGTGTGCGTGCGTGTGTGTGTGCGTGTACATGTGAACAATGCATACACAAACATGCGCACGCTTGGCTATCAAATAATACACGTGCTCTCTCTACGATGCTAGATTCTTTTGGCATCTTCGATATTTTGGCCTCGAAAAAATTACATATTTATTATTACGATAACTTTTCTTCGTATTCGCGATTTCGACTCGGCCAATTTCTTTCGCGAGACGATATTTAAATATCACAGATTGACCATGATAGAAATTTCAAATATCAAACATTTTTATATTGAGCAGCCGTTCATGACGTTCGATGAAAAATCCAGTCTTAATTAATATAATATATATATCTAATTATTATTATTTATATTAATTAAAATGTCCTAGTATTTTTAACAAAAAAAAACAAGAAAGAGCTTATTTTGATTTTAGAAAATCTGATACATAATATAAAATTAATTTTATTCTATATGTAAACGTTTGTTCCATGCTATGTATAAAAAAAATCTATTAATTTCAAAAATGATACTTTTTTGAAAATAATTATTATTTTCCTATCAATATTTCAAACTAGACGCACTTTATAATGTAGCCGATATATCGCAAAAATTGTCAGTCATCGTATGCACACATATATGACGTACTATTTTGTAATACAATTGAGAACTGACAGATTTACATACTTTCATTTACACTACATTTCAATAATACTTCATATAAGTTTCAAAACTCTGTTAATACTTTAAATACAAATAAGAAAATTAATATAATAACCTGAACGCTGAATCATTGTGGCTTACAAATCGACGATAAATGTAATACATTAACGGTATTATATTATTTCATTAGAAAATTATCTATTTGCCCTTTTATTTCCAAATCTATACCGATTACTTAACTACAGTGAAAGCTGTAAAGTTATGACAACTCTAAAATAATCTTTAGTTTGAAGTCATTCAAAATCGATCCACCATCGTGAAAGTGTTCTTTAATAATACCTCAACTATAATCGCTATATATCTTTTAATTCTTATCGGTTTTTATAAATTTTTCATATTTGATAGTTTATTACCATGCGTGCCAGATTTCCATACAAATCGTACGTCATTTTTCAATTTATATATATATATATATATATATATATATATATATATATATATATATATTATATATATATAACTAACAAATAAATCAGATCACTCTTATCTTACAACTCACATTACTAACAAAAATAAATATTAAAATTCAATTTCTATTATTTACTTTGTGATAATTCAACTATTTCGTTAATTAAGAATTTTTTGATTTGAAATATAATTTTACAAACGTCTAAATCACTAAATTTCCATTGTGTAATGAATTTCTATTATTGTGGTTAATTATCTAGTGTATAACGCATTAATAACTACTGGTTATAGACTGTATGATAATTATGGTAACACACTGTTCTCCAGAATATATATATATATATATATATATATATATATATATATATATATATATTTAGATGTTCTTTATTATTAAATTATAACTGAAAAAAATTTTTTTATATACAATGCTTAATCTTAATATAATATAACATTTTGTTTATTTTTACATATACCATGTATTAACAATAGGATTATTTTATGCTTACAATTATAACCCTCGAATTTCATTTCAGTAAAACTATTTTATCTATATAAATGTTATTTATTATATATCTATATAAATATACACATACACGTGTGTATATGTATTATACTGAAAAATTTAGTTCTGTTAAGTCCATTTTATACTATATGGAAATAATACCACTTTCAAAACTATATTTGTGATTTCATCAACTACGCAAATTTATATTGATAAAATAATGAAAATTGTGAATTAACTGTTTATAGATAAAAAGTTCATAACAGATTGCATTCAATGTTATCATTAACTTAATCAAGAATAGACTTATACCATTTTTAAAGAAAACGGCTCTTATTGTTTTTTTTTTTTTACAGGGAAGCTGAAGAAAAAAAAGAAGTTGGTAATAATTTCTATAAAATTAAGGATTATAAATCTGCCCTACAACAGTACACGGCAGCTATAAATTTATGTCCTGACCGAGCATCATATTATGGAAACCGGTCTGCATGCTATGTTATGCTTGGTCAATATAGACAAGCATTGGACGATTCTAAAAAGTCAATAGCTTTAGATGCATCATTTTCTAAAGGTTATGTTCGTGCGGCAAAATGTTATCTTGCTTTAGGTATTCATATTCTTCATTATTTAAAATGTATACTTTTTATTTGTTGTACGAATATGATAAAACATAAATGTTTGTATCGTTTTTGTCACAGGTGATTTAATTGGGTTAAAACAAGCTCTCGCTCAAATTGAAGATCTGGGTATAAATGAAAATATGTTATTTGAAACCAGTTCGTTACGAAAACTACAAGAAGTAGAAGAAGATGCTCAAAATACTTATAATAAAAAAGAGTACCGTAAAGTAGTCTACCTCATGGACAGATGTTTAGAATTATCCCCAGCTTGCGATAAGTAAGTTTTTTTTTTAATCTTTTAAATTTTACATTATATTTTTTCTTTTTTTATTTATTATGTACTCGTTTTGTAGATACAAATTGTTAAAATCGGAATGTTTAGCTCTCCTTGGAAGATGTGGTGAAGCACAAGAAATTGCTTTCGACATATGTAATAAGGATACCACAAATGCTGATGCTATATTTGTACGTGGATTATGCTTATACTATGAAGTAAGACACGTTTTTATTAATCGTTTTTGATACGATACTGTGCTTCAAAAAAGAAAAAGTTTATATTAAAAAAAAATTTTTCAGGATAAAGAGCAAGCGCTTAAACATTTCCAACACGTACTAAAATTGGCTCCCGATCACCAGAGAGCAATGGAATTTTATAAAAAATCCAAACTCATCAAACAGAAAAAAGATGAAGGTATATTAATTTCACTACATTAAATAATATTATTTTCATTTATTTTTTCCGTTATTTTTGAATATAACAAAACTACGTACAGTATTCGTGTACTAAATTCTACTATGTGTCTCGCAATTAACTAATTGAACACTCCCATAATACACGTCTACATTTTTATCATAATTATAAATCAATACTCCTCGAGTACTTTAAAAAATAAATCGCACTAAAACATGTGACTGTTAACAATGTTTTAACTTTTAGTTAAAATTTCGTTAGATTCTTTAATTATTTATAAAATCTAAAATATTATACTTATATTGTTTTTAAATCTTGAGTAATATATTTTTTTTTTTCGAAATAGGTAACGAAGCCTTCAATTTAGGAAAATTTGAAGAAGCTTATAATATATATTCAGAAGCTTTGGAAATTGATCCTTATAACAGACTCGTAAATACAAAATTATATTTTAATAAGGCGACAGCATGTTCTAAGTTAAATAAGTTAGATGAAGCGGTTGAAAATTGTACTAAAGCTTTAGAAATCGATTCTAATTATATAAAAGCTTTAATGAGAAGGGCGAAATGCTATACAGATTTAGAAAAGTTCGAAGAGTCTGTGCGAGATTATGAAGCTCTCTTAAAAATGGATAAGAGTCCAACAAATAGACGCTTACTGCAAGATGCCAAACTAGCACTAAAAAAGTCAAAACGTAAAGATTATTATAAAATTTTAGGTATTGAAAAGAATGCATCTGAAGAAGAAATTAAAAAGGCATATAGGTATGTATTTTTACTTAATATATATGTATGAAACATTTAACTAATTTTCAAAACGCAATACATTAGAGTTATTTCAATCGCGATTTTCCAGTTTGCAATCAAAACTTTCTTTTGAACCTATTATTTTTTTCTCCAGAAAAAGGGCGTTAGTCCTTCATCCCGATAGACACGTTAACGCGACAGAAGAAGAAAGGCGCGAACAAGAACGGTGTTTTAAAGAGCTCGGTGAAGCATATGGAGTTTTAAGTGATCCTAAGAAGAAATCTCGTTATGATTATGGTCAAGATATTGAAGAAAATGGTTAGTTTAATATTTTTTTCCCTTGATTGATAATAAAGGCTGCGGCGGTGATTTTATGATTTTTAATTAAGAATTCTTATTACTTTCATTTTTAAAACTATGAATCGAAAAATAAACATACATCCAAAATATGAGATCATACTATTCATATGTTGATACATAAATAATTTTTCTTCTTTTTGTTTACAGAACTAGATGCAAACGCCGTATTCCAGCAATTTTTCTCGCGCGGCGGCGGCAATTCATTCTTTTCATTCGATTGTTCAGGAATGTCCAACAACGGATTCGGTTTTCAATTTGGCTAATATTGTGATATTTCCTTTATGTTGTATATTGAAATGCTTAATTGGTTAATAATAATTTAATTAAATTTTGCTACAATTATCGATCGATACTGCCAATCTGACATATACCTGCATATTTATTTCTGTGTCATTTGCGTGCATGTTTTATTACTATTATTGATAATGAACAAGTCATTTTTTTTTAGACCAGAGGTTTCCAAACTCTAAAAGATGAGCTGAACATCATCAAAACTCTCAAATATATATATATATATTAATTAAACAATTTATATTGTGTTAAATATTTTCTATATATTTTGCCACTTTAAAACTAAGGAATACCTCTATTTTAGACTGATTTTATCAAACGCATTGTGCATTACTAATGAATATATATATATATATATATATATATATATATATATATATATATATATATATATATTCGCTGTAAACTTTTTTTTTATGTTCAATTTATCTTAAGAAATTTTCTTACATCTTATATATTAACTTGTAGTTTTTTTTTAATTTATTTAAATATTAAATGCTGTAATATAAAAATTGCTTGTTTTCAAGAGTTTAATTTGTTCTATTAACTGAACGTTTAAAACTGGCATATAATTTAAATCTTATATTGAAATTTGTAGTAGAAATTTGAACAAATGTATGTATATAAATAACTATATACAGTATACAGTAATACCTTTTATAAAGCAGTTTCCTTACGATTGCGTGACTGCTTTATACAAGGTACTAAAATATTATACTAGCAATATTTCGATTATCTATTTATTAGGAAAGTTGTCTAATATCTATAATCAACAATATTCTAATCTTGTTCCACGTCTCAGCTATATATAATATTAATATAAAATTATTTTTATAGATAGAAAGAACTTGTTGATATTAGAGAAAAAAAATACCTCTTCATGATTCTGCAAAAAAATATAGATTGTATAAAAGTTTTTCACTTTTAAAAAGAATTTGAATCTTGAACGTAGACTAATCTTCAATTTTTCAGATCTCTATGGTATACGTCGTTCACCAATCTATGTCCATTTTGTTTTTAATTAATTGGGAAAATGTGTATAAAGGTGTATGTATTATCCTAAATAAAATTATTAGTATAAAAAAAAAACAGTACTATTTACAACTTGTTGTACTATATAGATTTATACTTTTGAAAATTATTTATAGTTGTCACTAAATCCATGTACCTTTTCGTTCCTTTGTTCACTTTTTACAGATTATTCTAAATATAAATTTTCATTCAGACTAACCAGATCTTTCTTCAAAATCCGGCTAATTTATATATAAAAACATAATTATAGCAAGATGATTAATCACACTATTGATGAGAACAATCATCCTTAGAAAATATCCTTTTTGTATTTGACTTATTCTAAGGCGTCAAAATTTTTGTGGCCTAAAGACTGAATTTTGAAACTGAACAATTCCAAAATGTTTTATTAACTTTCGTTGTAATCTTTATTGAAAAAGGTAAGTTACCTTTATTATAAATGTCAACCATTCACCGCATCTAAGATAATTTCTATTCTTTAACAATGTCATCGTAATTGTCATTATTAAAAAAAACTGAATCAATCGTTGAACCTTGAGTGGTACCATTCGAAGAACTAAACTTCTTTTAAATACGTTTTGAACAATTAAAAAATGAAGTACGAAAATACCCCTGCTATTTATGAAACAAAAAGAATTAGAAATTCGATACTAATCAGATAAAAATTATTAGTTGATTATAAGAGGTGATATTTCATTTCAAATTTGTACCTTAACATGTTTTTTTTTACGAGTTCGATTATAATTCGTGAGTTAAATTATCTTTAAATATTTTAACTATAAACCCAATCGTAATAAGAAGCAAGTGAAAAATTACAGGTTAAAAATTTAAAAAAAACTCAAATTATAGGTTATGTGATCTCGCACGTCATGGGTTTTTGTTTTTCAATATGAAATTTTTGGTACTAACATTCGAGAATAATACCCAATTATTATTAATACTTTGAAAAGTGACGTCTGAATTATTTTTAAGCGTATGATTTAATAAAATGTAATAGTAATTGACAGCTAATCGCAAACACTTCTCAAATCCGAACAAACGATATATTGATGTTTACTTTCTACCCCACAAGCTTTTTGTATCATCCAGATGTCTTTTCTTTTACATTAAGATTTAAAGAAACCCCAAACTAACCTAATCATAAAAATTGTAACATACATTTGACTTCCTAACAAAAAGTTCTTAATAGACAGCGCTTTTAAATTCTCAAAATACACGAACTTCACAGAAAACCTCATTCAAACTAATCAAATACGCGCAAGTTCAGATGCGAATCATGTTAGGCGCCAGTATACTAAGTACTCACAAAACTCAAAGAACTAAAGGTTTCCCAAATAAAATTTCCCCAAATCTTCTAACTACTTTGGATTAATGCCAATTTCCAAAATATCAAAGCAATTTAGTAATCGCACACTAACCTTTTTCCTAAATTCAACAAAAATACACAAAGACTAAGTTAAATAATTAATAATTTTCAGCTACCGATAGACACAAAAATAAGATTTTGAAGATTTTTCCAGAGGTACTTAAATAAAACAATGTAAACTGTGTGGTAAGAGATGATTTATTTGTGTAGATCCATATTTGTAGTAATTCGTAATAAATGAATAAATTTTGAGACGATGTTTATGTAGAATCTGCAAATCAAAAAAGAAAAATTAAATAACGATTTTTTTTAAAATACAACTTATAAAATATACACACCTGGAATGTGATCGACATGCGTCAAAACATTTCCACCACGTTTTTCATTTTATATGAAGTCTGTAAAGAAAAAAACGCAAGTTTTAAGGATCATTTTAAAAAAAACTACTAATAAAATTAAATAAGATGAATTTGTCTGAGTCGATTTAGTCCTGCCTCACAGATACGATAAAGTGAACAGGGTGGAGATCTCACATTGTTTTACCCCTAGTCACAGCTATCGCGTTCTTTAAATGTACGAAAACGTAACTAATTCCAAGGGCAATATATTCATAAATACTTATAAAAGAATAAGAAATTACAAAAGGCACTTACGGGTCCGTCTACTTGGATCTCGCACGCATCTTCCTGCGCTTGCGCTTCAACCTTCGCATACGCTTCTTACGCCACTGAAAATAAAACAAATTTCAATTACAATATTAAACTTAGAAATAAATATTTGAAAAACTAGCATTAGAAAAAAATATTTAATATAAAACTTTCTTCCTTAACCTAATACAACAAAATATAACGATTACTAGATATTTGAACACTAATTAATAAAAATACCGAAATAGACATTACTTTAAAATATAAAAATCAATAGTCATATTAATAGTTGATTCAAACAAAACTCTCAAAACCGCGTGCTATAAAATAGTTAAACTTTTGGTAGAAATTTATATGATTTTTCTATCGAATTACTTTAATAAGCCGGTCTTACTATATTGATTTACCAATAGAGAAAAAAATCTAACATATGAAGAAAAATTATAAAACAGATGGAACATGAAACCGCGAGTAATCAAACTAAACGAAAACGAAGCAAACTTTTTACAGTATGTTTATTTCATCTGACAACTTATCAGAAAGTGGAATCTGCTCCGGACCTGACTTAACCTCAAAAACGCGGCGTGCGAATCGAGTCGCACAATTAACCACTTTAAAGATAACATCAATAATATGCATTTTACGAAACAAATTGTACATTGTTTTTTTTTATTACTTTTATATTTTAAACTTTCACGGATGATGCGGTTCATTAAAGACCGCCATTACATATAACCTATGGCATATACAAAACACGCGGTGAAACAAAATTCATCAAGGATATTATAGGATAACGAAAAAAAGGATATTATAGGATAATCAATAAGCGTAACGCATCAGATAAACGATTACGGCAATTGAAACAGGTAACGCATAATTGCGATTAGAGAAAAAACGTGGCGAAAAAAAAAACGCCGAATAAATTTATAAGGTGGCCATATCAAAATGGCGGGTTCACAAGAATAATACATTTACGACGGAACGGAGACGACGCGCGAGGATACATTGAAAGAAATTGTTACCTTGGCCCTCATGACGAATCGGCACCCACCGTCGGCAGGTCACAACTCCAAAGGGACCACGATGCAAGTGGATGAGACCGAACGACCAACGCCACCGACCTGCGGAAACGAACGATTGCCAACATTCGCACTCGTACCAACATATCTTATATTAAATATATATATATATATATATATATATATATATATATAATTGGTAAAATAAAAATAAAATTTTTAAACGTTAAATAATTATTAATTTTAATTAGCGGGGTTTAGCATAGAAAATGATACGTCGAAATTAAGTACATATACAAATATTCTTCATTAACCTTTTCGTGTCAGTGCTGGACCTCAAAGCGTTTCCTTGCTAATAACTCTTATTAATTATTATTAGAATTTTATGTTTTATAAAAACTTTGCCTATGTACTTATCCGACAAATACTAATATCCAAAAACAAAACATTGTTTTTTATACGCCTTATCGTTTAGTAATCGCACATTATCCACTCGATAGAATTTTTTGGCAATAATACTTTTTTAATATTTTTTTTATACGTTCAGTATGAGGTATAAAATATTATCAGACTGTATAAATTTTCATTAAATTAACGTTCATTGTTTGGATAACGAGCACAGTAGTGTAACGGTTCGGATAACGAGCACGAAAGGGGACAGGGGAGATATCATGCTCCGGGCGCTACACATAAAGGGATGCTAAATGGTCCGCAAAAAAATTGAATTGCTGGAAAATAAGTAAAAGTGGGTTTCGAACTAATTGTTATTTTAGTATTAAAAACCTGGATAGGTAAAAAAATAAGAAACATTTGTATTTCACGGTTCTCATTTTTTTGGTCATCCAACTTTTCGATATTAAACATAACAGTTATTATATATTTTATACTGTGACGGTTATTTGTAACGTTACGACCAAAACAGTTGTATCGCTCCTAAAATTAAGCGAGTTTGCTAGCTCGCCCTTCTCTTCTTCACCGACTCTCATACGGTTAGCATATACGTAGCGCCCAATCCGTGGGGTTTCACTTCGTGGACTCCCGGTAACCGTTCATTAAGTCCCTGTCCACGTGGACCACAAAATATAACTTTCATTCGTAGTACCCTCATCATTCATCATTCATAACCCCCACAATACTATATAAAATGAACACTAAAAAGTGTTCCGCTTATCAAAAATATTAAATAATACTGAAACACAATATCATATAGTTTTCGAATGGGGGGAGGGGGATTTAAGATATTGTGACTCGGGCATGAATTAAGCTCACTACGTCACTGCTTATATCTATCCAATCGGGTTGTAATCAGTGAATCACATATTCAATAGCATTTTTATTCAAACTAAGATTGTATTTCTTTTTAGAAATTGATCATAAATTTTCTCTTTAATTATTGTTTTTGATATAGATTTTTTATTGTTAAGAATTAATCAAAGGAATTCTTTAAAATAGAAAAAAATAAATCTATTATATAATTGTTTATTATAACAATTTATAATACTTATTTTATTCCATCATTATGTTTTTATTTATTTATTTTTAATATATTTCAATTTACATAGAAAAGATTTCGACCGAATCGAACAAAATGACGCTATGACGGTTTGACATCAGTCGATCGACGTTGCGTCGTCGGGTTGGCAGAACTCGCGCGCGGGAATTCTTCGGCGGCGCGTTTCGACATCGTTTTCTGCAGACGTTCGGAGTCGACGAGACCTATCGTGTCTTCGCGGTTCTCGATATTGTCAGGTAAGATTTTCGGTATATAATTAGCGCGGTTCGGTTTCGATCGTAAGGAATCCGTCGAGTTGTAAGAGTTTTGATAGACAGTGGTGCCAACGTGCGCGTTTGGACAGAGTGACGGCCGGCAGCGGGTAGCGGTCGTCGGGCGTCGGGTGTCGGGTGACAGGCGTCGAGCGTCTGTCGCGTCGCGACGCCCCTTCGTAACAATGGTGACCGCTCGGGCTTCCTGCGATGCCCGAGCGCTTTCTCAAGCGGCGGAGGCTGCTCCGAGGATACCCCCTCCCCGAACCCTCCTCGGCAACATTAACTCTCACCTGATATGCGTTCTGTGCAACGGTTACTACATCGATGCCACCACAATCGTCGAATGTCTTCATACTTTCTGTCGCAGTTGCATCATCAAACACCTCCGCGTCAAAAGTTATTGCCCCGTCTGCGAGATGATGATCAATTCGGCCAAACCGAACATCAAATTGGACAAAGCGCTGCAAGATATCGTGTACAAACTGGTGCCGGGTCTGTTCCAAAGAGAAATGGCTCGTCGAAGAGCCTTCTACGCGGAACGTCCTCATCTAGCGGCGGACGCGACTCCCGAACAGCGCGGAGAGGACACCGAACGCGTCGTCTTTAGCCCCGAAGACGTGATCTCGTTCTCGTTGGAGTATGTAGATTTCGCCGACGACGTCGGCTCCAGTGGATCTTCGGAAAGCGGCAACGAGACGCCCTCCGGAGAAGGGAACAACGGCAATACGAGACGCTATTTGCGTTGTCCGGCCGTCGTCAACGTGTCGCACTTAAAAAAATTTCTCATTTTGAAATTGGACGTGGACGTCGCTCGATTTTACGTTAACATTTTGTATAAACGCGTACCTTTACCCGATTATTACACTTTGATGGATATCGCTTATATTTATAACTGGAAAAGAATAGAACCTCTGCGCTTCTTTTATCAGATCACAGATTTTACGGTCATAAGGGACCGTTTCGGCTTTATGGAACTTGGCGGCGCCGGAGGCGGCCGTCGAGGTCCGGCTCCTCTGGCCGAACCTCCTCCGTCCGACGCGTCGTCGGGCAGTTCGAGTCCTCCTCCCGACGATGCTCTTTCGTGCTCCAAGTTGAACGAGAATTTTACCGAATCAAACGACAGAAACAAACCTAAAGACGGCGACGCGTCCGCGTCCTCAAAATCGGAAGGTACGGATCGTTCGCGATCGCCTATAATTGCCGACGTTGAAAAGTCGCAATTTTTAAATTCGTTCGAGTTGACCGCCAAATGTAGTCCCGGATCCGCTAAATCGACGTCGCCCGCGAAAGAAGAATCCGAAAAGAAACCTATAGCCGAAAAAGATAGTAAACCTGTTGTTATGGATGATCATAAATTGATAAAACCGGCGAACGCTTTAAATAAATCTAGTTCGATTAAAAGGAAAAGTTCTATAAATGCGGAACCCGTCGTCGAACTTAAACGAATAAAGACAGAGTTTGAAAACGCCTCGAAAGCTAAAACGGAAAATAAAACTTCGACTTCGAACCAGTCGCTTCTAGCTCATTATCTTTTATCTCAGGGTCAATCGCAGTCTCAATCCCAAATGACCGCAAATGTTACTCCAAAAATAGATCAAAAACCTGTACCAGATTCTATACGCGTTAGTAAACCGACAACTCACTCTTCGAATACTACAACTACGACTTCTTCCGAAATAACGGTTAATTCGTCTATACCTTCTAAAATTGCTTTGAGTTCTACTCCATCGACAAATTTGACGCCACCTAGTACAATTTCTACAGTCTCACAAACAAAACCTGTAACTGAATCGTTTACTAGCGCTATTCCTAAATTGAAGAAGTCTCCTCAATCAGGAAATAAACACGATATTAATGCTGTTGTTAAAAAATGTATGAGTTCAAACCTCAAATCTTTATCAATGAAGAGAAAATTAGTTTCTATTTCTGGAGCACCGAGTCGACTTCAGTCTGAATCTGAAACTTCTGAAATATTTGCAAAGTTGAATATGGAAGCCACTAAAGAACAACAACTGCATAATATGAAATTGGAGCGAAAAGCTGCTTTGTTGACGAATCCTGAAAAATCGGTTACGAAAAGCAGTACCATAACAACTACGAGCAGTCCTATTGTAACGAAATCGATTACACTATCTACTAATTCAAATATCAAAATGGATGTTAACAAAAAACAAGTTGAACTTCAAAAAGAGCCTCCAAAGACTCCAAATGTACAGAAAGAAAAGGGTGATCCTATTAGATCCCTGTTTAATTCGTGTAATATAAATATTCCATCTTCTCTTTCTATTACTTTATCTGATCAGAAAACTGATGAAAAACCAATTGAAACACCGGTTGAAATACCTGAAGTGAAAAAGCCTATTCAAACTGTGAGCAATTTAGTGACTACTAATCCTTCCATGCAAATATCATCCCTTCCTATTGTTACCCCTCCCGATAAAAACTATTTAGAAATAATTAAGTTGCCTGATGCTGAAATTACTAAAACTCCTGAAGTTACTCCTACTACTAAAGCTAATGTACCAGCTAGTAAGCCTCTAGAACAGATTGTTACTGCAAAAGGTCCTATTCCTAATTTGAAACCTATATCTGAGGCTAAAATTTCAACTTTTACAAAACCACAAACTTTTCAACAAACCTTTTTGCAATCTCTACAACAGCATAATGATAAGCCAAAATTCAATAAAACCAGACTAGTTTTACCCAAATTAAATTCTCCAAACGCCACTAATGTAAAATCTGATGATTCTTTTGAGGGTGATTCTAAACCTGGAACTTCTCTTCTTAAACAACCACCACCACCTGCACCTCCAATTCAGAAAATGACATTGCCAAAAAATCCAAAATCTGATAGTGCTTTGGATCTTTCAACTCCTCATTCTGTTCAGAGTCAATTGGGACCTCAACAAGCGAAAGCGTTAGAAACAATGCAATCCATCGCTACTCTTGCTAAGAAACAATGTTTCAATAGATCATTACCATCAACTTTTTCTCAAGAATCTTTTAAAACAAATCCATCAACTTCTACCACTTTGCGTGTACCAACACCTCTTTCTAATAATAGCCTTCTTAAAGTTAACACATCACAAAATCAAGCTAATAGCCCTAAACATTTTCCTGAATATTTTCAACCATCTAAACAAATTTCAATTCGTTCTCCAAACGACATTAATTCAAATTCTAATTCTAAATCACCATCTCAAAATATTCAGTCTCATCCGAATATTGAAAGATCTCAAACACGTTCACCAAGTTCTTCACCAAAGCTTATTATAGCGTGTCCATCTCCCAAAAGCCAATCTCCTGAGCAAAAACAATTTCTTTCACCTCGAAGTCAAGAAAGTAACAATCAATCCAATCTTATATCTAGTTCTAATGTATCTAGTACAAACACACAATCGTCTGAAGCCTCTGGATCAAAAAGCGCCCCAAAAATGATTAAAACTTTAAAACCACCACCAATTACGAAATTGACTAGCATTAGAGGACCAAGTATGAGCAACAGTAGTAATAAGTCAAATAGCAGTAATAATAGTTCTGTGAGTGAAACACTCCGAAATCTGTCATCTCAGATACCTCAGGAAAGCTTGATACCTTTATGGCAACAGATGGAATTTCAATATAGTTTATTACCTAGTAATCAATGGCTCAACAATCCAGTAGCTAGAGCTCACTTTGAGAATATGATGAAAAATATGCCACAAACTAGTCGGTTTCCTTTTGGTAATAATCAAAATTCAAAAGACAAATAGTTTTGAAATATTTGTGGTTATATCTTTACAGACTATTATATTTGAATTTCCGTACCTTAAATCGTTTTTGAACAACTATATAAATGTTAACTTTCAAGTTTTTGAATCAAAAGAGTCATTTTAGAAGTTATTATTTTCTTTATGACTACAAAGAATTTTTTTAATTCAATATTAAATACATTTGTTTCGATAAATTATAGAAATTATTGTATTGGTTAGAAATTTTTGTATTATTTGTACTTTTGTATTCGAAAAATACCTCCATAATACGATTTATTATTTTTTATTCTCTGAATTTAAATAATAGTAAACTAAAAACTTTCTGTAAATACGAAGGTATTGTTTTTATTTGTACATAGTATAGCAATTTTTATTTATTTTATACAAAAATTAAATTACTGTTATTACCACACATTTTATATAACACATTTTTTTATCAATTTTAAATCGTATTTCACGAGGTATTTTGTTAAAAATATATTATTACTATTTAGTAGCACATCTAGAATTTAATTTTGTGTAACGAAAGAGCAAGTTTAATAAATATTTTCTAATTTAATTTATTTAACACAATCATCCCTTTTTAAAGGTTTTGATACAAATATGGAATTATACACTCGCGTGTGTATGTGTGTATAATTATACACGCGTGTGTGTATGTGTGTAATATTTCAGGGTTCTTCAGCTCCTTAAATGTGCTGCTAATTTTATCGATATATTTACACGACAATTTCATAAATATATTCGAATATTTGAGTTAATTTAATTTTTAATTTGTGATAAAATTTAGATTTTTTTCCATTAAAATCTAATATTTTTTCTGTTTAATCCTATGATTTATACTTTATAATAGATATATGCATTATTTATATTAATAATAACAAAAAAATATGATAGGTTTACTTATTGTGTTTTAAGTAATATCAATGAGTTTAATTTTTGAGTGTTAAATAAGAATTAATTTTTAGTATGGTTGGTGTTTTCTGAGTAATGGGAGATTAAAAATTTATTGTACACTTTTACACAATTTTTTCTCTTAAATAATATATTTGACACAAGATTTTTGACTCGTACAAAAAAGTTTTTTTTTTTTGTTAAAGGTAATTGTAATGTGAATTGATATTGTAAGATATTTTTGTAACATGTGAGATGTGTTATTATAAATAAATTAAATAAAATTTAATTTGTCTTTTTTTTAATATTAATGTGAAATTTAAATTCGTAGATTATAAGTTAAAAACATGATTGATGTTAATAATAATTTATTCAAAATGTAAGAAATGTATTGTTTTTCTCTTATGGTTTAATTGTTATCTAAACTATTTTTTTAAATTTTACTTTATATTGTGTTTTAGAATCATGGCTGATACACAGACGACATTACCATTCTGTATAAGAAAAATTCCTCAATCGAATTTTTATACTTCTAAATCGGATCCTGTTAAAGAAACATATGATGCATCACAGTATGTTAAGAAGAAACCAGAAATTGACACAGTTTACGTGCCTCGTGTTAAAAAAATTATGGAGCTCAAAAGCGAAGACGAAAGTGTAGATTTCTTGAATCATCAAATTCATAAAAAACAATTAAAAAGGAAACATTCGCAGAGCTCTCGTCATTCTTCAAATGAAATTGGTTAGTAATTTACACAATTTTTTAAGAATTGCGTAAATTATTATTACTAATTGATAAATTTTTCATTTTAATATAGATTGTTCACCACGTAAAATCTCTCGTCCAAAATTATCTAATGAAGAAACTGAGTAAGTAAATTTTTAAAATTCATCCACCACATTATATATATATATATATATATATATATATATATATATATATATATATATATATATCTTTTTTTTATGTAGATATATCTCAAAACCTCATGAATATACATCTTTGCTTGGAAGAGAATCCGAATTGGAAAAATTAACTTCGTTTTTAGACGATCACTTAAAACAAGAAAAATCCGGATCGTTATATGTATCTGGTTCTCCTGGAACTGGAAAAACTGCATGTCTCATGAATATACTTGATCAAACCAAGGTATTGAATAATTATATATAACAAATTTACACAATTAGTATTCTAAAATATGTTAATTGAGTCCTAATCATTATTTTTTAATTATAATTTGAAAATGCACATGTCTCCAGTATTTATGTAATATATATATGTATATATATATATATATATATATATATATATATATATATATATATATATATATATATATATTCTATTTTTAGTTCAAAAATGGATTCACCGAAGTCTATATAAATTGTACGTCAATGAAATCTGCAGGAAGTATTTATAATAGAATTTGTCAAGAACTACATATAAAAACCAATTCTAGCACAGAAAAGGCTTCATTGGCAGCCATCGATAAATACTTAAGTAGAAAACATAAGATGATGTAATTATAAAACCATGCATTCATATTCAGTTTATACTACTGATAACTATTTTATTTTACTTATATTAAAAAAAACGTTTTTTAGATTATTAGTTTTGGATGAGATAGATCAACTTATCAATAAAAAGCAATCGGTTTTATATACAGTTTTTGAATGGCCTTTGAAGCCCAATGCGAAGATAGTTTTAGTGGGTATTGCTAATGCTTTGGATTTAACCGATCGAGTTTTACCACGTTTACACGCAAGACCAGATCTAGAATTGGAATTAATGAATTTTCTTCCATATACAAAGCAGCAAATCATCGATATTTTCACAGAAAAATTGAAGAAAGAAATGACTACAGATTTATTTTCACCAGTCGCTATTCAAATGTTAGCAAGTAAGTTTTGCGAAACATAGAATTTTTCTAAACATAATTTTAATTGTTTTATATTTTATAAAATAATGTAACGTTTTAAATGAAATTCAGATAGGTAACCGTTATAAACTGTTTCGTCTGCTGTAAAATTATAAATATCCATTTCAGCATTTCTAATTTAATCTACATTTTAGAACGATTAAAGTTTTTTTGAAACGATTCACTTCTGAATATCTGCCAATATTTTTATTTTAGAAATGAACATTTATTCAATGTAATGTTTTCAACAAATTATATTTGTTTTTTTTTTTTGAACCAAAATATAATTTGAGTATCATATAACACAGTTCTATAAATTTATGTAAATATCAATATATAATTTACATATAAAATATAATTGTAATTAAAACTAATTGGCATATATAAACTGACTTACACAATATATTAATTTTAAATTTTAAAATAATATTTTAATATTATCAATATAATTACATTTTTTTTATATTTTAAGGCAAAGTCGCAGCAATATCAGGCGATATACGCAGAGCTTTGGACATTGGTAAAAGAGTGGTCGACTTAGCTTGTTCCAAATCTTATTCGGCCAAACCCGAAGACAAAAGTAAAAATGGTTACACCATTGAATTGAAACAAGTCATGTCCGTTCTGAACGACGTGTATGGTTCTTCGCATAATTTCAAAACAGACGTCGATGACAATTTTCCACTGCAGCAAAAGGTGCTTATTTGCACTCTGTTATTGCTGATAAATAAGGGCAATATTAAAATTGTCACTCTAGGAAAGCTTCACGACGTTTATAGAAGGTAATACATTTATTATTATATATATATTTTTTATTATTATTATATTATTATGTGTATATTATTTCTGTAGAGTTTGTACAAAGCGGAATATATTAGCTGTCGATAGTGCTGAATTTGTCGGACTTTGTAATCTTGTCGAAACGCGCGGTATAATAAAATTGAGCGGTAAGAAAGAACCGAGGATGTTCAAAATTACTCTACAGTGGGACGAATCAGAAGTTATGGGTGCTGTGAGCGATAAAAAATTGATATCCGATATTCTTAAAGATGTCGATTGTTTAAAATAACATTTTTGTATTTGTGATCGAGTTGAATATTTTTAGATGCATTTTAGTATAGTTTTTCTTTATCAGTTTTAAAGTATACTGTTGAATGTTCAAGTTTGATCAAATTGTGTTTGTTTGTATATTTTGTATTATTGATGTTTTTTTTTTTTACTATTCAACTTGTTTTGATCAATTAACTCGCGGTATAATTTATCTTTTAGTCTTAGGATTTGTTATTTATGTAGTTTTAATTTATTTATTCTTATTGTGTATGACTTTTTATTGACTGAATATGAGAAATATTGTACTTGTGATAATTGAATAGTTAGCATAGTTGTTCTAACTAAATCTTTTAATAGCATTTTTATTTATAGTGAACTCCGTAAATAGATAGATATATTAGTGTCAGTGAATTCAAAGTCTGAATCGAGTTGAACAATGTTACAAAATTTTGTATATTTTTAGTCAATATTTATATAAGTCTGAACGCTTTTTTTATTTTTTATGAACTCTTAATCTCGATTGTACTAAGAAATAAATCGTTATTTTTTTGTATTTACATTTTTTTATTTAAATTATTCACACTTTCTTCAGCGCCTGATGCATATTGACACTGACAGTTGTAATATAACTGACAGTTATAATTATTTATACTCCGTGTTGACATCGAAAAATTAAATCAGAAAAAATATTAATGCTAATATTTTTTTTTTAGTTACAAAAAGATTTCGTTTACTTTGTGGAATTATGAAACTAATAATTTATAAGACCATTATCCGTTTGATAATTGTTTACAACTGTGAAATTTTAGCACCGTTATATAAATATGAAATAAAATTGACTATATTAAAAGATGAATTCTCAGAACAGTCTGCGGACTGGTGATAAAGGAAAATAAATGAGGAGTGCGTCATTTTTACTATTTCGATTATTATAAATATTTTCAAAAAACTTCTGTTTGGAAAAATTCACTTCAGTTATTTACTCCATTGACATTCACCCCTTTAAAAATATATCGCGCAATCAATCCTATTGTATTTTTAATTTCGTTTGTACATATTTTGTTTGCGACCAAACGAAATATAGCAAAAATAAAAAAAAACATTTTAGCAATACAGGATGTTACAAAATACTAACATTGTTATTATGAAGAGATTTGTAAACGGTTACAGCTTCAGTTTTCACAGTATAAAGACGATTATGACTTGCGGGTTGTGCGAATGATCTACGGGATTTGAATGCACAGTAATTATTAGCATTTGTACAACATATTCAAATATTAAACAATAAATATTTCTGCATGTGTTATTATTATCAACGCTTGCGAAATTTGACAAATAGTAACATGGCGTGATTTATTGTCATTTATTTTAAAAGAAACGTACGATTTGCAAGAGTTTTTCTCATGGTTTTAACATGAAAATAATTAAAATTGCAATCGACAGGATGTCATTTTATCATATATTTCAGTACAAATTGTATTTTAATTATATTTTTTTAGGAAATAGATTTAAAAAAAAATCTTTTGATTTTTATATATTTTTTTATTAATCATTGATTTATTTTTTAATTTTTAAACTTATAAATGAGGAAAATTATTATCCAGTTTTTTTTCTATATACATATTTTGTTATTATTATTGATATTGTAAATAGATTTCTCTTTCATTGTTGTCGGACATTTTTCCATTCGGCAGTGGCGTACGGAAAAATCGGTCGAATTTTTGATAGTCGCGTTCGAGGTGAAAGCGCAAACGGGCACTTTTCACGCCGGAAGTTCGTTAACCGAAGCGTTGGCAAAGTCAACGGGTCAATGCCGCGCTTCGGCGCTCGTTACGGCCAAAAAACGCCGGAAGCCATACGGGTAAAAAGCGCGCCAAACAAAAGTATTCGCAACGACGCCGCTCGTTCGACACGCATCAATATCATTTTTTTTTCTTTTTACAATTGAAACATTTATTTAATTATTGCATGATACTTATTTCACTGTATATATTTGTTGCATTATTAGTCATATTATATATCCTTTCACTGCATAATAGACTGATTCAAATATATGCGCATCTTCTTTTATATGTATGTATATACAGTGTGTTTAAAAAAAAATCGTGCTGCATATTTAATTTATAATATATCTTTTTTAACGTGTGCTTTCACGTCGACAAATATTAAAATCGAATTCGATAAGCGTCTAGAAAAACCGGATAAACCATTCATATTTTGCACCGTTGAACCCTGCATGCAGGTCACGGATGCTTTCTCAATTACGATTATAAATTATACATTCATAAATATATATATATATGTATTGTGCAATTTTTGCATTCGAACTGTGTGAAATTAAACGCCATATAATTATCCTGTTGCAGTTTTTATAATTTTAATCTCACCTTTCACTGAAGATGTTTAATTAAAACTCGATATGAAAGCAGTTTAGAAGCTGAAACTGATGTTATTTGATATTGCAACAAAATTATAAAATATTAAATCAATAGTTCTAAAGATCACTGGTTGCTGATTTATATTATATATTTTGCACAATCGAGTCGTCAACGTTATATATAACCATCGCATAATAATAATATTTTATTTTTTATATACGATGTTGACCACAAAGTACAAAAAAAAAGAAAATATTTATTGCGGTGGTAACACATTTGTTCGTAAATTAGTAGATAATTAAGTAAGAGTATATACATTTTAACCGTGAAATGTTTACAGATCTATTTAACAGAATGCATATAAAAACTTTTCGTTGACTTAAAAAAAATAAATAAATAAATAAAATTTGAAAAAAAACCTCACAAAGGAAATCGATTACCATTTAACCGAAAAAATATTCACTTTCATTTTTAAAAAAATATTTTATATCTTTTATATACATATATTGTAATATAAATATATTTATATTTCTATTAGCACACTATTGAAAAAAAAATACACTATTGACATTTCCAATTGGTGAAATTTCTTTCACGAAAAATATTCTTTAAAATATTCTCCGTAAAAATATAGTCCATATCCTTGTTTTACTTCCTGAACATAGAAAAAAATGACTATAATAGTAAATATAGACTTTATTCGGTACTCGTCGTTATTATAGTTATTATTATAATATGTTAATCGAGATGATTTATTTTATTTGACTTTTGTGAAACAACTTTCTATATAATATGCAGTTAGATCCTTTGTGAATCATCTACTCTAAATCCAGAGCATTATACAAATTGTAAGATTATGCGATGGTAACACACTTTTTCGTTGTTTAATTTGTCACGATTTTATTTTGTATAATTTCTGTTCGTACTGAAATATGAAAAAGTCAATAATTTCAGATAATTAGAAAATAAAACTAGAATCTATTCAAACATCAAGTTTTTTAAGTCGATTCTATTGACCAGTGTTTCTTAAACTTTTTTAAAAATACAATTAACATACATACTAAAATAGATTTTTATCATAAAAAATCCTAACATATTTAGTTATTTATATTTACTTATAAATAATTAATTGACAATTCGATTTTTTTTTTCATTCTAAATCTTATATAAAATTTTAAAATAATTAAAAAAAATTGACAATAATTTTAAGGAAAAAATTCTCGTTTTTGAAGAACGAATAAAAAATAATATTTTAATCATTTTATCACTGAACTGATTTATTTATTTAGAAATTATCTAATAGGTTTTTTTTACTGACTAACAGCATTGATTTTTATAGGACAAATCAAATCCAACAAACCGATTCCATCAGATAAAAACCACTATAGTTTGTAATCGTTTATTTCTCCATTTTTTTTACCTCATTACAAATTCAAGTTTCATTTAATTTGTACGGCACACTACTTTTATTGTTAGCATTATTGATTCTTCTCATTAATTTGTGACCCACTTTCGTTTGATCTTCATCAGTTTTAATTTCAAGGTTTGCACAATTCGAAATGTCCATCAAAACCTTTTTTTTTTTTCTTAAAACAAATAATAACTATCACGACGGAATAACTATTTATTAATAATAATAATGGGTTCAAGAAATAAGAAAATTATTTCCTAACAAATAGATGTTTAGAATTGAAAACCTTGGAAAGTGCATTGTGTTTAATATTGAGGTCCTTTCCACATGTAACTTGGAATATATATATATATATATATATATATATATATATATATATATAATAGTATATGAAGAAACCTTCAGCTAGTTACCAGTAACAAATTCAACCTTCAGTTTTTTTCAAATTTGACATATCTACTGCTCTTGAAGATCTAGAAAACGTGTTAATTAGGCATTAATATCGAATTAAGATGTTCGAAGGTCTTTTATAATTGGTAATTAAAAATCATATTACTATATATATATATATATATATATAATATATTAATTATTAATCGAGAATATTGATAAAATATATTTTGTATTATTCATATTTGGCGACATTTAAAAAAGAATTAAATGTCACATGAAAAAAGTGCAGATCATTATGATAAATATCATAGTAAATTATATAATAAACGGTACTAAATTTTAAGTACTATTTAATAAATATTTTTAAAATAAAATTAATATAAAAAAACAATATATTTTAGTGAATAATAAAATTCAAATATTTAAAAAAATATTTGTTTTTTTTTTATGAAATTCAAATCGGAAAATGTTGAGGAATGCTGATCTAAACAAAACTGCAACTTTTTTTTATATGATTATATATAGTAATTTTGTTTTAACCTTTTCATATATGAAAATTGATCTTTTTATAAATTAAATGAAAATTTTATCGATTTTATTTATATATTACATATTTATAAAATTAAAAGGTTAATTTGATCGATAAAAAATTACTTTGACGTATGAAAATGGTAATTTTACATTTTTTTTTTTTGCATGATATTATATTAAGCACATTTTGATAATTTTTGAAGACAATAATTTTTAAAATCAATTTCATACACTTGTTCCCTTTTGATATCGTATTTTGATTATATCAATAATAATAATAATATAATAGAATCGTCGTTGATTTATTAGAAGACGTTCGTGCAACAAATCGAATACGAATAATTTTCTCGCGCCAAATTTCACCTGTTCGATTATTTATGAATCGGAATGTGAACGATACCAAATAATATTTTCACTTTCGCATTGTGGCTTCGAACCGCGAATACCGATGAGGTCGCCATTCGAAAACACTATGACGAAAGTTTACGGCCAAAAACCGCACGCAGGCCAAAAGGGCACAAGTGCGCGATACCCCAAAAAACTTAAAGATTTACACGAATTATTTCATATTGACATCATAAAAATCATTATATATATATATATATATATATATACATATATATATATATATATATATATATATATATATATACATATATATATATATATATATATATATATATATATATATATTAAAATAAAAAGTAAAAATTTAATGTAATATTTGTGAAATATAAATAAATATATAATATTTTATCGAAATATATTATATTTTAAATACTTTAAAAATAAAACATGTATACGATTATGGTGGTGAATAGTGTTGTTTGGTCGCGTTAAAATCGTACATACAAAACTATCGTTTCACCGCGTTAAAAAGTCAGCTGTCAAAATTGATTAGTAATTGCTGAAATATTTTATATGAAATCGTATAGTAATGAGTTGAACTTCGACATGGTAAACATTTATATTTTAAATTGTAAAAATCGTTTATGATTAAATTGTGAAAATAAAGTTGAATTTGAGGGAAAAAAAAACCATATATAATATATTAAAAAAATATTTTATAATATATTATATATTATTCTTCACTATACATTTGTAATAGTAATAAATCTATGATTTAAATCGAAATATGTCTGATTTTATTTTTAATACGTATATATTTTTAAATATAAAATCAGAAACGGAATGCGAAAAATTATATTTTCAACTTTGCATACTTTCTCGAATGTTTACATCGTGCATATATATCGTTTTATTTCTAAAGGCCTCCACGCGAACCTCTATAATGAGCCGCATAAATCTGTCGAATATATTTTCAAACCGATCGTTTTCTAAATCATTAGTAACAAACATGATATCATAAATTAATAACGCAAATGGTTATTTTATTTTTTTTTGATTTATAATATTTTTTTTTTGCATTTTTAGCACTTAAAAATTCTGACGTTAATGTGGAAATAATCATTTATGCCAATACAAAAACGTTGATTTTGCACTCTGCATGACCTCGTATGTAAATGGTGTAATAGTAAATAAAATTCAATTAGAAAACAAACTACGAATAATAATAAAATAAAAGTCTATCGATACATTCGTATACATTCCCGATAATATTATATAAAAAAAAATAATAATAAAATTGGAAATAAAGTTTGAGAAGTACTGATTTATGCATTGCCAAAACGATACGTTTATTTCTTCGAATATGACAATAGTAAACCGTTTTGAAGAATTGATGTTTATTATGATAATAAGAAAAAAAATGTTAGCACCGGTTGAACGGGGCCTTGACCTCTCTTTTCCAACCTGTCGTGTTTGTTTTTCTCCTTTGCGGAACAGAGTTGCAAATTTATTTTTTGTCGAATGATGTCATTGCATTTTTTTCTATTTTTTTTTTATATTGACGAAAATAATTTGAGCAATAAAAATAGGATTCTTATAATATGACGTAATTACATAATCTGATATTATTAAATATATATATATATATATATATATATATATATATATATATATATATATATATACATATATTAAGGTTTTATTGCATTAATTACATTGTAAAATATTAATTTATCAATATACTATAAAATAAATAAGCTTTCTCTGATTTTTTTTTCAGATAAAATATTTTATAAATTTTATATTTTTTATGAAAAAAATTCTTTTTTATGCATTAAAAATAATTTTTCTTCCATGGAATTAATTATTTTATATTATATAAAAAAAATTGAAATACAGTAAAAAGTTTAATTTTAAATAAAAATTTATGAATTCTAAGTTTATAATACATGTATATATATAAATTTATGTTTACTTCATATCATTAATCTTTTTATATTATACTCAGAACTATTTTCACTTTTAGAATAGATATTTGTATATAAAATCTGTATCAAACTATATAAATCACAAGCAGAATTTCAAATAAAATAAAAACAGTTTCAATTTTGATAGATATTTATCTTTTTTTTTTTTGCAAAATTATTTATCATACAAAATCGCATAAATCTAATAATAAAAACAAATTATCGAATACATGCAATTATGTTGCATCGATGCAAACCTCGTGATTATCGATGCCGTTACGCAAAAGTGAAGAATACCCCGATCTTGCGCAACTTTGAACAAGGTTACAACTTGGCGCGCGAAACCGTTTCCAAATAACGTCGCCGTCAACAAGTGTCAACTACCCGGGGCGACGGGAGAGAGGGGGGGAATGGGGGGAATTTAAAGGGTTACTCACACTATTATTTACAATTTATTTTATTTTTATTTTTATAAATTAAATACGCAATAAAAGATTTTTTTTATTTAAATATATATATATATTTTTTTTTTTGTAATCATGTCGATCAAAAAGTCGAAGATGATACAATCGGGTCAAGGCATACGATAGCATTCGAATCTCGAGGTTTCATTTGTAAACTGCACAGATGCAACGAGATTTATTATATATATATATATATATATATATATATATATATATATATATATATATATATATATATATATATATATATATATATATATATATATATATATATACAGGATGGTTCAGAAAAAAAAACGGTATCAATTTTCGAATGTCTAATGAAATTGAATGATAATTTTGCTAAGATATTTTTTCGATAGATTCAAAGCTTTAATCGGCATTGATTTCAATGGTGCAAATCGTTCATGGTCGTTTTTAAAAATGTTTTATAATAATTATTATTATTGTTATTTATTTTTCTTATTAGTATGTAATCTAATTAAACGTGTTCTTGACGCTTGTCGAGAAATCAGTTCGTTCAATATTCGTAAAAATTCTTCAAAGGTGATTCTAGTCACGAATATATTTTTTTTTTAATATATCTTGTTAATCAATATTTTGTTCATAAATTTGAATCACAATTTTAAAATTTATAATATTATATATTTTAGTGTTTAATTAAAATATTTAAAACTTCTTCGAATATGATTTAAATCAGTTTTCCTATTTCAACAAAATGATTTTATACTTAATTTATTATGAATCTAATTTCAAAAAAAAAAATTCAAAAATTATTTTATAAAGTTTTCTCCAATAATAAAATAAATAAAAAAATAAGATATATATATATATATATATATATATATATATATATATATATATAAAACTTCATATTATAATATTAAATTATTATTAAAAATATCTTTTAATTTGATAATTTGTGCCGTTTTTTTCTGTCCTGACTGTATTATATAATGTATTAGTTTCTTAATTAATTTCAACTTCACTTGTATCTATTCGCACAATCTTCTCTGTTTAAAGTAATTGAAATTTTTATAGTCATTATTTTGATTTTTCCATTTTTAGCCATCTTCTTTATTACATTAATAAAGATTAAAGACTATTACATTATTGATCCGATAATTTATTATAATATTCCAAGGCAATCGCCAAAGGTGTATTGTTATTTATAAATTATCATTATTGAAATTATATGTAGAAAATATAATCAATATTTTAAAATATAATTCTTCTCTACATTTTCAAAATATTATATAAAATTTTAAAGACGTCTTATTCTATCCTTCTTCAAAACTATTTGCAAATAATGAACGCTTCAAAACTTTTATCGTTGTTAGGTTTTTTTTATACTTTAATTTATTATTCTTAAAAATATATGTACTTTTATTGTATATAATTTGGAAATTAATTGTATAAATATGTACACTTTTTTTAAAGCATCATTCATCAAATTCGTTTATTGCTTCCTTAACAATTTCCAAGAAATTCACTATTAATATAAATATATGATTATTATGCTTGTATTTTCTTTTTCAATTATATATATTTTTCCGACATCAATTCTAACTTTTTATTATTATTTATTTTTATACTCGATTTTTATTAATATATATATATATATATATATATATATATATATATATATATATATATATATATTATTAAAATTCGAAATATTATTTTAATTAAAAAAAATCTTATATAATTATTTAAAAAAATATATTGATTTATTATATAAATAAAATTTATATTAAATAGAAAAAATGATAAATCGTGTTATAATTTGTCTCTAATATTATCTGTTTTTAAAAATCATAATAATAACTCATAAAAAATTAATAGTAGTCGTTATTTGACATGTTAATTAATGTTTCACGATAATCGTCGTTTATAATAAAACGAAAAAAAAATAGAAACAATAACGATTCCATTCTTTCGGACCGGCTGTATATTTATATGTATTATTGTATATGTATATATATATATATATATATATATATATATATATATATATATATATATATATATATGAAATATTATATACATCAGTCGGCTCATTGAAAATTATATATTGAAACAAGTTAATTACGCTCTCATTTTACGATTTATTATCGTAAACAATGAAATTTAAGAATAAAAATAGTAGAGATTTATTTATATTGGAAAAGTGAAAAGTTAATATTATTTTTCGTATATAAAAAAAAAAACGTTTTTCGTGATTCGTGATATTCGTGCGAATCTTCGAAGCATGAGAAAAGTGCAATATTTACTATCAAAACGAAACGTTCGATCGTTTCATATATATTAACATATCGCACGTTCGTACGAATAATGTCACAACTCGACAATTTCATTTTCCGAATTATGTCCTTGCTCTTTCGTAATATATAATTTTATTTAACGTCTAATAAAACTTATGAACATGATGAATTATTTTCTAATGTCTTAAAAATATAATGTGTAATGATAATCATGTGATATATTGAAATAAATATATGAAAATTGACGTTAGTTGGTGACTCGATTGTCCTGTTATTGAATTGATTTATCTTCATTAATTTTAAGTTATGATTATATACATTATTCGTATTATAATATTAAAATTAATAAAATGCATTAATGTATATATATATATATATATATATATATGTATACATACATACATACATACATATATATATATATATATATATATATATATATATATATATATATATGGTACTACTGTGATCAAGAAGTTAGGCGAAATTGTCATTTAAAACTCCCGGGCATTAGGAAGGCAGATAAATTGTATTTTTTTTTCCTAGTTTGGTAGGACTGTCTATAACATTTGCCAAGCGTGTTTATCAAAAGGTTTAATTATCTTTGAGTTACACGTGTTTTTACAAATCTTGGTTCATTTTGATTGGCTTGACATTTTTTTTTTTTGCCAAAAACTCGACTCTTATCGCTCCGCAACCACCATATTCGCCTAATTTGGCTCCTTGCGATTTCTGGCTATTCAGCAAACTCGAAAGGAGAATGCGGGGACGCCGTTTTGACACGATTGACGAGATAAAAAGAGAAGGTCTTGACGGCTATACCAGAAAAAGTGACTGGAAAAGCATTGGCAAAAGTGCGTTTTATCGGACAAATATTACTTTAAAGAGAACGAAATTGTTTTGGAAGAATAAATAAAGAATTTAGATTTTATAAACAAAACAAATTCATCTTACTTTTTGATCAGAGTTTTATGTATTTTTTAACTAAAAAAAATGGTGTGAAAAGCTGTCAAAAAAAATTAACAACGCCTACCGATTAAAAAACGTTATTCCGCGCCAAATTAAGATAAGTTTATTTTTACGTGATTTATTATAAAACAAAACAAAATAAAATACAGAAGAAAATCTTTTTCTTTTTAATATATTTTTCTTTTATTTAATATGATATTATTACTTCAACATGCCGCGTAAATATTTGAAAATGTCAAATATAATTTAGAAATTTTTATTTTTATATATCCAAACCGTTCGAGGCTCTCACTTCCAACGAAATTAGCGAGTGAAAGTCACGGTCAATACTCAAAGAAAAAGAAAAATAGCTAAATAATAATAATAAAGTAAAAAAAAAACACCTTGTAAAAGAAAAACCAACGTCGATAATGGCAACGGTCGATTTTCGTCGAAAAACGAATAATGGCGGAATTTTCAATAATTAAAAATTCACCGCTAAGTGTGGAAATCGAGCTTTAAACACGGACATTATTAAATGTTAGGCGTGTCGGCGATTAATATATATATATATATATATATATATATATATATATATATATATATATATATGTATGTATTTGTTACAAATACATATATATATATATATATATATATATATATATATATATATATATTTGTAAAACAATAGTCCTTCAAAGTTCTTTTTATAATATGCATGGAACTATGTCTGGCGAATACGGAGGTTGAAGTATCATTACAATGATTTTTTTTTTCGAAAATTCAATGTTATTATTTTTTGAACACGTATCGGTATATTTAAAAAGTAGAGTTTTGAAATTTTGTGTGTTATATAGTAATAGTGGAACATTTTTTAAATACTTATCCAATAAAAAAAAAAGAAGATTTCCGTTACTTTTTGAACACACCGCGTATATATTAATTTTTATTTTTGTTTTCGTCGGAAAATTTATAGAGAGTGAAAGACGATCGTCGACTGTTTGAATGAAAAAAAATAATAATTGTGTGGATAAAAGGGAAAATCTCCATAATGATGGTGTCGTCGTCTTCGTCTTCGGTTCTGATGATGGAGCAGTCGTTACTCGGTCACGATTATTATTATTGCCGTTGAATAATACATTACGGATTCAGCAATCGTCTGTGATATAATTTTCTATGGTTGTTGAATGCAAATATGGAATGGACATTGAAAATTTTACCGTGTTGCAAGTGACGTGGATAATAGGAAGGATCGCCATTGTGAATGATTAAATAGAATATTGATATTTTTTTTCATTTATCCTTATGAGTTGATATTTTTTTTTTTTTTGTGATAAAACGATTTCTATTTACGATTGTTTGAAAAGAAAAGTGTGGACTTTGATGTATGAATATTTATTAATAATTATAAAGCATCTGCGATAGTAGATTCGAATTTAATGTTAGTATTTTAGTACAGGAATTCTCAACTTTTTTCCAAAATATATTATACTAAGAGATCAATGACAAAAAAAAAAGTCTTCACTTTTTCATTTTATAATATCAGAATCGATTATACACACTTATTTCAAAATATAATATTAAATAAATTCCGGAACTTAAAATCGAAAATTATCGCACATTAAATAAACTCGATATAAGACTATTTATTTATTGCATATTTACTTGAAATAAAAAAAAGGTTTAATTTGTTTTGAAATAGGTAGCGAATTACGGTATTATTACGCGTAAATATAAAGTCGTTATATATATTTTAGTATTGCCATATAAAACGCAGTGTTGCCATGCGAATAACAGCATTACTATTTGTAATATGGTATTACCATACATATCCTGATATTATCATAAGTAATACAGTGTTGCCATCCGTTTTATTATGTTGTCAAGCAGAAATAAACTTAATTTATATTAAAAAATACATCAACATAAAAAATATATAATAACTAAATAAAAATATATGAACATTTTTACAATTAATAATTTCATTCAGATTTTTAATATTTATATTTATAAATTGAATGATAATTATCAGAATTAAATCTTATTTATTCTATATATGTATATATATATTTTTTATTTTTTTAATTTTCAAACGATATATTTGCATTTTTCATACAAATCACGCACCAATGATAAATCAAACGTAGATTTAATCAAAATTCCAATTATGAAAATATTTTTTTATTAATTATAACCAATTTTTTTTCTTTTTGTAATTACGAGTCGATCTAAAAAAATTTCACGGGCTTTGATAATAATTTAACTTTCGACCGAACGATTAAATATATTATTATTTATATTATTAATAAATGTACGCGTTCTTTATGTTTCGACGTATAATATAATAAATAGTTTGAAATCAAAAATGGAAATCATTAAACCGCAATTTTAATGCATTTTTAACGGTATTTTTATTTAGAAAAAAAAAATCGAAACCGCAAAACGATCGATAAATTATCGAAAGGTAAATAATCGATCGTTTTCTTTAAAAAAGAATATTTAGATATTATTTACACTTTAAAAAGCATAAAAGTAAAATGTTGAAAAATTATAAATTTTTAATAATATTGAAAATAAAGTTGTCCCTTATTTTTTAATTATTTATAATTAATTATATTTCAATTTTTATGACAATAAAAATATATTTTTTTAAATCTTTCTTGGGGTCTTCAAGAACCCCATTAAAAAAAATATGATAAATAACATTTTCACCGAGCAACAATTTTATATAATTAACGTCAAACATCTAATAGATCAACATGCTATATATTTATAAATCACGACTACGATTATCATTATTATAATTCATGCATTATCTATCTACATATGCAAAATAGTGTTATCGCACTATTAGTTACTTAACATCGTTCAATCTTCTATAATAGATGCTTTAATTTTTTTTTTTTTTTTTAAAAGAAACAACATCAAATAGTGAAAAGTTTGTAAGGTGCAAATAGTCAATTTTGCATTCATACTCATCTGTGCACTTTCTCATTATACAACGTACGTTTATTTATCATTATCTATTTTGAAAGTATAATAACGTGCATGTTCAGGTATGAAATATATA
This sequence comes from Leptonema lineaticorne, assembly GCA_024500535.1. Lineage (NCBI taxonomy): Eukaryota > Metazoa > Arthropoda > Insecta > Trichoptera > Hydropsychidae > Leptonema > Leptonema lineaticorne. Next base: position 2,873,205 of record JANIJI010000012.1, on the reverse strand, counting down.
TGTACTCTATTATCATTGTAAGAGTATGGTATTTTTATAATATATTAAACGACAAGTTTTGCATCTTAAATATATATATATATATATATATATATATGTGTGTGTGTGTGTGTGTGTACATGTCATGTATATAATATATTATATTATACATGTTGAATAAAAAAAATCATGTCATTTTTCAATTATGATTCTTTATATTCATGATAAATAATTTGTATGTAATAAACATAATATAATTTAAGAATTTTCATTCTTATTTTGTATAATGAGATTTTTTTTCGAATATTTTTTTTTCTAATTAATTAGTTATAATATTACGGTTAAAAAATTAAAATTATTATTTTTGTTTTTAGAACGTTTTTTTAATCTTGATACTATGATTTAAATTATAAAAGTACGGTAATAATTTATATTTATTTATTTTGTATTAATAGTCGAGAATAAATATTTTTCTAAGAATTCCGATATTTTCTGAAAAAAATTTTTTTTTCAGAAAATATAGCGGATTTTATTTATTTTTTTAATTAAATAATTTTCATTGTTTAATAACTTATGGTATAACACATTCTGACAATTTATTTAATTAGATTAATAAAAAATTAGAATACGTCATATTCTATAAATATATATATATAGATCATAATATTATTTTTTTTAGATTGTCATTTCTGTATAATTCTTTATATATATATATATATATATATATATATATATATATATATATATATATATAGTATATTATATTATTATATAAATATTTAAAAATGAACGAAGGACAAAATCAAGATTGAAAAAAAAAACAGAAGAGATAGATCTTAAATGAGAACAATGCGAAAACCAAGAAAATTCACCACATCTGAGGTCACACATTGGACCGGAACATGTGAAATAAAAAGACGAAACAAACATACACACAAAAAGGCATGACGGATCTGAATTCAGGTATCATCGTCTATGAATCGATTCATGTGTCGTCCTCATGGTCAACGATCAAACATCCAAGAGTGCTTCAATGGACTCCAATTATGCTGAAGAACGAACCGGAGTACATTATAAATATATATATATATATATATATATATATATATATATATATATATATATATATATATATATATATATATATATATATATATATATATATATATAACATCAATAGGAATTAAAAGCGCGCACTTCTTCACGTGCTTCATCCGCATGTGTGCTATGATTCGAACTGGTTTCATTATCGCATTTTTTCTTCTATTTTTTTTTCTATTTTTTTTCTATTTTTTTTTTTTGGTTTTCTTTCCACTCGCGTCCATCTTTATTTAACCTGACGCCGTCGTATGCCTTTTTTTGGTATGATTCTGAATTTCCTATTCGTAATTAAAATTCGCGCGTTCTCAGGGAAGTCGATAATTACGCGGAATTCACTGGCATTTCATTCTGCTTCGACGAACGCAAACGGCTAACTATATATTTCTATATGCTTTTAATGGTCAGTTTGTAATACAGTGGCCAAAGGATGCAAATGCTTAAGTGTGCCTCGTACAGGTTCATAGCTGTAAATGTCGCGTGTGATATTGTCGCGCTTTATTTTTATATGACATATCGTGAAAATTCGTTCATAATTAATGTAAATTAATGTGTATGAAATCGTTATATGAAAATATAAATATAAATATGAATTTATTTTTTTAAATAACCGGAAAATTATTCAGTTATTTTTGTCATGTGACAAATCTGCTTTATCGATAATGATTAGAATCCTCACTATTGGTTTCTTATTTTGATTGCGTCATAAAATTTGTTATTGATCACATTTGCAATTGATGACATTATATCGTAATCGTCATTCTGTCATAATCAATGTAAATATCTTTACTTTAATTCTGTAAATGTTTAGAAATGTAGAATCTTATGAACAAATTTCATATTTTCACAACCCAATCGCATTGTATATATATATATATATATATATATCTTTTTTTTTTTTTTGAAAATTCTTCGTATATATATATACAATTTTTTAACGATTATATTTTATTATAAATTATCGATTACGATGAAAAAAAAATCTTCATATTTAAGCGCATTAAAAAGGGTCGGTTCACAGATCGTGAATTGCCATATTATGAAATTAAGAGTGCGCGATGATTACTTGATGATAATAACTGCCCAAATTCTGGGACAAGGCTGTTTAGCTCTTTTTTTTCTACTTCTTCTTCTTCTTCTTCATCATCATCATCATCATCTTAATCATCAGACGATCGTCAAAAATTCGACACAACTTCAACGTCCAACACACCACGATGTTGATGATAGATATATTAATATATATATATATATATATATATATATATATATATATATATATATATATATATATATATATATATATATATATATATATGTGTATAACAAATTAGAAGGTTACTCACCATAATATCCTTTATGAAGATCGTGGGCAAAATGAGAATACGTAGTCGACATTAAAAAAAAATAGCATCATAATTAATGGAAGATCCGTAATCGTAAATATAATCACGATACACGTATAAAGCGGGACCGTTTTAATATATATATATATATATATATATATATATATATATATATATATATATAATATAAATTTTTTTTTTTGCAATTGTAAAATCGCATATACACGATTCGAATATTTTACGATCTTGCGCTCAATTTCGCCCATCTGTTGGCATTTTATCGTGATCTGATCTGATCATGATCGGTAATGGAGTAGTAAGACACTGTTTTCAGGTGAAATGTGAATAATTTCTTTCTCTTTTTGTCATATTTTAATAATAAACCGATCGATATGCGCGTTTAAAATGATGTATTTTGTCGTAAAAAATTCTACTATTAAAAAAGAGTATAGTTTTATTATGATTTTATGTGAATATTTCTTAATTTTTAACAATATTCTGTTATTCAAATCTTTAAAAATATTGCTCCATACTTTCATACATCTGTATATTATTGAAGATTTTAAAAAAATAACAAATCCTTTTTTTCTTCATTTTTGAACCTAATAAAGATTTTTCTTGTGAAAGAAATAGTATATAAAATATTTAGATTTTTTAAAACGTTCTTTTAACTCTCATTTATGAAAATTAGAGTTATTTTTTTTAGTTATGAAAATTTAATTCATCAATGTTTAATGAGAACGATTTATTAAAAATCCTCAAATAAATGATATCTAGAATTTTAATTACAATTTCTCAAAAAAAAAATTTTTTGAATAAAATTAAAAAAATATTAATGATTATCGTTCAATAAATAAAATTTTTGAGTCTTTAATCTAAGAAAAAATCAAAATAATTTAGATTTAAAGAATCTATTATTATTAATGTATTATTCTAAAATGTTGAATGAATATTTTGAACCTTTTGTTAATATAGAAAAAATATATAATTGAATAGATTTTCATTTAACAGTTCTTAGAATAAAAACATAAAGAGCAATGTATCTATTTAATATCATTTTAATGCATATCTACATAAAAAGACTTAATAATAATAAAAAAAATAAACGGATATAATTTTAAATAGAACTTGAAAGTCAAATAATGTATGAAGCATAAATTATATATTTTGAAACCAAACACTCAAAGCTAATTCTACGATATTTATATAATAAATATTTCTATTCGATACTCAAAATATTTATAACCTTAGAGAGGCAATCCAAATAGACCTTGTGAATAATATATATATATTGAATATTGAAGTATTTACCAACTTTGCAACTCCACTATTATTCATAAATGATAAATATAAATATGTCATCGATGAGATTTTATTTGAAATGTGCTCGTTAATTGTTTGCGAGGTCGTTAAAGTGTCGTTTTGCTTCTTTTCTTTTTCAGGAGCTTGATTTTCAGACGATAGTCTAAAACGGATCGTAATTATGAAATATCGATTTTTTTTACCGATCATCTCGTGATGTGTATGTGTTCTATCCAAAAGTATAATTTATGATTCACGATGTTTCTGTAATACAAATTGAGCTCGATGTCTGATGTCATTTATTCAAGTCCAATTAAAATACTTGCATGACACGGGAAAATATACTCAATACGCGTGTATAGGATGGTACAGAAAAATTGAACTAATTTCAAAGTGGAAACCTTAATAAGATATAAACGAATATAATTTCAGAATATAATATAATTAATAAAAATAATTATTACATAATCTATCATTTGGCAAAAAAAAATGCTGGTTAGGTTAGGTTAAATTTAGATCTAAAATAATTATATTTTTTTATATAATATATAAAATACAAATCAATTCTTAATAATTTTATAGAACTTGATATTTAAAAGAAAAAAAAATCAAAAGAAACACAACCACGCCATCTGTTGAGAGTATTAGTTGATAACTAAAAATGATTCAATTAAATGAATATAAAATATATTTAAATAAATCAAAATTTAAAATTACATAGTGTCAAGTTTTAAATAGTTATAATTTATGATTCTGAAACGTGTCATGCACAATATATTTAAGAAATATTTATTTCGCAAAGGTCAATATTGATAGTGAAGACAATTATGATAATGATGATTACTATGAGATTGCTTAAAATAGCGTTAAATATACTCCTCTCAAAAAGTTTGCAATGCTCGTAGAAACAATGCTTGAGACGTGAAGGAAAAAAAACAATACGGTGTCATAAAAACGCGCCAAAAAAAATTATGAAATATATATATCATGAAAAGAATCAATTATGGAATAGATTTTTTTATTTTTATAGTCATTAGTTCCGCTTTTTCATACATATAAATCATGATTTAAACATTTTAAATAATAATAAAAATTATAATTTAAGGCGTCGTTATCCGTGTAAAATTTTATTCGGTAAAATGGTGATCGATTTAAAATAAAAAAAAATATAATTGTAATTATGGTAAGAAGGTTGAAAGATTTATCCAAAATATTCTAAAAATTTGTATGAAAATAATGTATGCCAAAAATATTGCAAAACTAAAACCGTTTTCTATGCAGTGAAAAAAAATATATAAAAGACAGAATGCAAAAAATATGCCGTTGCAATTTTGGCTATCAAAAAAAAAATAGTTCGATCTCATAAAACCGTCCGATAAAAGCGCGGGAAAATTTTCAGCTTTTAACTTTCACACAAAAAAAACAGACGATTACCGAAATTGAATCTGTAATAATAATCGCTTCTTTTCTTTCGCAAAAAAAAACGCATCTCATATCATCATCATATTCTGTAGAAAAACCATTGTTTTTCCTTTTTTTTGTACCCGTTTTTCACACTTTTCATAGTTTCGTCAATTTTCTCATATAAATATTAATTATTTATATCGGTTTTTTTTTACATTTTTTCATTAATTTTTTATAGTTATATGTAATTATTTTCGTGTAGAATATTACACGCTATGAAAAATATAGTATTAATTTATTTTTTATTTCATATTAATATTTTATGACTTGTTTAATTGTTAAAATAATGCGTTATAATATACATATGTAAATAAAATTTGTTTCATCATAGATTTATAAATGGCGCTGTTTTAACGCTTACTTAATATTTTGCATTCTAAATTTAATTATGAACATAACGTATAAGAAATTGATACGGTCGATTTATATACACATTTAATTATAATTATGTTTATTTAAAAAATAATCTATATTAGAAGTAATAAGTCAAGGTTTCATATTAAAAACCGTTCAATGATATTTAAGCTAGAAAAATGAATATTTATTTTTTAATTAAAAATGTGCAAATGCAAATCGCACGATTTTCCGTCAAATTTATATATATATATAAATCTGGAAAGGCCGCAAAAAAATCGCCGTGACGCCGCAATGTCAAAATTATTATGCGAATGTCGTTTAATTTTCACCGGTGCATATTATTGTTTTTCGTTCGCATTTTTCTTTTTGTGTGTGTGTGTGTTTTTTTTTTCATTCATTTTCCAATTTTAAGCGGTGAAGGTTCAACTCGTGAACGGATTTATAAACGTCGTTTTTCGTCTGTCTGTTTGTGTGATTCGACGTCGTTATGTCTTATTATATAGCGATAGAAAAAATAAAAGTAAACGCGGACAGATTTGATTCACTTTCGACGTTTATGCCGTTCGATTTTCATTTTTTTTTCCACTATGGTGTGTTATAAAAATTACAGTATTTTACTGTATACATATATATATATATATGTGTGTGTGTGTGTGTGTGTGTGTGTGTGTATAATATAATAAATAAGGTATACTCCAGTGAAAAAAGACTCGCGTGCGATTATGAAAAGAAAGTGATATTTAAAATAGTTTCATTACGATTCATCGGACAGCTGAAAATTATTCTATAAAATATTATAATACGGCTGAAATAATACTTTTTTTTTTTATTAATATATGATATTTAAACATATATTAGTCATTTGTAAAACAAAAAGTAACTCAAAATATCAAAATGAAAATAATTTTATTCATGGTGATTTATTAAAATAATTTTCTCATAGTAAAAAAAAATAGATATTTTATTTTGGAAAATTAATTATATAATATAGAAATATTACGAGAAAGTAATCAAACTTTATGCAACTGAAATAGAGTAATATGTAATGCGGTGACTCTTTGGGTTCGATTTCGCCACCTTAGCAAAATGCCATTCGGGTATGTTTTTATCGTCGTAAATCGGGAACGTGGGATCGACGATGTTAAAAATCCCAGGAATTTCTCTTTTCGTTCTACTTCAACCTTAAATTTTGTATTAAATTAATTTCGCAAATTTAAATATATATATATGTATACAAAAAAAAAACAGGATTCTGAGAGAAATCAAAATTTGTAAAAAAAAAGACTTTCATTTTTTGTCAATATTTACATTAAAACATTATTAATTCGTCTATATTTAGAGAATTCCCATATCATTTATATGCATGAGTTCAACTTTTTATAATTTTAATATAAAAAACAAACTTGTCTTTAAACATGTCGATGATCACATGATGAAAAATTTAGAAAAAAAAATATTTAAAATATCTAAATTTATTTTTTAGTATCATTTAAATTTTAGAAATGATTTAAATATTAGAATATTAATATTTTTCTAATTAAAAATAATATATAGAAATATTGTATTGAGAAAGGTAGATTAAATTCAAATGGATATATATATATATATATATATATATATATATATATATATATATACCATATATATATATATATATATATATATATATATATATATATATTTACCATATATATATATATATATATATATATATATATATATATATATATATAATTTTATTAGATTTAATCAAGGATTTGTAAGGATAGTGGATTCACCTTCTACAGTGGTGCAACATGAAACAGAATCATCAACTGTTTGAAATGCATTACATGCGGGCCATCGGTGGGGATGATATGTAGGTTAAACGCGCCTATATACGTTAAGTGCGGGCGCCGCAGCCATTCCACTCGTCTTCCGGCCGTCGAGTTGTCTGCTACCACTTTTCAAGGTATGTATCATCATAAACAATCAAGCATCCCCCTTCTTTCCCCCCTTCAAAAAAAAATAATAATTCAAAAACATCTCCACCATATATATTTCATTAAAAAAAAATGTGAATCATTATTTATATTTAAATCAAATAATTAATTTATCTAAAAATATTATTTATATAACAAATATATAATATTTCCCCTGTTTTTATTGCGTACGTGTTTCATATATATATGTTATACTGGCGAAAAGTTTTGAATACGCATTGCTCTACCAACTGTCAAATTTTTATATATATATAGCACGATTAAATATTCATATTTTACTCGATATAAATAATATTAAAAAAAACGTTATGCATATTTTAAAATTTTATTATTATTATAAAACTGTTAAATAATTTTTAATAATTTAATTCGTAATACGGTCAGCGTTATTCAGCATCGTGTCGATCTAGTTTAATTGTTCAACGTCCGTTTTTATTTGGTCATAATCGATATTTTAACGACTGTTGTTTTTAATTGTTATTCTACTCTATTAAACATTCGCAATAATGACGTTTTACGATGTATAAATATTTTATAATTAATTTAAAATATATTTAAATCGAGCATTTTAATTATAATCTCGTTTTTTAATCGTTATTTTTATGTATAATATATTATTTTATAATGATATAAAAATGATGTAAATTAAGATTTAAATATTCGAATTATATATATATATATTTATTATTTATGATAAATTATATTATTTTAAGGTCAATTTTTTTTGACCTTAATATATATATATATATATATATATATATATATATATATATATATATATATATATATATATATATATATTAAAAGATTGACATTTTATATATAAAGTTAGATTTATGTATATAGAGACTAAAATATGAATATGGTTAAATATATATGTATAAAATTTTAATGCTGTATTCGTGATAGATCCGGTCTTGATCAAATTTACGCTTTTTAGTATAGTTGTCCATATAGATATATATTTTTTGGTCTTAAGACAATATTCAGCGCGAATGGAGCGTTTTCTAAACAATGAAAAAACATCGACACACTTTTGCGTTTTACACCGAAAAATCTGCGATTTTTCGCCCGACACGGGGAAGTTATTATTTTTATTTTTTTTTTTTTTTAAATAAATATTTATATGTAGAAAGTCGTTTGCCGATTTGAATAGATGTCACATTATTCGCACCGAATGCCGTATTATCGTCGATAATTAGACATACATATGTACCACAATCGTATGTAATTATTACGTTTTCTAAAAAAAAAATAAAAAATAAATAAATAAATAAAAATGAAATAAAAACAAGCAGCTACACCAGTGAAATGTGAACACTCTTCTAGAATAGAGGCAATACTTGTTTTTATGAAACACATAGATGCTCTATAGAGCACCGGAGAAATGTGTATCATCGAACCGGACATTGTAATTAGACACATACTGTGACACAAATATATCGGTTATTATTATTGGTTTTGTTTTGTTTAAGTGTGTGTGTGTGTGTGTGTGTGTTTGTGTGTATTTTTTTATATAGAAAATTTGTTCCAAAAATGCTATAATTTGAAGCAAAATATCGGATGTTGATTTTGTTTTTTCGTTGCAAATCGAAGCGTCTTTACAACTAAAAGTTGAATTCTGACTGTTTTTGTTATAGATTCATTGATTTTTGGCCGTAACACGAATTTTTTTTTTTACATTTATTAATAATATAAACATAGTTAAATTTGATGTCAACATTTGTCATTTTAATCGAATAAGAATAAATTTTAATATATTTATTTTTATTTATATTTATAAACGTATACTGTATGACATATTTTAATATTAAAATTATATTTTTAACAATTAAAATGATAAATTTTTATGTTGTACCTAAAATAAAGTGCTATACAAATATAATAGTAAAATAAACGATATATTTCTTCAATTTTAATATTATTTTTTTACATATAAAAATTGAATGAAATTATATCACCATATTATAAAATCTGATAATATCTTAATTATAAAAATATTAAGGTTATCTAACTATCGAAGAAAATATTTAATTATATTATATAAATAGAAAAAAAAAACGAAAAGTAATTGAAATCAAGTGTATTTGCTAAAAATATATTTATTTATATTTAATTGCATTTTTCATAGTATCTTTTTACATCGACAAAGTTAACGACTTTGACTTTTAACTTTCGACTTTGACTCCATAGTTAAATTGACTACCGACCATAACTGACATACAATATTCATGCACTGTAAACATTTGACTGTTTTATATATATATAATTTCGTTTGATTTATTACACTTAATTGATATTAAGTATTTATTTATGTCGTTTTTGATTCACGAGTTTCGCTTAGGATAAATCTGTCGTATATATATATATTTTTTATAATATTATTATATTATTGAGTAATTATAAACGATTTCAATATTATTATTATGGCAAATTTCAAACATCGGTTCGATATCAATTGACGTGAAATCCTGTCTTTGATTTTATTTTTAAAGTCGGATATGAAACTTGACATCGATTCGTATTTTTAATTAAGGAAACTTGACAATTTGACGTGACAAATTAATACAAAAATAAAATAGAAAAAAGAGAAAGGAAGATAACAAACGACATTCCTACTTTTTAAATCGTAAAATTTATATACACGGACAGCCATCAATATTTTCATTAATATTTAATTTTATTATTATTAAAAATTTCTACACAGCAATAAAGTATATTTTTATTATAAAATTATTTTATCTTGAAATGTTTGACGTCAGGTAATTTTTTTTTTAATTTAGACCTATATTTTATTACTATTTTTGACGATTGATTTTTAAATGTTGATTTTCTCCATTAATTCTTAAAACACTTTTTTATATCTAATTCAATATTATAAAATTATTTAAATTTTAATGATATTTTTTTTTATAAAATCGAATTGCCAATTCTATATAATATGTTTTTATTTTTATTTTTAATATGAAGATGTGAAATATAACATAATATGATATAATAAGCAACCTGCTATTTTTGCATACGTAAATGAATATGTGTGTTACCAATTATTATAATCCACCGGTCGATCGAGATCTACTTATCAGTTATCTTATTAGTTAGGTATGTTAATTATGATTATAAATATTGATTTGAAACTTACGTCAATTATATACAAAAAAAAAAAAATATTTCAATTTCGTTCATAATTTAAATACACATTAAAAATGACTACTTCCGCCATATTCTAATCGATATATATATATTCTAAATATTATATATATATTTTAGAACTATTCATCTAAAATTTCCAATACGTCTCAAAGTCTGACTATTGCATAAATTTTAACTTTGATTTAAACGGATTAAAAAAAAATGGTACCGACATCGGAACGACTCTCGTATAATAAAAAATAAATAAATATATATATATATATATATATATATATATATATAAAATAAATAAAAAAAAAGTGTCGTAAATGTAACGGTGCGTCATATATTTTTAACGGGGTTTGTGTAACCACGACAAACGCGGCACACTTGCGGATCCGTCTGTTCCTCGGCACGAGACCCAATAACGACGCACTTCGCATTACATCGTCGCCTTCTGGTCTTCCGACGATCGGGTTCGATATCGACCGGCTTTTCGCCACTTTGCTCCACTCTAATCGTGTAAATGTGGCTGCGAGCTCTTTCTCCGCCGCGTCGTCGCTCTTTATTATTATTATTATTATTTTTTTTTTTTTTCCGCCACAAACGTCAGGTCTCGTTCGATATTTCAACGTCGGGGATGCGAACAAGAAGATGAAAGTCGACACTATAAAAAAAAAAAAAAATGAAACGACGTGTCTTCAAAGTGCGACACACTTTTAAACGGTGTTGAAATTATTGGGTATATTTATGTACCGTGTACCATTGTATTGTTATTTGTCATATCGCATTATCAAAGCGATATAATTAATTTCCATTAATCGATTAATTATTTTATAAATTTGTTAATTGATTCTTGTATTGTCATCTAGAGTGAGCAAATATGAAAAATTTCAGCTCAATCGTATATAGGAAAGTGTTCGAAAAATCGATTACAAAACTCCATCCAGACTAACATACAAGTCAAACTTATATAAAAGTGTGTAAAAACACAATACCATATATATATATATGTATATATATATATATATATATATATATATATATATATATATATAAATCCTTATATTTTGATCTCTATAAATTTATCTTCAATCCTCAAAATATGTCTTACTTCATAATACAAATATATTCAAATCACAGTTATAATATTTTCTCTAACACTTTAAAATAATAAAAAAAATCAATGTTGATGAAAACGGGTCACAGTGAAAGTTTTCACGCATGTAATCCTTTCAATATTTATTTTATATACGTCTGTTTGTGTATAGTTTACTAATGTATTAATTTTACATTGTGCGTCATTTCAGCTGAACTTTCCTTTTGACAATAACCGTCAATTCAATATTTGCTCATTATATATATATATATTTTTTTTTTTTGCTATTTAGACAATACCAAATGAAATTTAATATTTGTATAATATGACTGTTATTATCGTAAAATTTTATATTTTAATTATATAATTTTTAATTTAACAGTATATATTGAATATTTTCACTTATATTAATCGTACAACATTTGTCATGTAATATTATCAATAGATATTTTACACGTATATGTGAAAAAAATATAATTTCTCCACTGAATGACTGTTTTGTCATATTATATATTATTTCACTAATTAATTATATAAGTGGACATATATATATATATATATATATATATATATATATATATATATATATATATATATATATATATATATTTATATATATATATATATATATATATATTTATATATATATATATATATATATATTTATATATATATATATATATATATATATATATATATATATTTCAATACACAGTTACTTATATATACGGAAATATATCGATCATTTTTGACGTCAACTATTTGTCATACTTTTATATCTAATTCGTAAATGACAGTTCAAAAAAAAAAATATTTTCTCAATCATACAGTTTTATTTATGCTTTCACTAATTAATTATTATTTTACAGTTGGTGTTACTTGATTTAATTCGTATTTAAATTTAAATAAGGCTGTGTTTGAATATGTTAATCTTTTTTGTACAATGTACGCGCAGCTTTACAATCGGAATTGCCAGTAGCGAAAATAAAATAATAAATAACACTTCGTTATTTATTAAATATACTTCATTCGTGTTATAATTTAAAGTAATACTGTTTTTTTTTTAAAATAACTGTCATTATTCAATATCATATAATTAAATAATTTTAATATTTTATTATTTTTTTTTATGATTGAGATGAAAAATATTGTGTTAATCTTTAAGAACAAAAATAATTTTCTTCCACTATGTCAATTTTGCAATCGATTCTGATTAGCGTAACTCTTGTTAGTATGACAATTTGAATAATATGACACATCTAGTATTCTACAATTTCTAATCTATGTTTTAATTAATCTATCAAGTATTATACTTCATTAATATATAAGAACACTTAATCTTCATCGATGTCACAATAATCGGACTCGACTTTAATATATATATATATATATATATATATATATATATATATATATATAATTATTTAATTTTGTCACAGTTAATGAGTTTTTCGAACCAAAATTTTTGAATTTATTTTATATAGTCTATATGAAATAAATATATTATTTTTATTTAAATTAATTTTCCACATCATAAATTGACCTCTTTAATTATCTGTAAGGTGTTTCCAATATTGAATAAATATTGATTGATGACTTATTGCGCATTCCAATACATTCATCACAGAATCACGAAGGACCCATTTGAACAACAATGAACATATATATGTATATATAAGAATGACTTATTTACTTTTTTTTTATTCTATCGTTTCAAATTACGATATATATATATATAATTGGGTTTAGAATACGTGGGAAATGTACGTGCGTAATAAAATCATTGTTATGCGGTGTACCATCGCCATTGACAAAATAGATACTATATATATATATATATATATATATATATATATATATATATATATATATATATATATGTATATATGTATATACATATATATATATATATATATATATTTATATATATATATATATATGTATATATATATATATATATATATATATATATATATATATATATATATATATATATATATCGTCGATTGCGGTCATTATTGGTATTTAAATTGCGTTGAAGACGATTCATAGACAATTTGGATAGAAATAGTGAATAGGAGTAAAAAGAAAATTAGAAATAAATCGAGTTATGTACACGTATAACGTATAATACACATCACCACAAAAGTATTACACAAAAACCACTCGTTTAGAAAGTCACACAATTGTATATATATATATATATATATATATATATATATATATATATATATATATATATATATATATCGGACCACGATTTTATGTACGGGTGTCACGAAAACAAAAATCTATACGATATATTTCTGATAGTCAAATTGAAAAAAAAATTGATAAATTTATTGATATATGCAATAATTCTTATTTCGCGGTTCGTTTATCGCGGATTTGCTATTTTGCGTGTTTTTATCTAATACCCATATCAAATTTAAATTTTAAATATTTTTTATAATGTATATATGAACATTTTATTATTGAAATATAAATATACAGTATATTTATAGAACTGCATTTAAAAGATTATAAAAGTATTATATATATATATATATATATATATATATATATATATATATATATATATATATATATATATATATATATATATATATTGTATATGTGAGTGTAGAGGATTTTTAAAAACTTTAAATATTGTATATACATGAAAATAATGTATAAATATTAAAATGAATATAGCATTCATATTTTACGGATTTTCACTTATCGCGGATTGTCCTGAAACATAACTACCGCGATATGCGAGGGATCACCGTATATTTTCTACTAAAAATTTATATAAAATTAATCTGATATATATTTATTTTTTAATATTAAAATGAACGAATCAGACTTTTTGTACACATTTTCTGACAAACTCTGGTAATATACATTTATTGACTTATCGACGATACCCGATGATGATGCTGCGACAGTCCATCAAATTTCCGTCTCACAGCCAACACATTGACGGAAACACAGCATAATATGGTTTTCTATACGCTTTTTTTTCACTTCGTATGAATCATATTTTTTTTATTTTTATTTTTGAACCACTTACCCGGTGCCCCGTAATCGGAGTTCCACTCCTCATATATCGATCCGCTTGAACGGGCATCTTCGTGAGAAATACTTGCATCAATGCATCATCTTCGACGCGGGTTTTTACGATTCTTTTCCACATTTTTATATTATTATTATTATTTTACTTCAATCTAGTATTCTGTACTATTTTGTTTACTATGTCTAGCTCTTCTCACGCCAACTCATATTTTGTATTATATTATTATATATTATAATACATCATAATCGATAGCCGGTTGAATTACATATTTTATGTATTATATAAAAGTTCCCATGTAATAAATTATGCTATTGTACATTCGTATGATCGTTGGATATTCTTTTACGTTTAAATATATAAAATTTATAGTTCCATTCATATTTAAAATATTTCTATTATATTTCAATATATTTTTTTTTATTTTACTGTTCAATTTAATTGTACTTAAATTGATATCTCAATATTTATATAAAAGTAAAAATCTTCATAAAAGTGTGACAATTGAAAATTGTCACACTTTTCAATCTATTCAATTTTTCAGTATGTCAAGGTCACTGAAAATCTCAAATTCTTCTCTTATCAATCTTTGCATTTAAATTCACTATATATCAATATTTTTTAAATACACAATCTAATTATTATTTTTCTTATAAACTATCCGTATAATAATAATAATAATTCGTAAAAAAAATACACACTATCCATAATAATAATAATAATAATAATAAATAGCAATTCACAAAAATAGTGAATAACGGCTATCAAATAAATCTATATACGTCGATTGTGTTCACAATTTATTTGTTCTCTTTGTCGTTAAAAATTCGTTTTTTTTTCCATTATTATTACTACTGTAAATTCTGTTCCGCTTAATTTGCCACACCCTGTACTCGTGTTATTGTGGCACACACTATACATTTGCCGTATGTATGTATTTTTTATATATATATATATATATCAAAATTACATTCGCTTGAATTACTTCAAAAAATCGAATAAAAACAGGGAACACGATGGGAAAATTTTATTCAATTCAATTTTTGAAGATCATTCTTCAACAAAAAAAAAAAAAAGTTTAATTGCGTTAATTAACATTTAATTTATTCTTTTAATTGATAACACGTAGTAATTATTTCCGTTTGTGGCGGAAAATTTTGATCTGAATATTGATTTCTATATATATATATATATGTATATATAATTATATTTGTTAGTTATAATTTAATTTAATTAACTGTAAGCTTATAAATTAATTTATGATATATATATATATATATATATATATATATATATATTTTTTTTTTTTCTCATTGTTAATTATTGCTTTATGTGTTGTTTTTCAAGAAATTATGATTTGAAATAATTATTAAAAAAAATGGCAGTGCTTTTGAAATAGTAATAAATTTTAATATGAACAATATTAAAATCGAGTTATGAACAGTTAAATATTAATTTTAGTTAATGAATTTATTAATTCATACTGAATCTTTCTATTTATGCTGTTTATATAATAAATATAGTTTTTATTAACGATAGAATTTTTCACGTTTGTCTTTTCAAATAAGGATTTAGCATAAATAATCTGAAGAGAAAATGTGCAAATTAATTTTTGACGAACTTGTTCAATTTAAACGTCGGTTAAAAAACCGCAAATTTGGCGAAAGTTACAATATGTTTGATTCGACATTATTTTATTTTATTTTTTTTCTTTGCGATCCTATTAAACGAAACGGTTAAACGATCGACGAACGGCCGGTTATTGTGATCGAAAATTCATAACGTCAACTTTTGCACGTTAAGCACTTTCACCGATATCAATTGTTGGATGATTTTTGATTGCGAATCGTAAATATTTTTACACTTTATTGATTTTACTAAATTTCGTATATTTTTTTTATTTTATTATAATTAAAATGTATTCGTGCACGAATTCCTATTTTGGTCTACTTGTAATTCAATTATTTTTTTTGAACGCTTTCATTATTAATTCTTTTATATTATATATTAAATATAATTAAATTTATTATAATATATAAATTTAAAATATATATAAATATTTTTTTGTTCAAAAAGATTTTTTTTATTAAAAAGTAATTTTATATATTTTGGTAAATGTACAAAAATCAAAGTTCAAATTATTGTTTTGCCTTAAAAAATTGACGAAGCTCTACTTTGACTTCGCTTACTTTCACATCCACTATTCGCATATTTTTATTTTTATAAAAATTTAAACTATTTTAAGTAATTTTATATAAAAAACTACTATTTTAGTTCCGTGGTAACGCACATGTCTGCTTATATATTAACAACAAATTTGATTACTTCAATATTATTCTAATTTGTATTCATAAAAAAACAACAACATTTAATTAAATATATTTGGAATTTATATATATATGTATACACACACACACACACACACACACACACACACACACACACACACATATATATATATATATATATATATATATATATAATTCGACCTTGAGAAAGTAACCGAGATCTAGAAAAGCTAATATTCTATCTATTGTTCTTTAAAAGATCCTTAATTTAAGTAACGAAACGAATTAATAAAAAAATAATATTTACACACACACATCATACAATATTCAATATGAGTGATTTTATAATTGATTCCAAAATATATTGTATAATTCGACATATCTTGCGCGGAAATGAGAAATTTGAAATTCCGTTATAATATACTTTAAATCAGAACCGGTCATTTTGAATCTAGTTTTTTAGCAATATATATATATATATATATATATATATATATATATATATATATATATATGTGATAATAAATATAATTTGACTATGACGATGTGTATGTGTGTGCCATAACAAATTATGTATCGAACGCCGTTTTGGCAATGCAAATGTTCGCCGATAAATTTGAAGCTTTGTCTCTCGAGAAAAGAACGGTACTTTTGCATATTATCTCTGAGATTCGTATTCAATAACGGGTTTTTTGCGGTTTGTTTTTATTTTATTATATATATATATATATATATATATATATATATATATATATATATATATATATATATTGGTCTTAATCGCGAATCCTACGTTTCGGTTTTCCCGATTTGGACGCTCAAAATCTGTATAATGCATTTTATTTATATTATTAATTATTAAAAATTTTCAATATTTTGTAGAATGTTACTTTTTTTCAGACAGATAAAAATAAGAGGGGATCAAATCGGAGTGAATACGGCGGATGTTTAGACATTACTGTTTGGTCATAACGTACAATATTACTTCTATAGACCATTGTATTGTCATACAATAATGACCAACTGTATTATTACAAAAATTCGAAACGTATTTATTGAAAACTCAAAAAAACAGTTATTTTTTAAGGCAATATCACAAACAAAAGATATTTAATAAATTTTGTGATACTAATTTGACTGAATTTCACACATAAAAATATTCTAAATATATTGTTGAGTTTCATAACTGCATAAAATGTGCATTAATAAAAAGAAAAACCGGTGTCAACGGACACAATCGTTTTACATCTTTTCGAACTGTTGTCGGTGACGTTTATCCGCGTCGACGAACATAATTCACGTGGAAAAACACGGCGACTTTCACTGAACGATTATTTCTAAAAACGTCAAATGGCGGGCTTATTTCACGGTTACGCAATTTGACAACAATCGATTTATATAACGGATTATTATTATCTACGAATTGTCAACTGTCAAAAATAAAAATATAAAAAATAGACAAATTTTACACATGTATAATAAAATATAATCTTTTTTTATATTTTTAAAATATATAATATCAATGTGGTTTTTTTAATGAAAGCATTAAAACTGCGCCATCTGTATGCATTTATTCACTCGAATCAACGTTTTGGTTCAAAAAATTATATACTGATATTAATTTATTATTTATTAATAATATATATATATATATATATATATATATATATATATATATATATATATATATATATATATATATGAATCCATAAAACGTAATAATAATTCAAATGGCGTACATAAAAATAATAAATATCGTAGAAAATAAACGTACCCGGCGAATATGTTTTGCAGATAATTTTAATGTATTTTTTTTAAGCGTGCCGTTTTCCCTTTTTTCCAATAATTTAAATATTTAAATGAAACGAAATCGAAATTCAAAACGCGGAACGTAATTAAGCGCACAAAATTGTCGTGGCACACCGAAAAATTTACATTCGTCTCATCGCTTTCACTGCAACGAAACATTTATTTAAATTCAATTTTATTATAAATATAACTATTTATAATATATACGATATTATGAAAAAAATAATATATTAAATAAAGAAAAACAGATTAAGCCGTAACGTGATGAAAATTATTCAGATTGTTAGTGTGGGCAATAGGATGTGCCATTTTCATATTCCGGTTAAATATTGCGAACAATCCACATTCCTCGTTCCATAGTACGCAGACTCTGACAGCATACTGTATTCTCTGAATATGGTGTGTTTGAATGAGTTCGATTTACGTGACATTTAGAAATTACGGATTCACAAACTCAGATTATGGCACGTCAAAGGTTAAAAAAAGCGCGCTTTTCGCGCGAAAGCCTTTCGCTTGACCCACAAAAATATCGATGTGCGGCACTCGTTCGAGTTTACTTTTGATTTTAACTCGTTTTTACGACCAATATATATATATATATATATATATATATATATATATATATATATATATATATATATATATATATATATATATATATATATATATATATATATATGTAAAACAATTATCCTTCAAAGTTCTCTTTATAATATTCATGGAACTATATCTGGCGGATACGGAGGTTGATGTATCATTACAATGATTTTTTTATATTAATAATTATTGTGATAATGTAATTTTGATATCAAATGCTCATGTTTCTCTTTTCATAGTATGTAGTTTAAAAAAAATTGAACAATTTGGTAGATACTTTTTAAATTGCTGTCAAAATGTATAAATTTTAATTTTTATTATATATATATATATATATATATATATAATGATGTTATTTTACTTTTATTATTGAAATAATTAGTTATTATTAAAATATTTTTAATGATACAATTCAATTATGACGATTAAAAACTATTTATACTTATTTTTATATATTAATAATTTTGTATTATTGTATATTTATATATGAATTAAATAAATCTCAGAGAATAGATTGTCAAAGACGATCTTTCTTTAATTTCAATATTTTATGAATCAGACATTTCTTTAAAATTTGCATAAATTCTATTATTTTTTTTAGAAATATATTAAAAATTGATTTTATATAATAATAAAATCGATATTTTAATATCAAAATAATATCCAATATTTAAAAATCAAATTAATTTAAAAATATATTTTACTAGAAATGAAAATAAATATATATTTTTAATTATATATAATTTATATTATAGTATGCATAATAACATAATAATTTAACAACATTTAATTTGATATCCTCATGACATGATAATTTTACATATAATTTATATATATATATATATATATATATATATATATATATATATATATAATTTTTAAATTAAAAATATTTATACATTCTAATATATATTATTTATACGCTATCATTAGCGATGATGCAAAATATAATTATGTATCATAAAAAAAGTATAGAGATAAACATTCCACAAAAATGATCTATTTATTTTTATACCACCATGTATATATATATATATATATATATATATATATATATATATATATATATATATATATATATATATATATATATATATTTATATATTATACATTGTATATATTTTTATTTTATATTCATTACAAGTAACGTCGATAGGTCATTTTGTCGATTGATCACGAGTCGGCTTTTGCCTCGTTGACCCAGATGCTGCGAATGCAGAATGAGAAATTGAGTCGATCCGCATACTTTTTAATCATCCGTCAACCTTAAAACGACCGCGCCGCGTCTCTTTTACACCCCGCACTCGAATAAAATAATAATCTTTTTTTTTTTCATCGTAAGTAAATATTTCGATAATTTTCATTTGCCGTACAGTGATTGTTCGAAAAAATAAAATAAAATAAATATCGAATAATAATAATTAAAATAATAATAATAATAATAATAATAAAAACACGATCAAATCGGTGAAAGCCCTCGAGATATTTTGTGATCGTTGTCGTCTCTTGAATCTGTGAAAGTGTACGATCCTATCTTTTCTAGTATTTATCATCGACCGCGTTTAAAATGTGCGACGTAAAAACACTAAATTATCGTCGTGTTAATTGACGTTTTTTTTTTTTTACTATTTTTCATTCTCTTTTTTCCGTATATTTTTATATGTGGATATATAATAATTTTCGATTTTCGTCGTCATTCCCGATTGACGATTTGTTGCTTTGATCTCGCGTCGAGTTCGACTTTCGAACTATTAACATATAAACGCGCGTATCGATCTGTGAACGCTTTTTTTTTTTATTTTTGGAAAGCTTCACAAGGTACTTGTTTTCAATTAATTTATGCCCGTTGTGTATTGCGAGTGGGTGTACTCGAAATTCGTCGACAATTTGTGAGAAATTGTAATAGGAAAATGTTCGCTCACTTAATCCGCTATGCAACTGGGAATATAATATGATAAATATTATAAAGTGTTATTTCAATCTTAAATATAAATAAAAAAATCTTTTTCAAATTTTAAAAGAAAAGCTAATTTTTCTTTAAATCATAAAAATGGCATTATTGAAGAATATACATATTTTTTATGTGTTAAATAAATATGCGCATAATCGTTTAACTATTATTATTAAAATGCAAATATTAACGTGCGACTATATAAAAATTATGCACGCTTAAATCTAAACCAAAAAAAAAAAACACATATGAAAAAGCTAAAGAAAACAGTCAACTTTCCAAAAAATAAATATATATATTTAAACAGCGAGTAAAAATAAAAATAAAAATATCAAACCTATTATAAACGGAAATGTTTTCTATTTACTAGAAGAAAAAAAAAACGATTAAAATAGTTTTTGTTCTTCATCAACACAAACGAAAGTTTTCTAATTGTTCGCGATCGCGTCTTTTATTTTCGCGAAAGCTCTGCGACGATATCGCACTTTGTATTAAATAACGTCACACTTTTATTTTTTATTTTTTACGTAAACAATTCATCATTGAAAATAAAAAATGACAAGCCGAATCTTTTTATAATCGTACAAATATGATGAATAATAGTGATAATATTGTAATAAAAAAAAAAAAAGTCAAATTTAGAGCTGTGACATTATTCATACGGATATGAAGACGTTTTCTAGTTATGAAGAAAAATGCGTGGTTAACTTGATGTTTGTTTGCGTCACAGTTACCTCGTTTATTTACGCTTAGAAGTGCTCGAGGGAAAGCCATCTTAGTCTTTTCTACATAATTTATTTATTTATTTATTTATTTATTCTAAATCACTTGCACGGCACGGCAACAAGTTTATGTAGTAATGCTGCATAATAATAAATAATGCTAACATGATTGTGGTAAATTGGCATAACAGTTGTCTGTTGTTTTATTGCTCTTTCTCAGATTCCAGTCGTGATTCTTCATTTCTTATAAATAAATAATTATATTATTACCAGCTGTGTAAAATGATTATCATTATGACTTTCATCTATTATATAATTCGTGTATTTTTGCTAGCCTAATAATCTGTTAATTTTTTTTTATTATTAATACAATTATCTGAATTCAATTTATTTATTATATGTAATATTTTTTTTTTGTTTAGTTCATATATAAAACAATATTTATAAATTGGATGTGAAATTAGAAAATTAATCTATCTTTAGAACGACCTGATAGATTTTTTAGGTTTGCTCTTGTAAAAAATATAATTTTTATATATTATTATTTTAAATTTTAACTGTGTAATTTATACCCGATCACCGATAGATAAAAATCTTCAACGGATGGAGGGTTAAATCACCATTTTGGCAGGTCCTTGACCATGAACAAGACACGTCTATTCCGCACCGGTTGACCTTATATCGTCAGGTGTATATCGCGTCGGAGAAAGTGCAATGCATTCTTTTGTAAATGATATCATCACGACCATTTTTTTTCCTCGTTTCTTCTCTCGTCTTTTTCTTCTTTCTTTTTTTTTTCTTTTTTAGAGCTTCCGTCTTCTACTGCGCTTCTATCGTATCACGACGTTGTTTCGTTTCGTTTCATCGCAAACAATGATTTTTTTTCGTTTCTTCTTTCATATTATTATTCCTAACTTAAGAGATTTCGGTCTTCTTCAATTGACGCGCTTTTGTCTTTTTCTATTCTTGTTTTCTTCTTCGTCTTCTTCGTTCGGTTTTGTATCGCGTCGTCTCGTGACACGGAAACGTATGAACGTTGTGTTCAAAACAATTTTTCACTGATAACAATATGCATAATTTTGTGCGTGTTAATGGAATCGATTTTCGAAAATATTCGTTCGTATAATCATCGTCGATTATAGTATTTTTCATTTAAACTAAACGCATTCCCATAATTCGAACTGAACGTCTATAATTATCTGACAGAATCCATTACAAGATAATTTATCTATTTCATATAATAATATAGCGCTTTTAAATTAATTCTATCGATTTTAATCATAATTTCGTTTATCTGATTTTATATTATAACTATTTATTATGAACCAAAATACTAATTAACATTGTTTAATTAAATAAAAACAATAGACAATTCATTACTTTTTAATAATATATTATTAAAATATTAATGTTTTGGAGTTCATTAAAGTTCAAATTATTAATCTCACATAAAAACAGATCAATAAAAGTTAAAAATTTCTGTTTTATTAAATAAATAACATTCAAAAATAAATCAGTAATGTAACATAATTTTTATATCTAGATTAATTTTTTTTGATTCTTGAAATATTAATTAATTAATTTTTACAGTATAACTTTCAACTAAATATTTTAATATATTATTTAAATAAAATACTAATTATTGATGTTGATATTTTTTCTGAATCTGAGATTCTTTTACAGAGCTTATAATATTAATATTTTTTATAATTCTAACATAATATTATGCTTTCTAATATAATTTTAATATATTGAATTAAATTATCGATATCTCTCATGAATTAAAAATGACAAACCGATATCATTATCGACCAACGGGCAATTGAACATGCGCATCACCACCCGATCGATACACCATACATTTCTCTTCATTCGCATATTCGATTTCTACATCGATTCGTGTCGTTCTGAAAAGTATTTCAGAGTTCAATGAAATTTTCAAAACTGCACACGCTTCGAATATCTAACGTTCCATAATTAAAAAAAAAAAAATAGAAATAGAAATAACAATCGCCTGTTAATTTGTGGAGTAACCTTTTAATTGTTCGACAGACACCACTTGAATACCGAATGAAAGTGTTATTTCTTTCTTTTTGTTTAATGTTTTTCATGAACATACACGTATTAACAACATATTATATGTTGTCAGACTGTGAATTACACGATTAATATTCATCGTTCAATTTTAATACGTGTGAAACGAAAGTGTTTGGATGAAGAAAATGAAAAAGAAGAGGAAGAAGAAGAAGAAGAAGAAACGATATTGTAATATGCGTAGAAAACAGACGATCGATTTATACTGAGGTATAAGAAGAAGAAAAAAATAGTAAACACGCATATTTAAAAAAAAAAAACGACACTATGATATATAATTTATCTATGAAAGTTCATAGATTTATTACGGACATGTACAATATATTTGTCTGCCAGAGTGAGCATTCGTGTAGTACCAAGATAAAACAAGATGGCTTTCGAAACTGTTGACAAATTATCGCCTCTTTACAAATTCAAATACGCACGAAATTGACGAATGTACGCAATGGCGTACATTGTCCGCCAATTTGTCAGACATCACGCGTGGGTTTATGAATGCGTTCACATCCTCCGTTTTCGCTTTCTTTCGCCCCATTTTATTAAACGTTTCTATCTTCAAATTATATTTTTACGTATATAAAAAATCTTCAAATTTATTTATTTTATATACCATATATGACGTCTTTTTAACATTCATATATCAAATAATAACTTTGACATAGTTCTGTAATTCCATTTTCTGATTATTCCCTTCTCTTTGATTATCAATTTAAATATGCCAAATTTTTTACTTCTAATAATATACTCCAAATATCTAGTCTTTCTTTTCATCCTCAACAAATTTTCTTTCACTACAACTTTTCTATAGTCATACTTATCGATATTTAAATAAATTGAATCTTTTAATAACGTATCAATTTTATTATACGTATCAAAAATATCAATTTTCTCCTTTCTTTCAACAATACAATAGTGTTATCTTTCAGAACGTTCATAATCATAAATAATTATTTTCAAGTTGGTTCTACACTATCAATCTATCCGGAACGACTTCTTTTTAATTATACTTAATTTACTCTTCGATCAAAACACCATCGATAAGACCGACCGAAATGGGACAACTCTTTTACAATCCCTCAAAAAAAAAAGAAAGAAAGAAAGAGACTTTACGATCACGCTGTACCCGTTTTGAGCTCATTATGCACACGACATATATAAATATATATATATATATATGGGAACAGAGCACAATTAACGCCTTTCGTAATCGATTCTTTTATATTATTTTTTTTCTTTCGACCAGTTCGTTTAATTCGAAAATGCTCTTCCTTCGAATATAAATAACTTTCTACCGACAACGGGCGAAATAACCAAACCTACCGGTGCTTATTTTATGAAAGGAAAGAGAAAAAAAAATATATTTATTACCAGCACGTGTGTGTTTTTAAACATGGAAACAACAAGTGTACTAGTAGTATAAATTCGTTCGATGCCTATCTATCCGACGAACAATGGCCATCATCAATCGAATGGGTTCGGCAGATCTACACAAGAAGATGAAGAAGAAGTAATAGTTGTAGTAGAAGAAGAAGAAGAAGAAGAAGAAGAAGAAGGTGGAAAAAAAGAAAACCAGTGCCTCCGGGTCGAATGAGCTGGTTGTGCTATAGGAAAGAAGAACGCAGTAGTCGAAGCGTCGCATAAACAGTATACTTTCTATTGCTGACCGTTATTGATCTGAAATCAATGGGCGACTACGACTTTTTCCATATAATAATTCTATTGAACATGTATATATATATATATATATATATATATATATATATATATATAGAGAGAGAGAGAAAACCAGGGTATGTGTACATTTTGTGTGTTTTCTCGGCGTGATCTCGAACGGAAAAAAAACTATCTCGAAACAATTACGACGGGTCAAATGTCGAAAGAAAGGAAAACGCGGCGAAAGAATTTTCCTTTCCATTTTTTTTCCCTGCTCCAGAATATGAAAGAATTTCGCATGATTTATGTTGTTGCATTTGTTGGTATTTATTACTATTATTATTTTAGATTAAATCGAAAGATATGTTATTTGTCATGATATTGAATATATAACACTGTGATCAAAAAGTAAGGTGAATTTTTTTTATACAATATATTTTTTTTATTTATTCTTCGCCTTCAGTCCTCGAAACAGTCGGAATAGTCTTTTTCTGGTATAGCCTTCAACACGTTCTTCGATTTGATTTTTTATGCGTACCCGCATTGGTCTTTTGAGTTTGCCGAAAATGCAGAAGTCACACGGAGCCAAGTCAGGCGAATACGGTGGTTGCGGAACGATATAAGTCAAGTTTTTGGCAAAAAAAATCGCGAAGAACTAATAAAATATGACACAAGTGTAACTCGGAGATAATTAAACCTTTTAATAAATAGACGCTTGGCAATTTCACCATACTTTTTCATCACAGTAATATATATTTAAATCTTAAATTAGAATAGATTTCTTCAATATTTTTAACATAAAAATCATCGTTGAAGAACGTATTTATGGTAAATAATGTCAATTATTATCTAAAACATTGATAATAAACATTTAAGACATGTTAATATCTCGATATTTCTTAGCCTCAATAAATAACCATGAACCAACTGGTACTAAAATATGTTAAAATATTATACTATGAATGAACATGTTTATAAATTAACTATAATTATAAACGCAATCGACCGTTTCACGTTTGATATTTCTAACAAAATATCTATTAAATGAAAATTATAGTTTAAATGATATTTATTTTAATTAGATATATACTCGTTTTACATCTGTTAATTTGTGTTAACTGAACCGAATCATTGATTTACATTGTGTTTCATTTACTATGAATCCATAACATTTATATTATTATATTTATTTTGCAAAACGATAATTTTCTTCGTTTTCTTTGAACTCAATATTAATATATATATATATATATATATATATATATATATATATATATATATATATATATATATATATATATATATATATATATATATATATATATATATATTTAGAAAGCTCTCAATTTATATATCACCAATATAAATTTATTTATTTTTAAAATTATTACTGCTAAGAATCCTGATAATATCTGAAAAATGAAAAATTGATCAAATATGATTTATATAAAATATACTTATTTAAATATCGTTCAAATATAAACTTCATAATCGACATTAGATTGCCGTTTATAAAGACGAATTTGCACATGTTTTTTTTCTATTAATACCATTATTTCTACATATAGACTTAATAATATTTTTTTTATTATCAGTACTAATAATAACTTTCTATATATCGTTTTATTTATTTTTTTTTATCGATATTCTTCCGTCGTCATCATCATCATCATCATTATCATTATCATCATTATCATCGACAGTCATTAGCGAATTGGCAACGAAAGCACTTTTAATATTGTACATTCTTGTTTTGCGGTATATATATATATATATATATATATATATATATATATATATATATATATATAATATTATATATAAATAAAGAAAGGCTTCACTTTCATTTCCTGTAAAATGCTCGGGGTCAACTAACCGAATACCAGAAATCACGATTGAAGACTTTGTCGTGTTATTTATTGTTTGCGGTTTGCAAATCTCTTGTCAATTGCGATAAATACGACGAAATCATTTTCATTTCGCATCATTTATAAATAAATAAATAAATAAAATGGCCGATTTCATTATTATAAATATTATTATTATAACGTGTGTGAGATTTTTGTGTGTGTGTGAAAAAAAAAAATAAAGAATACATTTTTTTCCGGTTTTGATGATAATGCGATTGACATGACATTATGTATCATTATTATTGATATATCATCGTCAAATTACAATTGAAATAATTCATAATATAAGATTTATCGTTTATAGATTTATAATATTAGTTGAGATTTGGTTGTTTTTAGAATATGATTTCATCATACAACAGTTTAATATTATGTATCATTATGAATTTTTAGAAAAAATGAAAAAAAATATGATATTTTCTATATTAATAATTTATATCTGACTTTATATAGTTTTATTCAATCTTTAATATTTCATAATCAACACATGTCTGATTCTAATATTAACACTCATTTTTTTCATTATTTGTAAATAAATATAGTAAAAATAAAAATATTATTCTTTCACTTAAATTGCAATATTATAAAACAAATGTTGTTGATTATTTATATATATTTTTTAATAATAATATAAAAAAAAATCAACATTAATTTTATATAATAAAAATTAAAAACACTAATAAGAATTTGCTAAGATTGTAAAAACGCGCAATCGCAATAATTTAATATGCAGTTATATAATCTATTTATTTCGCTATTTAATACGGTAAATATTTAATTCGCATATTAATTCTATAATATTATATTATTTTTCAACATTTACAGTTAGTTAATTTCATGAAATTCTTACAGTAATTTTAACCGGTGCAAAATTTTCACACTCTTAATTATTATTATTTATTTT
Source organism: Leptonema lineaticorne (assembly GCA_024500535.1). Lineage (NCBI taxonomy): Eukaryota > Metazoa > Arthropoda > Insecta > Trichoptera > Hydropsychidae > Leptonema > Leptonema lineaticorne. The sequence goes on along the minus strand of JANIJI010000012.1, from coordinate 2,844,463 downwards.
TTTTTTATTAACCCAGTATCAAGGAATAAATTGTATGATTTTTCATATATATATATATTTTTTTTTCTATCGTTTCAGATGATGTTGAGGCACATATTCCTTTTGGCAATCGCCGCAATCGCCGTTAATGCACAAAGAAGACTCGCCCTTCCAGATCCTAGAAGCTGTGCAAACAGTAATTACCAGAATAATTTTCCTTTCAAAAATAACACGGCAATTTAACACTAAAAATAAAAAAAATACGTTAAGATGTTAAAATATTAAAAAAAAAATCTCAATTTCGCAATCGAAAAAGGTTTTAGTAATTTTCTACGAATCGTCCTTCAATATTTGAATCAAGGTTTGTTATGACAGTTTGACGCGAAGTTACAATGATGATGATGATGATGATGATGAAGCCCATCTAGGAAAATTGGGTTAAAATCGTTACCATTATTATACTGAAAGATTTTTAAATATCATTCATACACTTTTTTTTTTACAATTTATAATGCGAGCACGACTTTTGCGTAAATGGCATTTATTCTCATATAGAATTGTTGAATGATGCGTGAAATAGAACCTTCGTATTGCGAAAGATTCTATTATATATAAATAAAAATAATTCATATTAACAATATATATATATATATATATGATCATATTGAATAATTTGAGAAAAAAATTTTTTTTTATATATAAATTGTTCAATAATATGTAATGAAGTGCAGTAATAAAATGGTGAATGTACGACAACAGTCGATATGTTACAAAATGTCGTTTCCTGAAAAGTGCATCGAACCTTTAAACGGCGACGCTTTGACCCCTTGTATGCCTCGATTATGTATGATTCGATTGCTTTTTTTTTTTTTTTAATGCACTAACTATTATAAAACGGTCGACGCAAAATTATGTTACACTTGCGAAATTGCGAAGTGTATGAAATGATCCGTCATTTTTTAATACGGCGAAGAAAATCAAACAAACAACGATTGCGCAAACACGACTTTTCCAACATTCTGAATCTGTTAGATGGACTTGTTTTGTTTTTCATTTACCAATCGTGTTTTATCATTTCTTCCATCGTTTCGTCACGCGGAGTTCAAAGCTTCATGAGGGATTTCGACGTCTCCGTTTTTTTTTTTTTACATTTTGATTGCTCTGTCGTCTGGTTTTCTTTTTTGCATTTTAATAATGAATGGAGACCGATTGTGAAAAATCGCTTATGTAAAATAAAATAAAAAAATATATGGAAAAATTGTCGCACGGATCGTCCTCATTGTTCAGACGTTTTTCCCTTGATCGAGTTACACAATCGTAGCTATTATATGTGCAATAGGCAAGATTTCCCAATCTAAACGCCCATTTCCCACGGACTTAAATATAATATATATGTATATATATATATATACAAAAAAAAAAAGACAGGCTATTACAGTAATTCGTCATAGCATAAAAACAACTCGATTCGTTCTACACATTTTAACATATAAATGACTTAACAAAAATTGAAAGTTCATCAAGATTGTATTAAATGACAGTATTATATTAAAGGCGATCAATATTTTGTTTTATGATTTCAAATTCAGATACGCTACAAAATTTTTATTTAGATAGATAATTTGAAGATCTCCAAAAACAGGATTTTTGAAATATATTTTATCTCTGATGTATATAATGTGCCATATTTTGAACATTTCTGCGGTATATTATATTTCTTTACACTTGTATTTTAATATAACACTGTGATTAAAAAATAAGGCGAATTTGTGTATAAAATGTAAATTCTTTATTTGTTCTTCCAAATCAATTTTATCCCCGTCCGATAAAACGCAATTTTGCCAACGCTTTTTCCAGTCCTCGAAACAGTCGAAATAGTCATTTTCCGGTATAGGCTTTAAAGACAGTCTTCGATTCGCTTTTTATCTCCTCAATCATGTCTGCGTATTTGTCTTTTGAGTTTGCTAAATAGCCAAAAGTCGCACGGAGTCAAATCAGGCGAATACGGTGGTTGCGGAACGATATGAGTCAAGTGTTTGGAAAAAAAGTCACGAAGAACCAATGCAGTATGACACGGTGCATTATCGTAATGAAGGAACTAAAAATTGTAAAAACACGTGTAACTCGGAGATAATTAAACCTTTTGACAAACAGACGCTTGGCAAATATTATAGACAGTCCTATCAACTTTGCCCGGGAGTTTTAAATGACGAATTCACCTCACTTTTTATTCACAGTAATATAACAGATTCCTAAAGTGGGTGTTGTTGTGATGCAATAATAATCACAAGTGCAATTTGTAACTATTTAATTAGAGAGCTGAGTAATAGTTTTTTTTTTATAAAAGGAGTCGATACTGATTATTTGTGTATTATTTCAGGGGTAAGACATTCAACATATCGCGATGCCAGAGGTGTTGCACATTCATATTTCTTCAGTTGGGAACATCCGCCAACACGCAGTTTGGAAGTTGATTGGTTAGATGCTCGTAATATATGCAGAAGACATTGTATGGATGCTGTCTCTTTGGAAACTCCTCAGGTGAACGATGAACTCATTCACCATCTAATATTTCGATTAAATTATATGTATATATGAAGACGTTTTATTGCGTCGTGAATTATTCATGTGGTTGAATATAACAGTTTTGGCTATAAAATTGTGCAGTCAACTATTATATACTATTATTATATTGTATACATTGTCATAAAAAAAATATATATATATATATATACATAATTATTCACACGATGTAAATAATGTGTCGAAATGATTTCTAATGCAAGTTGATCTAAATCGAGTGCATTGGGCTATGATTATGTTTCTCAAACTTTTTTTAAAATATTAGTAATAAATTTATATATTTGAATTTGATTGAAAGTATTTTTTTTATATAACTATGTCTATATTGTTACATTTGTATAATATATGAGAAAATATTTTGTTAAGTAATATTTTGAGAAACAGTGTATTAGAGAGTAAAACAGAAAAAAATGAGAACAAACAACCAGACGTTTGTGTGATAAATATATAATAAATAAAAATATGCCGTTAACAATCACTTTTTACATACGATATAAAGAAGACGCCGTATTAGAATCTAAATTTGAGATTTTTGCTGAAAAATTGTGAAAAAGTTGAATTCAGATATAGTTATATAAAATATAATATGTTTTAAAGATTCGATTTGATTTTTTTTTTTTGAAATGTTATATGTATTATAAGAAAAAAAAACGCATTTTTGTGATGTTTGTACATGGATTTGATTTGAGTGTGGCGTCGGCTTTACGCTGTTCAGACTTGAACGTTTGTTTGTTTTGTTCAGGAAAATGAATTCATCAAGCAGCGTCTCGCCAGAGGCAACGTGCGCTACATATGGACATCCGGTCGCAAATGCAACTTCGCCGGCTGCGACAGACCAGATCTTCAACCGCCAAATGTGAACGGATGGTTCTGGTCAGGTTCCGGAGCCAAGATCGGTCCGACCACTCAGAGAAATACCGGCGATTGGAGTCACACCGGAGGATATGGTCAACAGCAGCCCGATAACCGTGAAGCCGCTCAGGTTCGCCATTTATTATATTATTTTTTATTCTTATATATACCTCAAAAAAATATTATTTAAATAAAAATATTGATTTTAAATTGAAGTTCATATATAAAAGTAAGATTTTTGTTTTGAATTCTCATCTTTCAATTTCTATCATATTTCTAATCCATCATTAAAGATTATATTATATTAAGAATATAGCTTTTAGCATAATTATATATTATCAAACTTTTTATAATTAAAGTATAAATCTTGTTTTATACAAATGACCTTAATATTGAAAATAATCTTGGCCATTAATGCACAGCAAATTATTAACATTTTATTTTATATTAATATTCTCTTGCTGATGTACAATATTTATAAGATAAGATAAACGTTGACCTCATATATTTGATTCTAAATATTAATATAACATCTTTCAATTTTAAAATTACTCTTTTGCATTAAAATTTTACTAATACTAAAAATCATCATAATACTGAAGTACAACTATTGTTTATTATTATTTATAGGGTAATGATGAATCATGTCTGTCAATCTTGAACAATTTCTATAATGATGGTATCAAATGGCACGACGTCGCCTGTCACCACGTCAAACCATTCGTCTGCGAAGACAGCGACGAACTCCTCAACTTCGTCCGTTCAAGAAATCCTGGAATCCGTCTATAGATAGTCGTTAATGAAAACGGGATTGACTCACGTCGAGATTCCCCACCTTTTATAATATAAAAAAAAAATATTTATTGTCAGATTCATTTTAGAAACAGTTCAATTTAGTTTATAAACGATGACGACACCAGTAAATTAATAAGAAAAAGAAAACGAGAACAAAATAATAAAGTAATCATTATACAATCCAAAATTAGTATGTATTTTGTATATTTATAACAATTAATTATGCATAATATATATATATATATATATATATATATATATATATATATATATATATTTATAATATGTAATGTGAATAAAGATTATGTTTTAAAAATACAAAAAAAAGTATTTTTTCACTTGTCTGTGTTGTAAAGTATGTTAAAAATAATAAATAAATAATGTAGATTATGCACAGTTAAGTGAAAACATCCCAGATTCATGTGTGAATAAAGCCGTCTCAATATTATTAATTAATTGTAGTTTATTAAATATATTTAATGTATTTCTATTTTTGTAATATTATTATAAAAAAAATAAAATATTTTAATAAGAATATTTTCAGTTTTTAAACACATTTATTTAACATAAATATTTTCTTTTCAATTTAATGATATACATTATACGTACAAATAAAAAATATTTCATGAAAAATAAAACGAATACACATTAAACGTTTTATTTTTCATTATGAAAATCACATTCATATCAACATTTTGCAAAAAAAAAAATTAAGTACACACGATCAATACACAAACGTGCGTTTTTTTTAATATTAATATATATTTTTAACAAAAAAAAAATAAGTTACAACGTAATAATAGATGGCGTGTTTTAAACACGATCGCTTTTATATTATTATATATATAAATCATATTTTTAAACGAGAAAAATTTTCGCGTATAAATAATCAAATCTAAAAAAAAACGAAACAACGAGAAAAAGAAAAATTTTAATTATATATTATGTAAATTTTCCGAAATTTTTCTAAAAAAAACAACAATAACATTTTTTTATTTAACTTAATTCTGTAAAGAAAATAGTTTATATACTTTTTTAAATGATAAATTATAAAATATTCACGAATATATTATTTTAATATATTGCTACACAGAAAACAATATGATTTAATAGAAGAAAATGCATTCTAAAATCTACTATTGGCATTGTATGAAAATTATTAACAATATTTTTCTAAATTTTTATATTTGTGCGCAATAAAATAAATGGAATAATGACATCAATTCACAACAATGTAAATTTTACAAGATGGTAAAAAATGACATATTATCAATCAATTATATAACATTGTATGTATAAATTTTTATTGCTATTAAATAGGCAAAAAAATACATATATAAATAATGTCTAACAATGTTGATATTGATTTATAGTTTATAATCAGCAATGATGCAACGCCATCTATCGTTATCAACGCACACTTGAAAGCAATAATTATAAAATTTATAATCAATAACAAATAAAATAAAATATTTTACTTATTATGAATATAAAATTTTAAAACACAAACAACAGATTCTAGAATGCATCTAAAAAAAGTGGTACATATATCAGAAATTATTCATACTTTTAACGTTTATTGACCGTTAAAAATCGATAATAAATACTGAAAATATTATAATTTACATATCAAAAATTTACAAAAAAAAAAAATCTTTACAAAAGCTTAGTTATAGCAATTATATATTTTTATTCGACAATTACAACGCGAATATTACACGATTAACATTTAATTTTAAAATAAACGCGTCTTGTGCGTACATTGAACATCATTGAAAATATTAATTAATTTTTTTTTTTAAGTTAAAAAGAAAACTCCACTTCAGCATATTTTATAATTATGAAAAATAAAATTAACATATCTCGTTTCTATCGAAGCTATTAATTATAAATAACGAGACCAATTTTTTTTTCCACTTTAGTGACTCAATATAGTATATAAATATTATTTAGTATACAGATGGTCCCAAACCTAATTATATTTAATTTACGATGAATATGTTCAAAGTTACAAAAAAAATATATATAACTAAATTACTGTATGAAACACACCCTTATATAAATTATAAAAATATTATTATGTAATGACAATTCTTTTTTTTTTTGAAGTACATACCAATTTATTTTGCTTTAATATGTGTGATATTATTATAAAAAAGTGAGCAATATCAAATCAAATAACTATTAATATTGTGGCGGTTTACCAAAAAATAATGATTTATTAATCTTTTTAGTAAAATTATACAGAACTATTGAAATTGATTATAATGATGACGAATATGATGAATTGACAGTATTTAATGATCACGCGTAAATTTATTACGACATTTTCAGTAAATCATTAAATATTATATATGCATAATTTATGGTGTATATGAAGTAGTTTCGTTCTCTTATTTTTATGATATTTTTTTTTAACCAAGAAAATTAAATGACGAAATACATTATATTTATATAATAATATTAACTAATCGCCGGCGACTAGTAGTAGTAAACAAATTTAATTAAAATTGTTGTTATTAAAATGAATTAATTTAATATAAATATTAGTTAGTAGTATAATACGATAATCATCGCTTATTAGATTTACGAAAAATCTTGTTATATTAACGATTTCAGTGTCGTAAGCTCATCAGCAAGCAACTTAAATTGCGCCGTCAGTGCCATGTACTTTTATCAAAACGATTTATATATAAAAAATAAATAAATTCAAAATTTGCCTAAAATATTCGTATCTAATCTATTATAATTTAATTATTTAAAATTCTTATAGATTATTAATAATAAATATTGTTTAGAACAAAATATTACATGGTATTTTAAATATTAAAAAAAAAACTTTAAATCATATTTTTTATATTAAACCAATAGAATATCGACAAAAATACTGAAACATTAATATTCTAATTTTAAAAAATCTATAAAATTAAATAATATTGTCATCTATTTCAAATTCAGTCCTGCTGAAATCAAAGTGCTATATAAACGATATTAAACTTATAAACTTCACAATTTATATTCAAGAAGGCAACAACAGTTCTATTGAGAGGGTTTAATTATAGACTAATTAGACCTTTAATAGGCAGAAACAGAAAATAAATAACCAGTACTTCAATATAGATGTTTTTTTTTTTTAGTTGTAAAAACAAACTCTAGATAATTTATAAAAATTGTAAATTCTATTGATAAATATAAAGGTTTGTCCAGACGCAACGTATTGGTAATATTTATAGAAAAAAAAAAAATTTTAAAACGCATCGCTCTTGAATAAGTTTGGGAACTATCTGTATATATAATATATATATTAAATCATCTAGAATGAACACATGACGTTATCATGAGCGAAACTTTACGTATATATTGTCTAATTACATCGTGACAAAACAACGACAATTAGATTATATAACGATCAGTTCATAAACGAAGCCGAAGCCGTGTTTACAGGACGTTTTCATTTAATATATACATATATATATATATATATATATATATATATATATATATATATATATATTTTCCGTCTAATTGGTCGTCGAAGAATCTACACAATGTATAATAATAAATAAACTTTTTTTTCTTCATCTCGTCTCTAATTTCGTATAAAACATGTTATTTATTTATTTATTTTATCAAGTCAATTAAATTTAATTTTATACATCCCTCGCATTCTTCGTTCATAATTTTAATTATGCGCTAAAAAAATATTAAATACATTTTTTGTTTGTTTGTTTCTGTTTTGGACTAAACATTAAATTACACAGATTCCAGTCACATACATGTGAATTATATATATATATATATATATATATATATATATATATATATATATATATATATTATTTATAAATAAATAACGTACAAACTTTTTATATTCAACGATTATTAATTATTACGTACTACTTGACACGTTCAAAATCAGTAAAAATCGAAAATTGACATACATATTTACAATTATCAGTGGTAATTCAACCGATAAAACATTTTTTTTTCGGAATGGTAACAATGATGCAATTCAGCTTGATCATAATTATACTGTAAACAAAACACACAATCGTGTTAAAAATCGACGTAAGTTTGTCTGTTCGTACACACGTAACGCCTTTTTAATAATTAAATTTCCTAAAATGTATAAAATTTAGATAGTCTATTCACGTTATTTTAATTTTTTTTTTTTTGAATAATTACATTCTCATGTGAAATTATAATCTGAACAATTTATCTTATGATTATTATATAAAAAAAAATGGTAAACGATTTATAGATAATCCGAACGTCAATTTGTTTCGATTGTTAATGTGTTTTGGTTTAAAAGTAATTATTTTCAAGTCTCAAATATATATGAGAGAGCATGAAAGTTGTTTAAATACAATTATTTTCATACATATTCATCCATCATATAATGGAAATTATAAATTACTTAATTATGTTCATTCGTATACACACATATAAAAGTTAAATGTTGGTGTATGTGTATTTGTATATGTGCGTTTTATGAAATTAGTATAATTGTCATTGTATTATATATAATATATATAAAAAATCTAGTATTTCAAAATCTATACTTTTAGAATGTTCTAAATATATTGGGGATACGTTCAATATTATTTTTTTCCAGCATTAAAAAAATATTAACAGCCCTAAATATATGTATGTATAAATGAATTTTATATATATAATATATACAGTAATATCTTTATATATCGATGATTTTTCATAAATATAAAGATATTACTATATATATATTATATATATATATATATATATATATATATATATAATTAACAATTTAAGCGAGTTTTCATTATAAAAAGTCGTTAAACAACAAAAACATTATCAGCATGATACTTATTGACTATTCTCTATTCAACTATTTACATAGTATACATAATAAAAAAAGAAAGTAATAAATACAAATTACATCACATGATAATTAAAGCTATATACAGATAATAATAATAATAATAATAATAATCAGCAGTACAACATTAAATATCTGTATATTTATTATAAGAAAAAAATCTATTGGTTGTTATTTTATAAATATTAAATATTTTATTGTTGTATTTATCATTAAATAAAAAAAATGTTGAATAATATGTGCGTTAACAAAATAAAAATAAAATAAATAAATAAGCAACGCTAAAGCCATGCGTGGGCTCAGGACTCTCAAGTTTAAAATTAGTAGCGTCAAAAAAAATTTTTTTTACATTATATTCGTATAATTAATGGCATCTCAGTTACGATTCGATGATCGTCAAGATGTCCAAAAATATTATTATTATTAAAAATATACCATTAAACAATTGTATGTCATACATACATGACCAGTATTCGTAAAAAAGTTTTTTTTTTAAATTACAGTCATTGACTTCATAAGTATCTTTAAAAAATAATACTGTTTCTCTTCGAATGTTAATTATTCTAAGGATAATGTTTAATTTTTATTTTTTATTCTTCATATATCCATACTTAAAAAAAGTACCCCAGATCTAGAAATATAGCATATATAAGGCATTACTATAATAAAATACATAACACAAAGTAATTGAGCATCACATTATAATAAGCATTATCCTTCCGAACCGCCCACCCAAAAAACATAATATATCACTTTCAAGTTTGGATTATATACACGATAAATTAAAAAATAATAATAATAATGTTCAATTTATATGGCGAAGGCTTTGGAGCTGCATAATTTCGAAGCTGTTAACCCTCTCAGATCAGAATTTTCATCATCTATCAACTTGGATTTCAGGCTGAACTCATCTGTTTGTGGAATGTGCAATTTGTGATGAGACAACACCAGACCGCCGGTGATGGCGACTATCGCTCTGTCCAGCCACGTTACTGGATTTGGATATATGGAGCCGCCTTCGTAAAAACCAAGATGTCCACCGTGAGCCAATTCTATATAAACTACCTTCTCCCGAGTATCTGGAAAATTATTTTTAATATTTATAAATTGAATCAAATTTTATAGTGTTAAATATTTCTAGTGGGAAACGATATTATGACATACTTGCAAAATCGCGTACAGGATCTAGCAATGGTTCAGGTACAAGCGGATCGTCTCTTGCATTTATAAAAACCATCGGAGTCCTGATGTTCTTCATATAATTAATGCTCGAGCTCCAATAATACAAATCGGATACAGATTCAAAATTGAAAATTCTCCTGTAAGATTAAATTACAATTACTCTAGCGTCGCACGCGAGAATCGCATTATCATTAAGAAAACGTTTTCATATGTAGAAAAGTAAACGTGAAGAATGAAATTAATGTCCAAAAAAATGTAGCTAGAAATGATTGATAACTTTTATGAAATATTTTGTTTTTTATTTTTGGAAATAACAGTTCATGATTGTAACATAAGGAAAGTTCTAGTAAAATGCTTAAATTATGTTTCAGTATTTTTAGAAATACTGAAACATAAGTATTAGTAAAATTTACAATATGAAACTTAAAATAATAAAAATAAATATTTATTTAATACATACAAAATGTTTAAATTACATTAAAAGTCAACTGTTTTAAAATATAAGTATAACAATAAATGAATAATTTTCAAAATATATAAAAATTTACTTTAAAATGTATAAATTTCTTCGTAATAATCGATGAACAATACATATACAAGGAAGAACACTATAGTCGATTTATGAAATATGCGATAACAATACAATTCTTCCGGGAAAGTTAAATTCAGATAGGAGAACGTTCATTGAAAATAAAATAATATTTACCTCGTATAAGCTTCGTCTAAATCGGGCAAAGTTCCGGCAGAAACAATACTGTTTTCGCTGAGCTGATATCGTTTGCGCAACTCCTCGGATAGAAGAATATGCTTATGTCTGGTTATTATGTTTCGATAATTGTCCGTCATCACGTATAAATACAAACGTCGGAAGTTTTGCCAATTCAATAGATATTTCAACGTTCTGATTAGGAAAAAAAATGGAAAACAATTAACGGTCTGATCGATAAAACGACGACAATAGGAACATCGATGAAATTAAATAAAGGTTTTCAATTAGAATTAAATAATAAATATTGTTGAAAATTAATTATATGTATTATAAGCAGAAACATGCTAGCTTATAGGATTATTATATTGATAATAAAATAACACATATTACTGGTGATTGAATTTTCATGTATCTCAATCTAATTAATTCTATTGAATAACGATGATACTGAACATTAAAAAAAATATTTTAAGAAAATAAATGTTTTAAATAAAAAAGAGATAATTTTATAATAGTATGTGTGTATGTATAGATTGAGAATAGTATTATTGACGAGAAAAAAATAATTATTAGTAAAATGAGTGATAAAAATAAAAATTTAGTGTCACCTTAATTATAAATAGCAATTATAAAAAAAAATGATATTAAGTTAGTTTCATGTAATTTTCATAAAAAATGATATTTTTAACAATAAAAAAACAATGTGACACTCGGGATTTATTTTTTTATATTGTCATAAATTTTATTTTACTAAATAACTAAAAAAAAATATTTTTTTTCTCGGCATTCCCAGTACTATGTGATCAATTAAATTATAAAATTGAATACATCTTATTTTAATACAATTTTGACTATCCCACCTGTATTAACAGCTTCCAATTAAATAAATACTAAAATACTAAAAACAGTAGTACAAATAAAGCCATTAAAAAATATATCGTAACCATTAGAAAATAGACATTATTATATTATACAAATATACAATACTTAACAGGGAAAACATGATGATGATGATGACATGACTGATTGATCATTCAATATTATTAAAAAAAAAAAATGAAAAACTTACTCGATCGCATTGTATCCTTGACATATTGATATTCCACCGATTATATTCGAAGAATGATTCCTATGTTTTTCACCTAAATATTTTGTAATAAGATTACCACCCAAGCTGAATCCGACCAGAATCAGACGAGTGTTTGGATATTTTTCCAACAAATTTTCTAGCATCGAATTGAAATCGTCAGTATGTCCTGTAATGAAAAATGTTAAATAAGACTTTATCAATAATATTGACGATGAAAATCTTGATACGGCATTAAATTTAAATCGAACTATAAATATACACTAACCGTAAGTGAAAATTCTATTTGCAGTCACTTGCACACTGTTCAACGCTCCAATATGATTAAGCACAGCACATCTGTATCCATGATATTGCGAATAATGTACAAACGTTCTGATGTAGACGCTTTCAGACGTGTTTCCGATTCCAGGACATATAGCCATTGTAACGTCATCTAAAATATAAAAATATATATATTTACATATATGAGTAATGAGCGGACTTTGGTTAGATTACTAGTGCGGTTTATAATAAATAATGCACAATACCCTCGTGCGGTCCTCCAACGGGTTCATATAAATCATATGTAAGCGTGGACTTATCCGGTAATTTAAGATAAATGCGTCCTCCTATTGGCCATGGACATCGGACACGACCGATTACACTGTGCAAAATTGTCTGAACATGTCCGCTGAATCCCCATAATCTAGTTGGAATATATCTGAAACAATACGTATAAGATCATTATAAATAATTTTGAATCAGACTTTGAAATATTGATATTAAATATAAAAACAAATTTATAAGTTTTATTATAAGGTAAACAACAAGTAGACGTTATGCAATTTTCTAACGAAGGTCAATATATATATATATATATTATAAATATTTATATAGGATTTTTATACCAGTCTTATAATCACATATAATGTATAATTTAAAGAAGAAAAATAACCATATAAATAATCTTATATGATGAATTCTTATTGTGCTAAATGAAATATGTAAGGTAATATAAATAAAAAGAGTGTTTGCAGCATAATAAAAATATCGTGTTATATACAGAAACATAACAATAACTTTTGCACAATATTACATCGAAATCGTGTTGTAAGGATGATCGTTTGTACATATAATAAAATGTAACGTACGAGCTTTCACTAGATAAATCAATACGTTGTGATAGATGAAGTAATAAAAAAAAATATGCATATATTTGAAGTTAACAGAACGTAACAAAAAATGTACAGAATTTTTTTCTTCAATTTACAGATTAAATAACGTCGCATTAACATTAATCGATTAATCGTTAAGTTAAACTTCGTTCAAATAATATATTAGATTTTTTTAACGACGACTTTCTCTATAATCTTGATCTTTATATTTTATAGTAAAAGAGAAGTGCTTGGCGTTAAATTTGATACTAATAACACAGTTTTTTACCTCTGAATAAACATGAAAAATTTACTACATTGGTATTTTAGCGTTGACAATGGTTATCACATTTAAAAAAAATTGTAAATACTTAAGTAATGGTTTCCCGATAAATGACCACAGACTAATGATATCATTATATGATAAAAAAAAAGTAAACGAAATATTATTGTAAGTGATGAACGATTTAGAAATTTCCGTTTGTTTTAAATGTTTCTTTGAAATGCAGTTAAACTGGATATTGTAGTGGATCACATTTAACCGGGTCATATTGCTATTTATTTTATAAATGACCATTATATATATATGTATATACATATATATATGTATGTATAATTTTTTAATCGATGCTTATTTAGACGTTTTAACATTTTCTGATCTTTAAATATATCGTGAGACACACCCGAAACGTTCTCAAAATTTCACCACATAACATGATTTTTAAAAAAAAATGTAATGATCTCATTCGGTTCAATGGTTGATTTTATAAAATAATTAATCGGTTATATATATATTAATTAATCGTTGAACCGTTGCATATTTTATATATATTATATCACAATTCCACAAAAAGTGACAGGTCATATATAGATAGTCACGGCATCAAATAGAACATGAAATTTGCTCTCTTTCAACATCGATTCTTTCAGAGTATATCTAAATATAAACCGTGAAGCGTTTCCACTCAAGAAACATAAAGTATTCCGTATCGCATTGTCTTCCATATTTTGAAGTTCTTATAATAATGCTGCAGAAGTATCCCAAATTTAGAATTCAGTCGATGCGATCGTTCTAAAAGTGGAATTGTTCTCGTCTCACATTCGACGATGGAATCGTTGACCTTCATTATTTCTAGTTTTTTTTTAAATACAGGCGGTCCAAAAAAAAACGGTCATAATGGTTAATAGAAATTGTTCGATGACATCATGCAGTTGCATGTGCAGTCAGAGCAGTCGAAGAAATTATGATAATTATAATTTATTGTGTCAGTAATAAATATATAATTCGCGAAATACACTTTTTTATCATTATTTGCAATTTAAAAATGAGTAATTGCGACGTGTGTGATCAGAATGCAAATTTATTTTATAGTGTGGAATTGTGTCGACTTACATAAAATTATATAAAATAAAATATATAAATAAATGTGGAAAATTATGTTATAAATTTACATACATTTATATGCATTATAAATTTATTTATATTTTTTTTTATTAAAATAGTACATTTTTAATAAAAAAATAAATCAATTTTAAAAGAATATATTTTTCTATAGGTTGTAATTATTTATATTATATTTTTTTCCCCCATTTTACAATGCATGAATTTTTATAATGTGTCTATTTGTATTTATCTAGTAGAATATGCAATGTTTTCTCTTTTTGTTTTCCATTATGTTGAATTTATAATTATTTCGATTATAATTTAATATATATTATTATTATATTAACGAGCGATTTATTTGAATTGGTAATCAAATAAAAATAGTCGTCGACGACGAACATCATTCACTTCTAAAATTGAATTCATTAAAATTTTAAATTTCTTTTCTGAACGCGTTGAAAAATATTAAATGAATATTATTATTAAACGCCAGTCAAAAAAAATATTACTAAATATGAACAATTTGATATTTTAAAAACAATTTTAACGAGTTCGTCGTATATTCCTATCGTTTTCAATACAACTGGAGCAAAACAAACAAACAATAAGATACAATATATACGCAGTAGAAATTTAATTATAAATACATACAAATAAAAAAAACATTTTAAAAGAATATATAATATGAAAAACATTGACGAATGTAATGCAAATTTTCTAAATATTTATATATATATATATATATATATATATATATATATATATATATATATAAGGTCTTCAAAAGATTTTACATCATAATATTTACACGTGTGACAAGTGCCAACATTGTATCGCGAAATAAATTCGTTCCAATAAATTCTAAGAACAATGTGTTTAATAAATAATTCATTCATTACTCGATAATAATATTACACGGTCGCAAATTATTTGCTAAGCCGCGTCTTGAACGAGCGTGTCTCGTGGCATATTTGCGCGCTTATTTATATTAACACGAGTATCGTTCGTGTTAATAAATATGTTGTAATAATAATTCCCGCATTATGAATAATGTTACGAATTGAAAAATTAAGAGATTTTTTTTATTATCATATAATTGCACATAAAATGATTTTATTATATTAAAATATTATACATTTAGTATAAAATTTATGATAAAATAAATATTAAGATTGTATGTAATATTAGATATAAAATTGTAAAAAAATTATATACGCATAATAAAAACATATAATTTATTTAAAAATAATAAATAATAAGCGTATTAGTTATTATAATGTTGTTATTCGTTATTTTAATACAAATAATAATAATTATTATAATAATAAAAGTCAAAAAACCGCACGTGGCGAAAGTTCAATTGGAATAACTATGAATAGAAAAATAAATAAAAATTAACTATATTTGAAGCAGTGGCGTCGAATTGTGGACAATGACAATATTTTTTTTTCTATTTTCAACGTGAAAGTATGAAGCCATTTTTTTTTGCATTCGAATAGATTCGAAAGAAATTGTATTTATTGAAAACAAATAAGCATAACATCGGCCATCTGTTTTGCTTTCGACTATGTTTATTGTCCGTTAAATCAGCCGTAATCGACATTAATTAAGCGTTTTTCTTTGGTCTGTTGGGTGTGGCTTTTCATTCGGGTGGTGAAAATCTTTTTAATTGCCGTTTGACAGGTGAAAATGCACATATGATCAATACAATTAATGTATTGAATATTATTAAAAAGTTAAAACTCCCGGGTAATGGAAGGCAGGTAAATTGTTTTTTTTTTTCAAAAGACCAGTGCGGGAACGCCTTTTTGACACGATTGAGGAGATGAAAACCGAATCGAAAGTCTTTAAGTCTAGACTAGAAAAAAAGTAGTTCGACTGTTTCGAGGAATTGAAAAAGCGTTGGCAAAAGTGCGTTTCATCGAACGGGGATGAAATTGATTTGGAAGAATAAATAAGTAAAGAATTTGCATTTTATAAATAAATTCACCTTACTTTTTGATCAGTATTACATAAACATTCAATCAAATGATGGATGTTTAAAAAAGTACAATTAGAAAAATAATATAGAAATGATTTTTAATTTATCAAAATTTTTATCACTTATATCAATATTATTTGTAAATATAGAAACAAACATAAAAATATATTGAAAAATAACAACGTAATTATATATAGCTATAACAATTCGTTCACAATAAAAAGAAACACAGTAATAACATCACTTTTACACCTTCGGGTCACTAATCGTCCCAGTTTTTTTTTTGTCTTCTCACTCAAAAATCAAGCGAATTTTCATAACATTCATTCCAAACAATGTACGCACGCATATAAGAAGTTATCGATAATCGATCGCGTTTTTCAATTATTGTGCGAATCGTTTCCAAGTCTACCGAAGAAAGCGTGAATAAATTATAAGACGACAATAAAATAACACCATCGATCGGCTCTAAACACACACACACACACACACAAACTTAATATTTATTAGTTCGACGATGACAAGGTCGATCATTACTTCATATCCACGTTTGTATCAAATGATCGTCATTGTCACGGTCCTTGGAAGTTTATATAACAAATTGTGCGTTCTTAGAAAATATTATAAATACAAATTATACACGTGCTGAAAGATTGTCGATTGATAATAATAATAAAACGCATACATAGTAATTGTAAGCATGCAAAATGCGCAACAAAATATAACTATAACATAGTGCAATACGCGAGAAAATACGTAATTAAATCATGAATAATAAATATATAAAAATTCGTAATAATTCAGTTCGATTCCGTTATACTTAAAGAAAAAATTTGCTCGTAATAATTTTAGTATGAATGGGAATGTGAAATAAGTGATTTCGATATATGAAACTTATTAAATATGTATGAAAAATCGTTGTTTATTTTTTTCATGAAAAAAAAATTGAAATATTTATCATCTATCGCGTGTTAGATATGCGATTTGATGAAAATGTTACGCGAAATATACAAGTGTAAAAAATAAACGTATTTTGTAAAATATGTTGTACTTATATCAAATATAATATAAATTTTAAATAATTATTTAGATTACTTTTTTTAACCTGTTGTAAATCAATTAATAATAGTATTATTGTATGTAATATTGTACATATATATAAATATGTTTATTATCAAATTATTTATTTTATTTTTGGTTATATAAAAAATGTCCCAATTTCTATTATATATAAAAAAGAAAATAATATTTTCTTAATTTGCAATGCAATAATTTTATTATATTTTAATCTTTTTTTTTCAGTTTCATAATATGGTTTTTGGTCTGGTTTTTTTACTTCTTTTTAAAATCCAATAGAAATCAAAACTCAATTTTTAAATATACCAAATATTTAAAGAAATAATTTTTTCGTAATTTAAAAATCAAAATAATATACTAAAAATTTTAAAGATTTGTAATTCCTACAAGTAAAAAAATATGAGCATTATTGTCTAAACATTACATGTGTTACAAATTATTACATCATACGAAATTAAAATAGATACACCTTTTATGATCTCACCTGACTAAAAATAAATTAAATTTAAATACTGATAAAAGGATCTAGAATATAATGTTATTTTGTATCATGTGACAATGTTAAACTTTATAGTAATAAATCAACAAAAATCTATATACACAAAAAAAATCTAAACACGTAATTAGCAACAATTCATATAAATTAAAGCAACCTTGAATTTCGCGGTTTCTAAACAATAGACGATCCATTATCTTTTTTTTTAATATACGTATACGCGTACCTCCATTTACTAGGAAATATGTTAAAAATAGAGTTTTACGTAATAAGCCCTAGGTGAAATGCATTTAGAACGATACGGAAATACTAGTTTGGATCAATCTTTAATTAGATTCGTGTTCACTTTCACCCGTGCTCCTCTTGCGATCGATTGAAATCATAAAGAAATAAATCGAAAAAAAATATATATTATAATATATTTCATACGAATGTAAATGAGCAAATTTCTTTTAATAATAATAATAATTTATTTCAATTTTATACAATTTCAACGTCTCTCATACGAAATCAACTTGAGTGCAATATAAAATGACTAATATTTATTTACCATTATCTATTTGCGATAAATGACGCTTATCACGATTCGCTCATGTTAGGTTTTATTATAATTCACATAAATGCCCTTTGTCCTTCGATTGTTTTCTATATATTTACTATGTTATATTGCTAGAAATTTTGAAAATTTTTATCGATGTATTACATCTGTTTTCATCATATATTTTTTTTTGTTCAAGGTAAAATTAAAAATCATTAATCTTAAAAATAGCATACATAAATGTTTTATATTTATTTGAAGTCGAATAATGTTAACTAAAGTGCTAGAATAATATTTAATAGTTTTTTTTTAATTTAAAATATATAAATTGTATATAATCATATAATTTTTATATATATAATATATGATTATTATTTTTTTATTTGTATAGATAAAAATAAATAAATTTATTCGCACTAACAATAAATGAAAATAGTTCAACATACATAATATATAATAATAATGTTCAATCGTTTCTAAATTTGAAAATAATCACAACGTTACACTTTAATTGAAATTCTATTCAAATCGTTTACTTATATATATATATATATATATATATATATATATATATATATATATATATATATATATATATAATGAAATCTACGGAAAAATCGTCAGAGTATTGACTTGTAAAACGTTCAATTAATTAAAAGTAAAGCGCAAATAAATGGAACGGGTGAGCTCAGGGGGCGTTTAAAATATATCGATTTCGTTTATATATATATATAAACGAAATACCGTCTTTATATATATATACAATATATATAAAGACGGTCGAGGGGTTAAATTGAAACACCGTGAAAATTATAGTAAATGTGAACGTCCATTATCGTCGTTTTGACGTCGGTGACATCATGTTGTTATTAAACGGCACGCGAAAATTGCACCATCAAAATTTGACGTGAAACGCTCGAGTGGTCTGGAAAGAAGAATACGCGTTAAAGTCGAACATCATCATCTTTGTAATCGTCGACGGTAATAATTTAGCATATTAAAGTGTTTATGATAATTTTATAGAATTGTATTTTATAATAAAATTAATATCAAAAACACGCAATAGAATAAAAACATACAATACAATATATATATATATATATATATATATATATATATATATATATATATATATATATATATATATATATATATTTCAAATTATAATATAGTTTTACGGGTACGAGTCGAGTCGTTAGCTTTAAGACGATAAATATTGAAAAAAAACATTTATCATTATTTACGACAATTTTAAGTACTCTATATTATATTTTAGATACGATAAAGTGAAGTAAAAAATAATATATTATGTTTAAATACAAATACAGTTATTTGTTTTTGTAATAAACTAAGTATTATATGATCGATTAACAAGCTAATGTTGAATGATTGAGTGCCTGACTCGACATAACTTGCGAATTATCTTAAAATTGGAAAATGAGCGTTTTCCTTATATTTTACAAGGAAAATTCAATTTAATGTTTCTTGTATAAAATATTACTAAAATTATTTCCCTTCAAGTATCAAAGTACAAGAGTGCTAAAAATATTATACAAAATATCAATCAAAGAATGTGAATGAAGAGTTGAAAGTTTTATTCGGTGAAAGCTTATCAATATATCATATCATAAATAACTTGGTTCGAAAAAAATTTTTGACTTTCAAATTACAAAAAATAATCTACCGCATTTTTTTAATACTGTGAACCTTGAATTAAAACAGAAAATAAATGAGATTTTATATATTTAAAAATGTAATACAATACAAGATATTCTTATTAAAACAAATTAGGTACATGTTTACGATTGTAAAATATTTTCCGTATTTCGAGACGAACTAACGACAAGATAATACATTTTTTTTCTTTGTATAAAACGTGAAAACAACGCGGATATTGCTTAAATAATAATATATAAATAAAAAAAAATAAGACTTAAGACGTTTTTGCAATCGTCGCTTTTTTACGAATTCTCAGTTTGAAGCGATAAAAATTACGAACGTTAATTATATTTTTCGTGTGTCGATAAAATACGCAGATATGTAAATGCGGTAATTAAAACGAAAAACTTTCCCATTTTTTTCCCAAAAAAAAAAAAAAATCAAAAGTCAGATTATCAATATTGAAATTATTTGTACTTTCATAAGTGTTAATAGCGTTACGCGTATTATTTTAGCTATGAGTGAAAATTAAAACGATTATAAATTGAGAGCGTGGATGTGCAATTTTTTTTCATATTTTACGAGCAATTAATGTATCGAGCGATCAAATTATTAAAAACATTTGTACTTCTTAATTATTTGCAAATTTAATAAGATTAAATCAATGTTCGCAATCACCGTTAACAATTTTTTTCGATATAAAAATCAATTATGATAATATAAATTAACTTTTTAAAATAATTAAAATTGAAGACAAATAAATTATATCTTTTTCTTCTTTGAGTGCCTCTTCATGTTTAAAGGTTAGATACAATCACGTCTATTTTAATTTTTGATGCCCTAAATAGACCTCGAACTCCTTTCAAATCACTCGCGCATATTTTAATATTTTACTTTCCAACATCAATTACAAAAGATCAAATTTTGTAAAATTTCTCGTAAAATGATTGAATTATTTAACATTTCCAACTTTAATGGATTTCATTGCTATCTTTCTTCTACAGTGAATTTTTAAAGAATTTCTAAATTGGTAACGTGTTTTACGAAGTTCTTAGAATTATTCAATAATTTTATTATAAAAATATTAATCCCTCTTCAATATATAAAAAAATATCTAAAAATTTTAATTATATTAAATGGCACATAAATTATGTACTTATATGTACTGGAAAATTTTCAAAACAAAGCATAAAATAAGAAATTCATAATAAATTTATTTTTCTTTATTACATGTATATTGATATATTGCAAACATATATCACTTTGAAAAGGCTAAGAAGTGGAAAATGGCACAAATTTCTTATACATACAAGATGTTAACCCAGACAAAACTAAGCATTTTCCATTAATCAGCATATCCAGAACGGGGTTACTAAACAAAAAAAAAAAAAAAAACAAGTACAAAACGAGAAATTCATATGTATCACACGACCCATATATATGTTTTTCACATTTCCTATCTAAAAATTTATTGGATATTATCGGTGAAGATAAAGTGTCAACCTGAAATGTGTATCCTTGACCCATATGGAAAATAACCCAACTTTTTTCAATAAAGTTCTTTTGGTGTGCTGCCAACGGATAAGGGTTCATTACAATGTACGCAAATTGGAAAATTCCTTTCAATTTTCACGATATCGCTATCTATACAAAAGCGTCTCTTTTATACAAAATCGTAACCTTCAAATTTTATCAATATTTGAAAATTGCTTCAAATTATATTAATACAAATAATGCTTAATAAACGTAATACGATTAAATATTTACTTCATTTTAAAAACGTGTCATACATAAAAAAATAATTAATAGAATTAAAGTATAAGCAAAATTTAATATAATACACGAATGTTATTATAAATACAAATGTTCTAACAATTCAAAAGAAAAACTATAATATATTTTTCAAGCGAAAACGTCAAAATAAATATCGACATAAGCTTTTTGGCTTCTGAATCTGTCGCATATTATTATTATGACCCGACCGGATGATGGTCATTCACACGTGTGAACAATTGGCAAGTTTTCCGAATCGTTCTCGCGGAAAACTGACGTGAAAATTTGGGAAAAATTTGAAAACTGGGTCAAGGTTTACCGATTATTACATAAAACTGTAAGGCGCGACGGTTGTAAAATGTCCGTTTTGTTTACATTTTTAATATAATTCTTAAAACACGTTCTTTATTATTACGATTCGCAAAATAATAAATATATATATTTAAACTGTACAATTAAAATCTAATGATTTTTGCTATATCAAATGGCATAAATTAAAAAAAAACATAAATTGAATTATTATTATAAAAAAATGCATTTTTTGGGGAAGGTAAAGTGAAACCATCTTATAGCACGAAACTTTCGAAATTATATAATAAATAAAATAAATAAACCGCTACAATTTTTACTACGTTCGTCATGCAACAAAATGAAAAAAAAAATAGATATTTTTACACCATTATCGCATAATTACAATATTTTAGCATCATTTATAAATAAAAAAAATCAACTAACGAGCTAAAAAAAATAATATATTGTATTCAATATTAAATAAATATTAATGTTATATATAACATCGAAATTTATACATATGAATATAGACGATTTGTAAAAAAATACTTTTACTTTTCAATAGAAGTAAATGAAAGCATTGAATTTCGTTTAATTGATCGATCGAATGAGATCCTATATTACATATTCATTAAAAATATTAGATAGGAAAATATTATATATATATATATATATATATATATATATATATATATATATGTATATATATATATATAATATATATATATGTATATATATATATATGTATATATATATATATATATATGTATATATATATATATATATGTATATATATATATATATATATATATATATATTATATGAAATGAATGAAAGTTGAGTCGCAATAGATGTAATAAAATAATTTTAATTAAAATTCTTGTTTTAAAAATTGATCGTAAATTTTTATGTAATGAAATTATTCGTGTTATTATTGATGAAATTCGCGCGATTTCACCAAACATAGATTTATTGAAAAAAAAAACAGACAACTTCATTACAAATAAATTTAAAAATAAACTTATTATATTATATCGTTCGATCGAATAGATCATATAAATTAAAATAATAAAGTGACACCTACGGTCACATTAATTGATAGCGTGCTCATCTTCACAGAGCTACGTGTTTTGAATTCAAATTCAGCAATTAATATTGATATTTTTTAAATTGCTAAAAAGATAATAGGAAAAATCTTTGTCCCACTGATGAGAATAACCAAGGACAAAAATTAAATGATTATGATCCATAAAAATAAAGGACTAATCGAAGACAGGACCTAATGAAGAAACATTTTCCTTTGATGTTACATTACGTTAAATAAGCCAACTCACAGTAATTTTTAGCAAAATAAAAATTATCCTATTTGAATATTCACTTCATTAATAAACTTTAACTTGACTTGTTGACTTTCAATTATTTTCCAAAATGTAATTAACTGTAAATGTGAGAACGTTATAATTTAGATCGAAAGTTGAGGCAAAGTTTTCACGTCGACAAACAACTTTAAAAACTACTTCAAATAGTTTTACGATCGTTTATAGAGTCTTATGGAAGCTATTTTGAAAAATCAATAGTGAAAAAGAAACATTATACGTATATTACTTGACATTGACCATTTTTAACCAATAAATATATTTTCTACTGCGCAATTTGAAGAGGTATTCTATTTACTTTTTTTTTAATAATTAAGTTGATTAACATGCTTTCATGAAATAATTCGAATTGTCACGTAGTTAAAAACGATAATAAAATTCGAATCACGTATTTATGAGTCGAATTTATGTACTTTTTTTATATAATACATCATATAACATTTATAACCTTTAAGCTTTTCTACGTGCTTTTAAGTAAAACGTGCAGCTTTTCGAATTGATTTTGCTTGTAAACCCCTTCTTTATTTTATAAAAAAACGACGTACGGTGAAATTCGCCAAATCCAAAATAATAATAATATAACACATTATTCTCGATGGTAATTAATTAAATTTACCGTGCAATACGCAGGAGAAATCTAATTCAAAATCGCGCTATAGCAAAATTGAAATTTTGCCTAGTCATTGCAAATTTATGATATATCGTTTGCATGAATAATGAATTGAAAATCTGAAATGTTACATGATTTGGGAAAATCCGCGAAAACCGGAAATAATGTGACCTATTTAAAATCATGTGGAATTTACAAATTTCTACAGGAATTATAAGATTATTACTGATTAGTAATCAGATATTAAATATAAAAATTTAAAGTCATCTACTATATGGTATATGTAAAAATTTACATACGAATTTACTTTTATTATTATTTTTTTCTTAAAAATACTTCAATAAATTTTATTACGATTTATATGCATAAAAACTGACACAATATTTCTAAAAAAAAAAAATACTCGTTTAAACCAAAATCTAAACAAAGGTTTTCCGGTTTTCACATCCGAAATTTACTCGTTTTCTTTTATTGTAATTATACCTATCTAGTAAAATTTGACTTTCACATAATATTGATTTCAAAAATATTTTGACAGATTATATATTAATAAATAATCGTTTTTAACAAATTTCACCAACGTTTAGGTACGAATTTTTTCAAAAAAAAAAAAAAAAAAAAAATGAAACGAAAAACGGCATACGTATAATGTGGCTTCGACTTAAGAATTTTGTAATTGCACAAGAATACAAAATTGAAACTCATGTAGTATCTAGTACAGCAAACAGTACGCGAACAATTTATAATGTATTATATATCTATATAGATAGAGGAGAAATCGCAGTTATATCATATAAGTCAGTTAGCGTGGTGCGGCTTATGAATTTAAAATAAAAGCGAAAATCAAAAGTTATAATTAAAAAGTTCAGAGTGCCCTCGTTATTTAATTACTATAGCGCGATATTAAAGTTTTAATTTAAAAAAAATGAAAATTTTAATACGCGATGAAAATAACCGATATACCATAGTATTATATAAAATGAAATAGTATTATTGCAATCAATAATATCTTGATTATTTTTTTATATAAATAATATTAATTTCAACTAAAAAATTAGTATGACCTAATTTTTTAACATAAATAAACGATTATTATAAAAAAAATAAAAGAGGTCTTTAACCTGTAATGATAAAATTTGAAAAACACCTTGAAATGTAATTTTACAAGATCAACGAAAAAAATGTTGTAAAAATATTAAATTCATTATTATTCATATACAAATATTAATACAAAAAAATATATAGTAATATTTAAAATTATAGCATTAAAAAAAACAAAAATGTTAAGGTTAAAAAATAGTGATATCATAAATTAAAAACCTAGAATTCTGGGAAAGAAACCTTCGACTTGGTACAAATTTGAATATATAATTTTGGCAATGAATGCATTCCTACACAGATTTTGTAATAAAAAAATAACACAAAAACACAAAAGGTGTATTTTCATCAAAAACCATAAAAGTTCAATATCTTAAGTTTACTGATAAATTTTCAATTAGATATTTTTCCTATGAATTTAAGGAATAAACATTGTTTATTTTTGAACACATTTTAATAAAACTCAAGATTTATTTTAATTAAACAACGAATTTAAACGTATTTTAATTTAACAAAGAATCGAATTACGTTTATACGTATTATAAAATGAAAGAAATCGGTGTTTGTTAATCAATAGAGCCTTAACGTCGTAATCTATCGCTTAACAAGATTTAATTTGGCACATTTTTCGACTTAACTGTATCGTTTGAGACAGATTAATTTCGCTTAACGGAGGTCAAACGACTAGACAGGAGCTTTTATCGAGATTTTTTTTAAATATTAGAAAGACGAGAATCGTGTGGTTTTGTCGCTTGAAGAAATGAGTAATTTGAATCTTTGAAATTAATACGGCTTTTATCGGATTAGTTGCGGCTTTCGAACGATCGATTAACGTAAAATTCAACTAGCGAAAAAAAACCTGTTTTTTCTGGTTAAATTTTGGAACATTTTCTTGTGAAATGAAGTTCAAAAAATTTTCGAAAGTCATAGAAACGAATGACATCAAATAACATAAGAATTATATGAAAAGAAAATTTGACTCGTTACGCAAATATGTTTATGAAATAAATAATAATAGAAAAAAATAGATATGAAGCGTATTTCTTCAACTATAAAAATTAGAATAAAAAATATCGATATAAATATATCAATAAAATTAAGATACACACACACACACACACACACACATATATATATATATATATATATATATATATATATATATATATATATATATATATATATATATATATATATATATATGGTAGAATCTCAAATTACGAACTTAATTCGTTTAAGACCAAAGTTCGTATCTCAAAAACCCGGTTTTCCCCTTTTATTTAAGAAAAAATAATTACAGTATTTCGGTAAATTTTCTTTGCGATAATGAAATCTCACGATTCATATCTCAAAATTAAGTTTGTATATGGAAATCGAATAGAGTACGGAAAAAATTGATATGTAGAACGTTTCGGAAATTAATGTATTATTATATACTGAATACGTGTAATAATTTTGATAATAGAGCACACATTTACTTTATATTTAAATTTAAAGTATTAATAAAAATGTTAAAGATAAATAAGAAATCTCCTAAAACTATGTAATAACACTGTGATCAAAAAGTAAGATGAATTTGTTTATAAAATGTAATTTTTTTATTTATTATTCCCTTTCAAAGTAATCCCCGTCCGATAAAACGCACATTTACCAAAGCTTTTTCCAGTCCTCGAAATAGTCGGAATAGTCTTTTTCCGGTATAGCGTTTAAGACCTTCTTCGATTCGGTTTTTATCTCCTTAATCGTGTCAAAATGGCGTGTCCGCATTGACCTTTTGAGTTTGCTGAATAGCCAGAAGTCACACGGAGCCAAATCAGGCGAATACGTTGGTTACCCGGGAGTTTTTAAATGACAATTTCACCTTACTTTTTAATTACAGTGGTATATAATATACAAAAGAAAATTTCCACAAAATAATAAAAAAATATACTCATAAATAAACTGCAAATGGGAATTATAACAGTTGAATTATCAAAAATTAAATTACCAAATAGAAGCAGTCATAGAGGGAAAGACTTACACAAGAAAAAATAACAATATTAAACATAAAAGTTAAAACACATATAATATATCAAATGTCAAATTTAATACTACCAACGCGATCATAATAAACAAGGAAGTGAGAAAAAGCGCAAAATAGAAAGGGTCTTTGAATTGTCGCAGACAAAATGTTGGCGTTGAACAGCCTCAGCGTGAAAAAAAGGTGTCACGGTCGACGACAGTAAAATATCCTCGAAATTTGCAAGTTTGCCGGTTTGTCACAATACGTCAGTTTTTTTTATAGATTATAATAAAAGTTTTCAAGTTTTATACGTTCGCGGTTCCGTTTTTTTTTTCTTTTTTAACAAAGTGCCGTTTTCGCAAAGTTTTCCATGTCGTATTATAGTATAAGTTTATAGTGAAAAAAAAAGGATGAAAATATAATATAGCCTTGTCGGTCGTTACGTAAGAGAATTGTATTAAATGTAGTCGAACAGGTTTATGAATCATACGATTTAGATGCATATAAAAATAATAAGGCTCACAGTTCAAAATACTTTCATTTTTTTTCATGTCGTATATATATGAGTAATAATAATAAACAAAACATTGCAAATTGTGAAGAAGTAAAAAATATTTGATTAGTGATCGATCGTAAGAAACGACATTTTTAAAATTTTTATTTATCTAACTATAACATAATTATAATTATGTTATAGTTAGATAAATAAAAATTTATCAGTATCTATTAATTTATGTAAAATATTTTTGGAATTTTTCAAAAATCAAAAGCAGCAATCAATAAAATTTCATTAATATAAAATTAAAAAAAAAATAATTTAAATTTCGATATTATTGTAAATTTTTAAGTGAAAAATAAAAATTTATATACAGAATTTACTAAAAAATACGTGTTGCTCATTATAATAATTATATTCATTTCCCTATAGATAATTGGCATATTAAACTTCAGGGTATTTGCATGTTTCCATCCCTAAACATCGATCAACAAACAACACGTAACATTTTTCAAATAATAATATTATATTTCACAATTCTTACAAGTTTTATATAATTCCGTATCTCTACATTATTAATCATTTTTAACAATTTACTTAAAGCTTCCTAGTACACGCATATTTTAGAAATTACAAATATAACATTTACCTAGACACGTGATTTAATTATAAGCCTATCTAATGGGAAAAAAGATCATCAAATGCGAACACGTGAATTTTTTTTTCAATTACAACGTAACATTTGTTGCATAAAATATACTATGACGAATATTAAAACGTCGCTCAAATTACATCACGTCATTTTCTAAGATATTTTTAATTTGTAATTCTCATATTAAAATCACGTTGCATTACGCACAAACACACACACATATGTATATAAAAATATTATATAATTTTAACTCAATTACTAACCGCATACAGTTCTATGCGGTTGATTTGCTATAAAACGTCGTTCGTTTTGCTACAAGAAGTATGTATGGTTTATTATATCGATGCTATAAAAAAATATATATATTAATCATGATAGACCAATCCGATGTATTTATACTAATAAGTTTTTGCACATTAAAAATAGTATAAAAACAAGCGACGTCATAAAAAAGTGCATTAATTATTTCTTAGAAAATAATGAAACACCATTGGGTTATATAAAGTATGCTTGTTTTTTTTATGTGCACGAATTCCGAGTATTGGTTCCACTCACAGTGACTATATATTATTATCTCTTTTATATCAATTTAATTCTTTAATGTATGAAAATTTATATTTTCGAAGATTTAACGCGTAATATCGAAATATATTCAATAAATTTTCGTATATGGAAGAATGAAATTGAAGCATAAAATAATAAATTAAAAGTTGAATGATTCGAAATGAAATTGCAATATTGTAATAGGGATAACTACCATAAAATATACGAATATTATTTATAGAATTTTATATAAATTTTTATTTTATATATTAATCGTAAAGACTAACAAAATATATTGGAACACTTTTCAAATATATTTTAGATAATTGTAACATTATTACAACTATCTAAATGTATTTTTTTACCATATTCCCGTGTAATTCTTTCAGGTTATCCTGTATATTTAAAACACAACCGTTTATCAGAAAATCGTTTTCCTACGAAAGTAACTAAAACCATTTGTTCTGTAAGCTGTTCCAGAGTATCCTCATCACACAATCAAGCCACAGAAACCACTGTTTTTCTACCGGAAAAGCAGCCAATCGATTTGAGCACGGTTACCGGATATTTTAACATAAAATTTTATTTCGTAAGATAATTTTTTTCTTTGCCTTTTTCTATGTAAATCTTAAGTTAAGTACATACTTATAAAATGTCGATAAGGCTTTAAAATTTACATATTCATTACTAAATGCTCGAGTGTTACATTTTTATTTTTAAAATTTTGATTGTCTCGAGTGTAAATAGGCGAAAGAAAAATTTGCATAATAGCCGCAAATTTGGGCTTATATCACTGAATATCGCGAAAAACTCAACCTTGGTCATGATAAATTGTCGGCTATTTTTATTGTTTGTATTATACAATATCTATATACACCAAAACATACCTGAAATAATCAATATCACGTTTTTCACATAATTTTATATATCAAACCATACCCGGGACGGTTATACAATAGAATAATTTCCCTTATCGCACTTTCGCGCCATAAATTTTATGTAAATTTGATAGTCGCAGTTGCCTACGAAGAAAAAATGCTTTCATTTTGTAAGAATATATATTGTGCAAATACGTATAGAAGGCACGCAAAATAAAGTAGTTTAATATTTATTAGACATGGGTTGAATTCTTCAAATATGAAAAAGAAATAATACATTTTTATTAACAATTCCAAAGAGTCATTAAATCACATTTAAATCGAGATTTTATTTAGAAAATCTAATTAAAAATTATAAATTAAACTATTTATCCAATTATTATTAATGCAGTCAATCTTTTATCAGATAAAATCCAACTTTATAATAAAAATAAGTCATATTTTTTATAAAATACAATCAATTTTTGAAGATATTACTCAAATATTATTTTTTTTAAAGCAAATGATGTATTCAATTTTTCATTGTATTTTGTACATTGTATTGTACAAAATGAAAATTTTAGATACAATGAAACACACTCTATACCTATTATTAATATCGCATAACTAAGATGAATAAATATTTATTATTATACATAAAATATACGTCGATCAAACATATAATTAATTCACTGACAGCACTAAACGTTACTTAAATTTGTCAATCATTACCTAACACAAGATTTTTATTATACATATTTATCATATATTTTTATATAAAACGATTTAAGTATAACTTATGCAACGAATTTCATTTCAATTTTGAACAGATATTCGAAAGATAATTTGAATTTCAAGTACGAAATTTTCTTTCCTTTATTAATCATAAAATCAATAATAATTCGATCCAAACTTTCACTATAAATGCTAATTACTAAAGTGAGCGTTCGCCGATGAATAACAATAATTACGATGTAAAAAAAAATATTATAAATTGACACTTTATCGACATATGAAAGTGTCGAATGTCGAACGTCCAAAGAATAATACAATAGTTATTTGATTTGGTCAGACAAACGTTAGCAATTAATCAATTGTTCGAAGAGTTTTTAGAGTACGAAGTGAAAATTAGATCGAGAAAAATTTCCTCATTAACATCCATCATCATTATAACGCCGACGATGATGATGATGATGATGATGGAGAAAGATATTTTTATAATTTATCGTCAACGATGCACGTCTTCGAATCTAATTTTCGTCGATTTTGTTTATTTTCTTTTTGGATTACTTGTGAGTGAAATTATTTTTGTTTTTTTCCTAAGTAAAAGTATAACAATAACAAAAATGCAATAGAACGTACGATTTCTAATAACAATCACATTAATAACAAACACATTCACAATATAAAGCGGGAAAATATTAATATAAACAAATAATTCAATTAAAAATTGCTTATTTAATATAATGCAAAGATTGGCGAATAATATTAATATTACACCATATTATAATATAAAAATAAAATGAATAACCTCGTAATATATAATAAAATAAATGACTAAGCTTAAGTCAATTATACAACTATTTTTTAAATATTCTTTAGATATTCAGTTTCATTTAGATAATATTATATTGACAATATAAAATTAAAATACAGATGATTTATGTTCAATCCTTCAATAAAATAAAATTAAATCACATTTTTGACGTGATCACTAAAATAAATTATTCAGAGATCGTTAACAATCGCAACAATTCGATTGTGATGGCGATAATTTCCGGTACAAATAAAGGTATGTTAGGATAATATTCAGGTAAACCGAATCGCGATCGTAAATCATGTCAATAATATGTTTGAAAATTATAAAAAAAATTAAAAGAGGAATTCCTCATGGAAAATAATAAATAAATAAAAAAATAATACTAACGAAATGAAATGCAACGTGTTCGTCACGAAAATTCGCGGTGAAACTTTGAAAAACAATGAAAACGAACGAAAAATTTCCAATACGTTCAAAATAGAACAAAACGCATATTATAATTTTTTTCTTTGCTGTATAAATATTGTTACAGAAGTTTTATTTCTTTCATTGAATAATCAATTTATACTGATATTTTTGCAACGTTGAAGCAATTTAAAAATATGAAAAAGCGGTTTTTTTTCATTATTATGACGGCGACGAAAAAAAATTGTCATGCAAACTATGTACAATATTTAATAGTAATTATTATATATTGTGATGCAAGGAGTTTTTATCTTATATATTTTACAATTAAAATTACCGTAATTGACTTAAAAAATATGATATTAAATCAATAAATCGGAGAATCTATTCTGGATATTTTATTCTAGAATTTTGATTAGATATGTAAAATAAAATTAATATCGAATGAATATATATGAAATATTTCAATTTCAAACATTTTTTAATATAAATCACAAAAATATATGATAAATATATAAATAATTTTTATACAAATTTATAATTCAAAAAAAAATTTTTTTGAGCAAATTTTATTTGCTTTTATACTGTAAAAACATATATTAAATAATATATTTCGAATTAAAAATATTCATTTTAAATATAAAAATTTATATTATATTAGAACTCGCTAACAAAAATAATCCGCAAACATGTTAACATTTTTATACAATATCAAAAAAATACAAATAATAAAATTAACTTCTTACGAAACAATATTATTAGTAAAATAGCTCGTTTTCGATATATTAAAAGACATATACCATATATTCATATAAATATGTGTAAACATTATGTATTTGTACAAAGTGCTTCTAATTCCATTAATAATTCCGATGGGAATTAATAGCTATTAGTATAACAATTCAGCTCTTAATCTAATTGAAATATTAGTAAACAATTTTTCTAAATACCTATAATACATTATGACAACGAATTATCTAGCAAACATAATTATACTTTAATCTTACTCCGACTTTATAAACAAACAAAAATATATATGTATATAACGATTCACATCGATAGTTTCTAATCTGTTAAATTTTATAAATTGAGAAAGTATTTTATAGATATAAAACAATCTAATAATTATAAACTGGTTTATAAATGCTACATCCAGAAGCAATCTTATGTAAAAATTCATTGTGTTTATAGTACAACCGGTTTAAATAAAAATAATACTTGTAAATATGTACAAATTAAAAACAATCATCCTCTATAAGTTATCCATCTTTTTAAATTATCTTTTTTTATTATTATTACAATATATTTATATTTCATTTACGCATAATGAAATATAAAAAATATTCACCAATTATATTTTTCCGTTTTTTAATTATGAAATTTTTTTACATGCAATGGAAAAAAATCTAAAAAAAAATACTCTTTAAATCAACGCAAAATAAATCATTTCTGTAACAGTTTTAATTACTTAACGGAACACATTTTTTCAGCAGTAATAAAAATGTATATAAAAAATACAACAATAAAACACTGTCTGAATACTCAAATAAATATAACACACGCACGAACACATCCATATATATATATATATATATATATATATATATATATATATATATATATATATATATATATAAACAAATAAAAATGGAGATTTCGGGAAACACGTCAAAACGTTATTTGATTAAGGAGACAAGAACACCCGGAAGTTTGAAAACCAATTTCAGAAGATTGAATTTTCGAGAGACAAAGAATCGTAATGAAATTTCAGCGGATTTTATTTATTGAAATTTTGTCGTTCAACGTTCTGAGTTTATTCAACCCTGTGGTCACCCTTCAATATTTACATTAAATCTATATGAAAGACGCCGATAATAAATTACAACATAATAATTAAATATGCGCATAGACAAAATCACACTAAACTAACATAAATTATTTATTAAAACGCCTATAACATTAATAATCATATTATTTATATGAATTAGAAATCGTATTTTTTTTAGTAACAGCGTAAACAATGTAAGTACAGCATAATTAACTACTGAAATATCATATTCATATATTGTAATAAATAATTTTAAACAAATCAATATTATTAAAAAAAATCAGATAAAGATATGGCATAAAAATAAATTTTAAGTATAATAATTAAATTCACATGACGAAAAAATAAAATAAAAATTATTATATAAATCGCAAAGATGTTTTCGTTTTTATAAATCTTGGTTTTAATTCAAAAAATTAAAAAAAAACTAGTAGTTGAACCTAAACGAAAAATTTTAATGTTTGTGTTGTAATTATGTCAATAT
Source organism: Leptonema lineaticorne (assembly GCA_024500535.1). Lineage (NCBI taxonomy): Eukaryota > Metazoa > Arthropoda > Insecta > Trichoptera > Hydropsychidae > Leptonema > Leptonema lineaticorne. The sequence continues at coordinate 2,810,192 of JANIJI010000012.1, read as the reverse complement.
TTTAATTAAAATACACGATAAAACAAAAATAATCACATCTAAAACATAAATTTGCGTCATTTTGGCAAAAATAAAAAAGGCAAAAATTCCTCAATTAGGAACATTAAATAGAGAATTTCGATATAAAAAAAATGTAATTTGATAACGATTTTTATAGCTGTTATGTGTATATATTATATTATTTATTAATAGATACGATAATTTATGTTATTAAATGTAACGATAATATCAAATAGTAATTCAGTGCTTGATAATTATCAAAAAATGGAATTTGAACCCAAATAATATGAGATACCATTTTTTTTTTGTTGACATTATAAAGAGTTATCGCGATGAAATATTTTAATTTTTCAAATTGTATAAATCAACATTTATTAAAAAAAATGAGAAGGTCGAACCAATCAGCAATTATTAAATCTATTTACACAAGTTTGACGAAAAATTATCATAATATTTTTTTTTATGTTAAAAAATTAAATTATTCGAACAGTATTATTTTTAAAATAAGTAACTAATATACCGTAAGATGGAACTTTTTCGCAACTTTCAACAAAATGTTTTTAACGTATTGTTCTAAACATTTATTATATTATCAATCGGAAAAGTTTCTTAGAATTTTTAGTCCTACATACAACATGTTGTTGATGTAACTAATAGCACATAAAACTTAAAATGTTACATAAAATCTAGTACAGACAACTTGTACATTATATAAATTAGCGAAATAATTTCTTAACCTTACCAACGGTAGAATCAATGAGATTATTAACACGAATAAAATCTCTAAATGTCTGTTAACAATAAACATATAAAAAATTTCATCGTTATTTAAATTAATATTAATGTATGTGCTAATTTCTTATTTATAGAAAATATTACACATTAATTACTAAATATTTATTGTCAAAAAAAATCATAAACGATACTATAATTTACCGGAACATGCAAATGGCGATTGTTATTTATCATCATATCACATTACTTTTATTATAGTTGCGTTATTATTACATATAATAAATAATGCCATTCGTTAATAAATCAAATATTATTCGTGTGATCCCTATAAAATAATATAATAATCATTATACAGAGTTATGAAATTAAATTTTAATATAAACATAGATTAATATTTCAATTATCATATAGAAATAATACGAAATTATCAAAGTTCATTGATGAAAATCTCCCAGGAAAAACCAATATTAATCTTCTTAACAATTTTTAATATTTTTTACGTTTTTCGTTATAAAAATAACTTTTTTATATCGAAAAACAAATAAAGGCAAGATCATATTATAAAACTAAAACTAAAAAAAATATATTAATAATGTATAAAAATAAAATTTAGAAATACAATAGCAAAAACTTTAATCTGCAAAAAGCAAAATTATCGATTCATTTTATGACTAATTATAAAAATCAATTATTATGAATAAAAAAATATGTAAATAGTGGATACAAATAAATACGTACAAAAAAAGAAAATTAAAAATTTATGCAAAAAAAAAAAATAAAGGTTGTGAACAAGAGCGCATTGCACGATACATTGATTTTTCGCACATAATAAACAAACAAAGATGTGAAAAGGTTAGAGTTGAATAATTTTCATGAATGAAACTTTTTCGTCATGATAAAATTCAGAATATGATTATTTAAAGCACGTTTTAATGAAAAGCTGTGGAAAAAAGATTCTTAATAGATACCGATATTACATGAAGAAATCTAAATTAAATGTGGATTTTGGTATAAAAAATAAGGTTTTTTTTAAAAGCAACATTACACAATAACGAAAGCACCGAGAAGTTATTCATTCCCTTAATCTCTTAACGTTCGAATGAAAAGATCGAGTTCTTTAGTATCTTTTCCAATTCAATACTCTCATGGAATCTTATTGGAAAATTTATTACATTTTCTACTTCACAAAATTAGTAGATGACACACTTGCGATTTTAAGTTTATATAAAATGAATATTTTTTTTTCCAAAACATTGAAATATTATTTTAATACTAAATTGAATGATGCTTAAATTACGTAATAAAAACAATTGCGCTTTAACCTGTTGGGAGTTTTTAAAGAATAATAGGTGTTGCTGCAATTCAGCAATTTTAAGTATTTCATAAATTCAAATTGTCAGTGAAGTGACACCTTGGGTTCCGCTACACAGTAAATAAGCATGCTGCTTGCACGTCATTGTGGGGTCAACAATACTTATTTAGGGTAATGAATATTACTTGAAGCTGAAATGTATTGTGCTAAAATTGTTCATAAAAGCTGTAATTATTATTTAACGCAAAAGTTAACAACAACAACAACAAAAAATCAATAAGAAAAATAACTATTGCAATATACACTTTGAACTTTATTGATATACTATAAATTTTTAAATCATGATCAATATGAATTTGATTAGTGCGATTATTGTCTTTGTATGTTGATATGTAACTATTATATTAGATTGACTACTTTACGTCATTACACGAGTCATATAATCACGATTGAGATACGATTAATTACATTTTTAAAGGAAACATCTTAATTTTAAGTTCTTAAAAGAAAATTGGAAAATTACATTTATCATATGATAATTAATTCCAAAAATATACGCATGTATATATCGTAAAATAAAAAATGAACAAAAATAAAACTATTGGCTTTCCTGAATTCGCAAGGGTAAAAGGACATGAAGAAATACCCAAAGATATTTATTTAAAAATATCGTTGTGATTTCTCTTCATATACAAATCCTTTTGAATACTTACTTTGAAAACTATTATAAAAAATGTAAGAAATATATATTTTAATAAGAGAATTTAAATATTAATGAACATGCTATTATTGATATAAAACACTTATAAGAATCAATTTTAAAACAGATGTTAATCAAAATTCAATATATATAATTTTATTAAATTATCATAATTTTATAAAAAAATTTTTGAAGAGTCGATAGATACTTTTAAAAATAATGATTTTTATATCATAAACTATTTATTAATGTTATAAAGCTAATGATTCAATGAACTAAAATTGATACAATTTAATCATCATGTGTAAAATTAAATGCGCAAATAAAAAAAATATTATTAAATTTAAAAACACATAAAATATATGTAACTTTAATAAAAATGGAATGAATATGTACACGAAGATATAGTCAACAAACAAACTGGCCAACCTTAATTCAAAACCTTATGCACCATAAAAAGCATTAATTAGCAATAATGTCTTAACTAAATTAATTATGTCCTTTTTTTATATATCTTTTACATTTTTGTAAATGGCAACACCAACATTTACAGGATTCAAACATCAATATAACCTATATATATATATATATGTATGTATAATACGTTCAAGAAAACGATCTTGTCTTTAGACATATACGATGAAGAACTCGTCGATTTTTTAACATAAAAGGAAATCGCCATATTTTTAAATAACGCTTAAACATTTTAGGCGGCCATGTTTGAGTCACAGTTTCGGTGATTTGACGTGTGAACGCACATATATAAATACGAAAGAAACTCACTGTTCGTCGAGCATGGGCGCGATGTTGACGAGCGTCTCCAAGAAGTTGCGATCTTTCGCGTAAACGGTCGGCTTATAGGATTGACTGTTCACGTTCAGAATGCGAAAGAGTACGCACAAAATGACGGCCACCAGGGCCAAAACTACGGGTGACATCTTGTGCAATTAAATGCGGACGACGAGAACGCCCCTCATCCCGTGAAGGCACACGCCCGACTGATGTGAGATTCTTTACCGGCGTCTTCGCAGCCACTCCTCCCCCCCCCCACTTTCGCCCACTCGTTTTCAACTGTCAAACGTGCGCAAACTCATAATTCGTGTCGCCATCTTACGTCAAAAATATATAATATAAACAAAAATATCTATAATTTTATTTTTAATCAATAGATGTCGATTATCTATTTATCTAAATAATAATTATTTTTCAACATAAAAATATTATCAATTTATAAACTTTTAATTATAACTAAAATTCTAAATGTATTTTATATTAAATATAAATTATATGATTAAATAAAAAACTTTATTTTATTTTTCAACAGTACATTAAATTTCCAATTTGAAATATTTTTTTCCATCATATAAATAAATTAAATAAATATCTACTGAACTATTATAAAGAATATGTTGTGTAAATTGAGAAATACGTATAGTTATATTAATTGTGACCTTTTTGAATAAAATATATATTTAACCGAGTGTCATTCAAAAGGATACAAATAGTCATAATTGTTACGCGAATATGTCTTATTTTAGTCAATGTTTTCCAAATTAGTACATACAAGGTTGTATTATTATAAATGTTCATTCTAACATTACATACATATAAACACTCAAATTAGTTCTGAAAGAAATTTTTAAAACAATAAATTAGTAATGTGTTGCAATTATTTTTGTATATCTAGATCATATTTACATAAAAAATATACAACTGATTTTCTTCATTATTTGCCTTTTTTTTACCAGTCTTAGAAATTTTTATACGTGTATTTTTTTCAAAATTTTTTCATATTTGAATCTTTTTTTGGGGATCAATGAAATTGTATAAGAATTATATTTTTGTTCCAATAGAAAATCAATTTATTGAACAAAATCCCACTGTATATAAGATTGTAATTAGACTATTGATTATTTCAGAATTTATAATAATCAAATTTTGTGCTTATAAATTATTTAAAACTTTTTAAATTTAAAGAAAACGTTTTTTTTATAAAATTATAGGGAAAAATTTTAACTTAAAACTTTTAGTAATTTTTTCACAAACACGTATTACGAATTATCGTAATAAAACTAATTTTATAATAATCGTCATAATGCATATTTATGTGTGTCCTCAATTATGAAAAAAAAATACATATATTATAAAGAGAAAAAAAATTCGCATAATTTTTTTATAATACATATTTGCGCATTCATAATATAAACAAACGTGATAATTAGTAAACGATAAGATTTATTAAAATATTTATAAGTGTGATACATATAATAATGCAATGACGTATTATAATTTTACTGCAAATTATTCAGTTTTAAACTTTATATGTGTTACATGTAAACATTTTAATTATCTAACATTTTGAGAGCAATTCAACTTTTTATTTTATATCATATATGTGAAACAATTTTCACTATATAAATCGAATTCAATGTTAATTTTTGATTTTATCGTCTATTCTTTTCACACGTGTATTGTTTGATATATTTATTTACACTTTATATATATATATATATATATATATATATATATATATATATATATATATATATATATATATGTTACTTCAATAATTCTTTCAATATGGTAACGAATTTCTCAAAGAAAGAAAATATAGAATATATTAAAAAATATAATATTTCAATATTTATACACATTATAAAATATATGACATAACTCAAAAAAAAAAATAGTCAAATAAGTGTGTTCCTTTTTCCAAGAAAAAACATTCAATAAATGTTCTCAAATATTTCCAGTAGTTTTTTCCAATAAATAAATATATAATAATTGTTTACCATTATATCGAAAATATCTATTTCACAAAATAAAATATAAATTTTCAGATTATTTTAATGAATATATAATTGTAATTAGTTATTTTTCGTTATCAATTTAATTGAGAAAACTCAATCATATAATTATTAGATATAAATAAGGAAAATAAAGAGAAATATTCATTTAAAAAAATGGGGAAATGCCCATAAATATCGCATTTATAAAATTATAACATATTTTTTATTGTTGACCTTATATTTGAAGGTTATATATAATTGCTTTCAAAAAAAACAGTAATATTATAATATAAAAGATGCAAATTATTTAACTAATATTAAAAAACAATTTACATTTTAATAGCGCACTTCTGTAGTTCTTTTAAAAAAAGGTTTCTAATATTTTCATTATACTAGGATTTTATAACAGTTTAATTTTATTTCTATAAATATGATTAGCAAAAAATTACTGAATGTAGTCATAAAAAAAACTGAAATGAAACACCATTAAATTTAAAACAATATTATAAATAATGAATTATATATACGAATTTATAATATTTTTTTTTTATTTGAGTGTATATTTTGTGGAATTTTAATTTATGAAAAGAAACGGTATTTTAATTGGGATTATAATTAATAAAAAAAAAGTGACGGTTTATCAAAGCCTTTCGAATACATCTGAAAATTTGACGTAAAAATTAGCATCGATCAAAAAATAATAATGAATTTGAACGTTGAAAAAAATTGTCACAACATCAATTATAAAATATTTATCTTATTCTTCTTCTCCAATGATCTCGTTTTAATGAAATTGAATGACAGAAATATTTTTATTTTATTTTTTATAATATAATCATTATCAATACCTGAAAAAATATTCGATGACAATGAATATTATTATATTTTACAATCATGATAAAATGTTTTTTATATGAAAATTGTACTTTTTAATTTATAAAAATAATTATTCACTAATTCTGAAGTTTAAATTTTCTTCATTGCTCTTTTCCACTAAAGTTTATTGAAAATTTCTTATCAAATAATTAATTTATATAATGCTTAAAGTATTATAATTGACAAACAAATTACTTTAAGTTTTTTATTATTATTCTAGGTATACGCAATTATATGATATGATTTAAATGCAATCCGTTATATTTTTCCTCTAATTATCATCTTATAAGGAAAAAACGGTTTCGAAAATATATATTATTTTTTCTAGTCTTTGTTTATAATTTTTGAGATAAGCTAAACTAAGCTATCTATTTTAAGTACTTTCTATTATTTTTATTACAAAAAAAAATAAATAAATAAATATACTAAAAAATTGACGACACTACTTCAATTATAAATATATTAAAATTTTGTCCTTGTTATAACGAACATTGTATTGGGGTCACATTTTTTTTAATATTTTATTTTAAAAAAATGCTTAGAATATAGAATATAATTTTTCAAAATTTTTCTATTTATTTTTCGAAAAAAAATAAATTGAAAATAATTTATAAAGACAACCAGAAAAATAATATAAATTAGATCATTGAGACACTTTTCCTTCCGGTTCTGTAAATGTTTTTTAATATATAAAAAAATATATTATTTAATTAACGTCAAAACATCAATTGCAATCGCAACAATTAAACAATTAGCAATTTCATTGCGTATATCAGTGATTCTCAATTAATATTTAAATAAAATTTATTCAAAATATTTAATTCTAGGATCAATACCGTTCAATATTTAATTATTCCAGGATTATATAATAAATTGTCCAGGATATAAAAAAAAACTCTTCCACCATCAGATCAGATTTATGAAAATTCATATTTCAGCTTTGCATGAAAAGATTGTAAAAACAAATGTTTCCATTTTTTTTATCGAATAAAAAGCCTTCAGAAAAATTGTCATAAATAATAAATATTTAGACTTTTTATTAAAAAATAAATAAATAAATACTCAAAAAATTATATAAATTATATATTAACAACATATTTATAGACTTCCTAAACATATTACAAATAAATTGCACAGATTCTAAGAATCATCATTTTTATGGACAAATTTGAAATTGTAGATTATTTGAAAACTACAAAATCAATGTCAAACTTAAATCCGAATTTTTTTTCAACAAATTCAAACACAATAAACATCAATTTTATTTTAACGCGTTTTCCAACATTTGTCAATTTATGACTTCACACAATTTAAAACATTATCAATTTAATTCCTTTATATATAAATATATATATATTTTTCCATAAACAATTCAAAATGTAAATTTTTCCTCAATATCTGGTTTAATTTTCCTTTAAAAATTAAATATATAAATATATATATAAGTATATAGACTAATTAATTGTTATATATATATATATATATATATATATATATATATATATATATATATATATATATATATATATTTTATAGCAAAAATGATCAAGAAAATTTCCATACTTAAAAAGGGTCAAAAAAATAAAATAATATTTTCCTTCAAAAAGAAATATACTTGGAAATGTCATAATTGTAATGCAATATAAATACCAAGTAAATAAGATAAAATAAGACAAAGCGATACATTGTTTTGAAAAAAAAAACGCAACGCGTCATCGATAGTGTTAAACATTAAATATAAAAGCGAGAATCGCGACATTCGAATATCAGTCCCAGTTTTGACTTCGATCGAAACAGATCAATCAAATCAGGTAAAACGACTTTTTTTTTACACATATTTTATCAATCATTAAAATAATTAAATTCCGAAAAATATGTAAAAAAAAAATAAAAATAAATAAATAATAATTTCCCCATTGCGATATTTAGCAATAAAAGAAAAAGCATGCGTTGCGACATTTTTCGATACCGGTTGCGAGTTTTTCATAATAATATTGTCGTAATTATAATGAATAAATTATATTTTATATGATAAATATGTATTAAAAATATAAGTTCGAACCCAAAGTGTCATTTTATCTTGTTTTATGTTTTCATTTGTACTTGTAATATTTGAATTTATAAAGATCTTATACAATTTTCCAAGTTTTGTATTCGATTTTTTTGATACATATTTTTTTTCATATTCATCGCTCATTTTAAATATTAATATATAGAGTAATATTTTTTTTCTCAATAAATTATATTTTTAATTAAATTTATTTATTTACATAAATCTAATTATAAATATTAAGCAGAAACCATTTTATAAATTATTTTATCCATATATTCCCGAAAAATCCTGTCTTAAATCAAATATTTTTTTTAGTATGAATATTTTAATATATAAATTAAAATTTATTATCAATTGAATTTATAAACGATTCATTGAACCGATCTTGTATAGTAACATTTTTTTTTGATTTAATTATTTTATTTTAATTTATTTTTTTTATATTCGACTTCTTAAACACTAGAACGAGGTAATCAACTTTTTTATAATGCAAAAAATATATATAATAAATTATATGTCTAATTTACATTTTTATAAAGCCTATCTCTTCTATCACTGAAATATTTTTTTCTTCTTTTAAATTTTATTTTTTTAGATTGAAGGTTTCACTATTACAATCTTGATTTTTTTTTGTATTTTCTTCTTTATATTTGAATTTTTTATAGTATATCCCAGGGTCGGATTTATATTATATTAATATTTAAATATAATTAATTTTTAATTTTTAGTGAATTCAAATAATTAAATTCATATATATATATATATATATATATATATATATATATATATATATATATATATATATAGTTAATAAATCTTTAATAATATTTTTAATTGATTCATTTTCATTAATAGCTGTTTATAGTAATTATTTTTGTTTTGCATAAATCACAAGTATTTATAAAATATTTTATTTAAAAAAATAAACAATTACCTCTCTATAGCTATTTTTACAATGAAAACGTCGGCATATTATTTACTTCATTTTCCCATGTTTACTTATTTTTTTATGATTCATTGTTGAAATTACAACAATTGCGAACATCACTTAAATATTTTGCATTTTACTAAAACTAACTTAAAAAATGGATTTTTATGATTTGAAAAATCTTGTCTAGTTGCAGAATTTTCTTTTGTATCAGAATTGTTTTTCCAATACAAAACTAATAATCAATTTTTCGACCACTTTCCAATATCCAATTGATCTAAAATTTTGTATATTTGCACATTATCGATGACAATACACGAATCAATTAATAGATTTATCAATTTGTTGGTCATATAACAAAATGATATATATTTTTTTAGGATGTCTTTCAAAGTAGCATTCGTTTTCCTTGTCATCGGCTTGGCGGTTCCAGCCATGTGCTATTCATCAGGAGCACCAAAGGAGGCTTGCGACGATATGACACCTCAGCATCAAACCGATCCCCAATCTACACAAGCTCCCTACAATATTCAATTGAGTCGCAAAGCTATCAGATCTGGAGACGAAATCACTGTCACCATCACAGGAAAGACAGCCGCCGACACCATTAAAGGATTCTTGGTTCAAGCTCGTCAAGGCAAAAGTCGCATTGGCAAATTCGAAGTCGACCCCAGTGATCCTTTCGTCCAAACCCTCGATTGTGGTGATGTTCCAGCTGTAAGTACCTTTCGTTTTAGATTACTAAATTTAAGTATATTTATACTTTCAATATTATCCTCAATTCAATATACATAAATCTAGATTCAAAGTTCAATTTCAAAATTGAATCTGATTTAATGATTTTTTATTAAAAAAAAAATGATTGCCGTGCATATAACTGGTTATTAAACTTTATAAATATTAATCAGAGAGGCCAAGGCCCTCGATGAACTGCATAATCATCAGAAAAAATCTTATTATAATAGAATATTGCTGAGAAAAAAAAAACTAAAATTAGACACTTGAAGAATATTAAACATGAGGCAAAGCGAATGAAATATGATAAGATGAACAAAATTGACATTTTAAAAAAAGATTGCAACATATTGGAGTCGAAACACGATGTTTCACTTGAGCTCTTTATTTTTCGTGATAGAATTATTGGTACATAGCAGGTTTTTTTTAAATATATTTTTGACCGTTTTATGTATTTAAAACATTGTTGTATAACTGTGTTGACAAATCGATTTGATGTTAATAGAAAGTGCAATTAATATTAGAGGTCAAAATATGCATGTACATTTTTACATAATACCGATAATAATTTTAAAAACGCATTATAAACCTAATCCAAAAACATGTTAGAATCAACAGTTTAGTTTCACAATTTTTAATTAATATTATTATAAAGCAAAAAAAATCATATATAAAATATTATCTAAATATATGCAATGTATTAAATAACATATGATATTTCCTAACATATTTATATAATTTTTATAAAGATTAAGCACAACTAAATAAGGGTAATATTTAAAATATTAAATTATTTTTAATTTCATATATGTCTAATATAAATTCTAATTAGAATTTTGTTGAATTATTTCAAGTGGAACCACAGATAAATTCTTATTCAAGATCAATTATTGAAAATTTTTGTTAATTTAAGACATAAATCTACTCTTAAATTTGTAATATATAAAAAAAAATGTAGTGATATGTCGAAATCCTTCAGAAAGGAGTGATATGTCTGAAGGTTGAGAGTAGAACTGACAATTCGACCCCATAAAATAAAATTAGTTCCACAAAACTTGAAAAAGAAACCTTGGCTCATATAGAATTGTCGCTATACTGATTTATCTTAATCGTTTAATTAAACCGTAATATGTTATATATATATATATATATATATATATATATATATATATATATATATATATATATATATATATATATATATATATATATTGGATATGCAATATTAGGAAATAGACGGAATTCTTGGAACTATCAAATCATTCTACATTCTAAATTCTGCAACTAATACAAATCGGTTACTTCCAGATTATTACCGGCAATATTGAGATAATTACAATTCTCAATTCGATCTAAATAGAATAACAACAACAACAACAAAAAAAACCGAGACATTCGAAAACAGTAAAACCAGTCGAACAGAAATGGTTAAACTTTAATCTGCGAGTGGTCAAAGCCATTTATTAAAACGAAACGTGCCGAAAGGTTTCCTTTCACTTTTTAAACAAACGCTGTTCTATGTGCGAATCTGAAAATTTGCATATCTTCAAACGAGGATAGGTTTAACGCGGATCAAGGCCCTTCCACGATGGTTCTATAAACGTGGCGGAAACCAGACACGATCGATAAAACCAATAAATCATCAGCACCATTATAATTGCCGATTTGCTCGAAACAAAACAGTAAAAAAAAAAAAACGAAGGTCTACAGCAATTCGATGCCTTCGCAATTTCCACGATGGAACATTCAAACTGTTACATCAGTCGTTACTCAAGATATTTGGAGGTCATTAAAAATATCTCCTGTAAATAATTTAACTCGTCTATAACAATCTCACCATGATTATGTGAGATAATATAAAATTTAAGTTTTTTTTTTTAATATGAAAATTGTGAATCTGCAACCATCTTCTATGATATATCAGTATAAGTATATAATTTATTTTTTTATCGTAATCAGATCTAAACAATAAAAAATATACTATTTTGCAATGTGGAAGGTAATTGTTAGTTATATATAATATTAACAATTCAATGTCAACTTTGATTCTAAGAACATTTTAATTAACCATAAATTTTATTATTCATATAAAATTTAATAATATATCCATAAAAAATATGCCAAAATTTATAAATCGACTATCTAAAAACAAATAAATAATAATATTGATTGTAAAATGTTGAAATATTATAAATAATATCAATACAAATTAAATTTTAAATCCTATAGATCAAAAAGTATTTTTTTTTATATTAAAAAAATATAATTTTTACTTTGTAATCTCAGTTAATTTATTTTTAATTTAGTAGACGACAATCATTTTTTATTTTACTTATATAATAAAAATTGTCAAAATATAAATAAATAATAAGTTCTCATGAAATATACTAAAAAAAATTGGGAAATTGCTTATAATTTAAAATCCAAGGTTTTTTTTCGTTGCATGCGCTAAATTTATATTTTACGACTAATAATAGTAAACGGTTAAGCGAAGTCATCTTTTCAAATGCAAATAATTATGTTTTGAAATTGTAATTAGCATCATTGAACTTGCAACCGGCAAATTATCTCGTTCAAGGTTCATTAATGAATCTAATAGAACAGTTAATCGCAATATTTTTAACACTCTGTAATTGTATTTAATTTTTGCAAAATTTAATCGAATTAATCAGATCATTACATATTTCTTACGAATCAATACATTAAAAAAATGATTAAAAAAAAAACCAAAACAAAACAAACATTATTAACATCAACATTTCATTAGATATTTCAACATTATTTATATTTAAAAGTTAATTATAGTTTCAATAAAAGCGTGCAGATAATTACTGCTGGTTCATAATGTTGTGCAAAGAGTCATTTGCCTCCTCTTGGCATAGTTAAAATAAGGCCAAATGCTCAAATTATTATGTATGCACCATTGATTACATCACTATCGTCAAGATACGTTCTTTTTTCTTTCAATTTTCAGTCAGTAATGTGATTATAATATTGCTCGATTATTATTTTTTTTTTTATGCACTGACCCTATTTTATTTTGGACGATTGCGGTAAAATCAGCCAAAAATTAAATATCAATTTTATACACTGATTAATGTTTCGATAATAATATCGTTATGACATAGACCTAGAAATAGAAGGTTATTAATATTTATTTATTTTTTTCTATTAATTTACAATGATTTTACAATTCCACAATTATTTTTTTTAGTTTAGAATAATTTACAATGTAATTTAAAATATTTTATTTTTTATAGAGCGCTGTCACTCACAAGAAACATGATGACAAAGATGATAAAAGAAGCATCAGTTTGAAATGGATTTCTCCAAGAAACTACAAAGGAGAAGTTGTCTTCCGGTATATATATATTTTTATAATCCTACTATTTAATATAAATATTAACATTTTCAAGGTATATTAATAATAATTTTTAATTTTCAGCGCTACCATTGTATTAAACGGAGGAACATTCTGGGTAGGAGAATCTTCTGATACAGCCAAAGTACACTAAATCTTATAATAAATTATAACAATACGAACAGTATAAATATTATATATTTTTTTACGCATACATTTATATATACTCAAATACAATAAATAAATAAATAAATACAATAACAAATACTGATAATATAAGTTTCATTTTTAATTATAAATCGTTTACTATTGGTTAATAAATACATATATGGTTTTAGCGTTGTACGAACTAAAACTACGAGAAAAAATATTAGTAAATAAGGTCTATAAATTTATCAAATGATGGAAATAAATTATTATATAATATTGGAATTTTGATTCTAAATTTAGATTTACAATGGAATAAAAATAAATAAATATAGACTATAAAATATTTTTTTTTCTTTTTTATAGACCTTATTTAACAATCGCTAATAAAATTTGTAATTATTAAAGAATTATGACTGATGAAAGTATATAATAAATAATTTAACATGTTGATAATAAAAAATAGGATTTTTGTACCATTTTTTTTAATACAAACAGTATTAATGCCAAAATATAAAATAGTATAAAAAAGGAACATTTTCGATTTTGTATTGTAGAGCTGAATATTAATATAATATTATTCAATATTATATATTCAACTCCAATCATTATCAGAAAATATACAGAGATAAAGATTTAAAATGTTTAATACTACAATGTTAATAGGAAATAATATTTTTAAGGCACTATTAAAATGAATACTAAATAAAATATTTTCCATTTAATTAATATCTAAACATTTCCTGTTTCTTTTTATTCTCTTGCCAATGAATAAAATGACCGTTATCTCTAAGCCTTCTGTATAAGGATATATATTTTCCTGCAGCTGTAGTCCGGGGAACAATGAATTTTTCACAAAATGTTGTACGACTTAGAGCAGCTTCCGACATGGCTCCACAATTTAATTCCCTTAAAAATGCCAATACAAATGTATAGCAGTTATACGAATCTTCTCTATATTTTTCTGCAGTCCAACATGATTGTTTACATATCTAAAATAATATAAATATTTAATCTAATTTTTTTTTAATTTGTAACAAATTTGTATTTTTTTATATAAAAAAAAATATTTTTAAATAATGTATACCTTCAGCAAAACATCATCCCAATGATCTGACCAGGATTGTGGCAATTGTCCAATTAATAAACATTGATCCCAATTTTGCCCTTTTTTCTGCAAACCTTTTTTATCAAATTCGATTATAATACCGGTTGAAGTTGTTACTCCTATGTGTAAATCTTTGGAATTAAAATACTCACTGAAATTTAAAAAAATATATATAATTATTTTAATCATTTGATTCAATTTATTCGTTCAAAATTTTATACAGAAAAAAAACTTACTTTAAAAAATCACCAGTCGTTGGTTTTATTAAAACCGCACATGAATACTGAGAAGCTTTAACAAATGGATATGGAACTCTACAATAAATTAAAACAAAGTAATAAATAAATTAAAATATAATTAAAAATATTAATATAGTACAATATAAAATACCTAAACGGCAATAAGCCAAAATTTGCATTAGATAAATCATCACAGCATATTGGACATTTCTCTGGTAGAATTTTACAGAATATTTTTGGTCCACAGTGTTGAAAACAAATGATTCCTGGTTCCATCGCCTGGAAAATAATGAAAAAAATAGATAAATTAAAAAAACCATTTCTTACTAAGTAGTAAATTTTACAATTCTGAAATCATTATTTGGGAAATGTTGAATTTCAAAAAAATGACCAACTACTGTAATCAAAAAGTAAGGTGAAATCGTCATTTAAAACTCTTGGGCATTAGGAGGGCGGGTAAATTGTATTTTTTTTCCTAGATTGCTAGGTCTGTATATAATATTTGGCAAGTATCTGTTTGTCAAAAGGTTTAATTATCTCCAAGTTACACGTGTTTTTACAACTCTTGGTTCCTTTATCATGATAATGCACCGTTTCATACTACATTGGTTCTTCGCGACTTGTTTACCAAAAACTCGACTCATATCGTTCCGCAACCACCGTATTCACCTTATTTGGCTCCGTGCCACTTCTTCCTATTCAACAAACTGAAAAGGCCAATGCGGGGACGCCGTTTTGACACAATTGATGATATAAAAACCGAATTGAAGGTCTCAAAGGCTATACCGGAAAAAGACTATTCCGATTGGACTGAAAAAGGCGTTGGTAAAAGTGATGAAATTTATTTGAAAGAATAAATAAAAATTTTTCATTTTATAAACAAATTCACTTTACTTTTTTTTATCAGTGTTATGCTATTATGCTATAAATACTAAAAATAAATTATATTAAATATTTATAAATTAATAAGTAACATTATTAAAAATAAATTAATTTAATAAAAAATATAATAGATATATAATAACTATAAAGAAAAATGCTACAATTATTATGTTCCGTTTTTTTTTTTTTTTGAAAAAATCTGACAAGAAAATTATACAATGAATGGTAAATGAAAGGAAATGCTTTATTTCACACAAATTATTCAATAATTCTTAAGTAAAAAAAAAATACGCATTATTCACTATATCGATATTGCAAATATAAATCATTAGTTAAACAATAAAATTGGCAGATATTTTTTCGTGTCACAATTACAGTTAGGACACACACACACAGACAAAAGTTCTTGCAGGTTAAATATTTCATAACCCAGTTTTTAAGCGAAGCATTGTTACGCAAAAGTGGGACACGGCATTACTATTGTTTACAAATTTTATCAAAAAGCTAAAATCCAACGTGCTGGAAGTAAAGTAGAAAGTGCACATATATTGAATGAAATATATTTAAATCGTCAATATCGGTTCATATTATAATCGATATATAAAAAAATTATCTAATAAATATATAAAATTGACGCGCATTAATTGTAAAATAAAAAACACTCATTAAAAGCATTAATGGAAATTATCGCTGTTGATAAATGATATGCAAATGACGATGAATATTTTATTTTCACAGTTTTCTCTTGTAACAAATATTTATATATATATATTTTTTATGTAATGAACTTATTATTTATATGATGATAATATTAATTTGAATATTTCTACATAAAATAATAATTATTTTTAATGTGAAATTGACTTAAATTATTATTTTCGCCTTAACGTAATGAATAATACAAGGATTTTTCGATTTTAATTATTATCAATATATGTCATAGTGATAATACTTTATAAATTTTTATATTATACAATATTACCAGAACTATTAAAAAATATTAGAATGCGGTCAATATTAATATATAAATATTTTTTAATAAATTTAAAATTGTATATAATAAATATTAGTGCTACTATTATATATAAAATTTGAAATATAAATATTACTAAAAAAATAATAAATTTCATGAAAAATATATAAAAACTTTAAATATTCGTTTACTATTTTACGAATATCTATTTATTTATCAAGTATTAAAATCTAAATATACATACAAAATACTTTTATAATTAATAAAAGAAAAAAATCAAAAATATTTTTGAACAGATAATTATGAATTAAATGTATTAAATTTATTCAGGTCTTATATTTACATTGATAAAATCTTGAAAAAAATATAGAGTAATATTTATAAAAATGTAATATAATTAGTTATATAAATTTTAAATGAATATTATATATAAATATTATATGTATAATAAAATAATAAATATATAATTCAATTTTAAAAAATCTACAATTCTTCACAATTATAGTATATAATTAGTAAAAATATTTTTGTATATTGTTTCTAAATTCGGTTATTAAAAAATACAATAATAACAACAACAGAGAAGTTTGTATGAAAAACAATTGAAAAAAAAAATTAGTTTAACAAGTGAACGTAAATTGGCTTAAGAATTAGCAAAACGCCGTCATGTTTTCACGTGATCGGGAAATTTGTAATAGTAATAATAGTAATGGTAAATAGTAAACGGTACCGTTCGCCAAACAAACAATCGTCAATCATCTATCGTCCTCTCCGCTTTATACTTTTTTTTTGTTTTGTTTTCAGTGATAGTTTGACAGAACGACGTCGACGAGCGTACATATTCAACGCATCGTCGAACCGAACATAACCTCAAATATTCCCGCTTTATATAGAAAACTTTGTTCGGGAACAAACGTCAAATTACGGAAACTAAACGAATATAACAGCACAAAACACGACCAAACGCGACAGAGCGCAGCCGCGAACTGTTAAACGACCCGTTACGTTCGCTCTCGCTCACCGCTACTTTTAGTTATAAAATTCGCGATGATGATAATACTGATGATGATGATGATGATACAATCTCTACTATAATAAATACTTCGGAAAATCGACGGTCGATAATCTTTTTTAATTATTTTTATTAAAATTAAATTTCAATTTAATCATTAAAAAAATATAATTTCAAAAATAAAAATAATATAATTAAAATAAACCATTTTATTCTTTTACCATTTAATCTAATTAATTAATTAATTATATTTTTAATTATTAAATGAATACAATAATATATAAAATTGAGTAAATGACAAATATACACAATGAGAGCGATTTAAAATGATTAAACACTATTTTTTTTAATATAATGAAAACAATTAATTAAAATAATTATATTAAAAATTTTGAACGATGTTAAATAGAAAATGTTTTTTTTTGCAGAACATCGATAATTAGTTCTTTACAAGCAATAAATTTATTTTAAACATAAATACAAAATGTTATACGTGTGATTCTTATATATTATACAATATAGTTATTATCACCTTTTTTAGTTTTGTTACATACTTCTGAAAAGATTAGAACCACTAATATAAATGAAAAGAAATAATAAAAATAAAATTAGTCTAAATTAAAAATATCATTATTTTTATTTTAATAAAATTAAAAATATTTTATTTTTCAAGTCCGACATTATTAATTACAATAGTTTTTATCTAATGATTAAAGTACAACTTCGTAATATAAGACGTTTTCTAAACGTTTTTCATAAAATAAAAAAAAATCATAAACCTTGAACGTTTAACGAAATATGATACGGAAATGTGCAATACATAAATTTACACTATTTTCCAGTCAATAAATCGGTTCAAAAAAAACGTTATACAATTTATAAATAATAAATCAAATTCATTTCTACGTATTGAAAAGCCACTTTATATTAATCCGTTGAATAAACTTTATATTTTATTACGTAATTGGTAATACTCGTAATAAAAACTGTTTTGACCTCTTTTCATTATATATCAATTCAATACTTCACGCGCCAATTCAAATGAAAATATCATAAAATACTTCGTTATTAAAAAAGAAAAATTATACAAATGATATCATAAAGATTCGAACGCAGAATTTTCTGTACATTTAACAAGCATACTTTCAATTGAACTATCGAAGTTTTCAAATATTCCACAATTCACAACGTGAATAGAAATCACGCTTTATTGCAAATTATAAATTACAAAATCATACACGCGGCGAAATGATAAAATAAGACGCAAAATGCATCGAATCAAAATGGCGGATTAAAATAGCCTTAAGCGAATTATGTAATAAATAACATTGCGTCATTTTTTGAAAATATAAAAATAGCACACCTGTAATATGGTGTATTTCTATAGCTTAAATCAAAAAATTTTTTTTTCATTCATCCGCTAACACTGACCGACAATTTGCAGACATGTCGAATTTAAAATGTACAAATAAAACGCTAAAAATTATTTTAATTATAAAGTGAAATTATCGCATTCTTAGAAAGTAATCGCGGAAAGAATAGCGTCTTAATGGCAAAAGATCATAAAGAAATACGTAAATAAATCAAATTTTTAAAATTCTAAATTTCTCTTTTTAGCTATAATAATTTGGTAATTCACATGTTCGCTTATATTATATATTTACAGATAAATTTCTGGATATCAAAAACCAAACATTAAAGTCTACAAAGGAAACAATCATTCATAAGAAACCTAAAACCTATACTCATTTTTATCAATAATTTATTTATTATATACATTTGTAGTGTATCGTTTTTCATCATAAATAGTGTTCTGCACCTGATCATAAATAAAGCAACAACTTGAAAATTTATATTTTTAAATATAAGCATAACGATATATAATATATTGCTACATTTAATTTTTAATTAAAAATTGTTGAGTTTTATTAAATAATAATAAAAAAAAACACACACACAAACGATATCACTGATTCGAACCCATTTCTTGTTGATCATAAATAAGCAAGTTATCAATAAATCGCATCGTATATGATTTATTTTTTACAATAAATTTATTTGTGTCAGTAAACGTGGATATTTGTAATTTCGTTCAATATATAAAAAAAAATAGTTTGTTTTTTTTTTTGAAATGTTGCGTTATTAGTAACGAGATGCGATATCATCTCTGCGCACTAATCGATCGTTAGACTTGCGTTTTTGAGGCGTTGAATTATTTCATTTTTAAAGTAATTATCCGACACGAAAGTAAATGGAAAATTTCACTTTTTCGCATTTCATGAATGTTGCGCAATTGACGTCATCATGCAAAATCATTATAGAGATTTTTTTATAATGAAAAAAAAACTAACAATACACTTTCGCAAATGATAAAAGTAGTTATAAAAAATATATATATATGTCGATTATTATGTGATATAATTTTATGATATTTCCATTGCATAATTTTATTTAGTATAATAATAATTATATAAAATATCTTATATATATTACATAAATAAATAATATTTAAAACATGATTTAATTTTTTAAATATTAGTTTAGTTTTATTTACTTAATATATATATATATATATATAGCATATGGAAAATTGTATTTTAAGATGGTTCACCGCTGAATTACTTAATGGTGTGTTAAAAACTTGCTACTGATAAACGCTATCCTAATGGAAATTTTATTACTTAACTGTGGCATTATTCACCAATAATATATACCTAAAATATTAGACAGTTTGCGAATTTAATATCGTATGAAACTTTAGGCTTTATATGATAACTAACAAAATATCTGCTTTTTTTAATATGATATCAAAAATATCTATTATTATTTATGAAATATCATTAATAAATATATAAATTATATGTGGTTATACTTTCAAAATACATATATAACACTGTGATCAAAAAGTAAAGTGAATTTGTTCATCCTTTTCAAAATATTCCCTGTTCGATAAAACGCACTTTTGCCAACGCTTTTTCCAGTCCTCGAAACAGTCAGAAAAGTCTTTTTCCGGTATAACCTTCAAGACGTTCTTCGATTCAATTTTTATCTCCTCAATTGTGTCAAAACGGCGTCCCCGCATTGGTTTTTTGAGTTTGCCGATTATGCAGAAGTCGCACGGAGCCAAGTCAGGTGAATACGGTGGTTGTGGAACGATAAAAGTCAAGTTTTTAGCAAAAAAGTCACAAAGAATCAAAAGACTATGACATAATGCATTATAGTGATGAAGGAGCCAAGAGTTGTAGTAACACATGTAACTCGGAGATAATTAAACCTTTTGACAAATATTATAGATAGACAGAAAAAAATTTATAATTTTCATGCCTTTCTAGTGCCAGGTAGTTTTAAATGACAATTTCACCTTACTTTTTAATCACAGGTATGTATATTTTTAATACAATTTTACAAAAAACCTAAAAAGAAACTTATATTAACAAAAAACTGAATATCAGATAAAAATATACTCTTCACCGCTACGATTTATATTTATAGTTTTAACCGTCATTTTTTTATAAGCTATGACTTTACTTGTAACAAAGTGCGACATGCAATAGACGTTCAAAGTACATGTTTGATCGTCAAATATGTAAAACACACGCAATTCAGAACACGCTGAATCAATCTTCAAAGTAAAATATTATTTTAATATTTATATATTATATATAATATAGGAGAAATAAAAATACAATAATTTTATAATTTAATATGCACAATCAAAATATGTACGTTATTTTTTTTTCTATACATTTATTCGCATTGAAGTTTGTTCTTATTTATTCATACAAATTTCAGTCGTTTATATTTTACATTTAAAGCATATACGTTAATTCTCATGATACATTTTGATATATTAACCCCCTTCTGCCAACCCTTGAAACATATAAAAATATTATAATTAAAAAATATATTTTTTATTATTTCACATGTAAAACTTGAAATTGAACCCGGTCAACCAATTCAATTATTCTCCGTGTGGCCATTTGAATTTTTTCATTATATACGCACATACACACACACATATGAATATATATATATATATATATATATATATATATATATATATATATATAGATTTTTTTAATAAATAAAACGAATGTGTTAATTAAAAAAGTCTTGTATAGCAAACAAATAAATATTATTATAACACACAAATAATATATATATATATATATATATATATATATATATGTATAATACAATTGTAACATTTCGAAAATACGTTTTACAACGGATTTTAATTTTTTTATTACCCTAGTTTAGTCCTGAATTACATCAATTATCCTACTTTGCAAGTCATCTGAAAAACGAGATTCAGCTGAATAAACATCGCTTTCTACATTTTCCCATAAAAGCAGATTAAATGGATTCGAATACGTTAATCGTGATGGTAACGAAAATAAATCTATCCTCATCCTACGTACATAGAATAGGAAAATTTTAATTCTAATGTCGATTCGGTGACGTTTCAACATACGTCGTTTTCGTCATAATATAGCGTACGTATTATGCGAAATTTTCAGAATGTCCGATAAAAATATTTTCATGTTTGCACATAAAAATTATATCGTTCGTTATATTTTATTATGGAGTTCGTGCGCGATGCGCTAATTTTCGACTACGTGATAAAATGACGCACTTTCATTTATATCGGTGTTCAAATGTCATACGTTGAACCGTACGTGTTAATTAACTCTATATTGTAACACAAAACGATAATTCTATGTATACAATAACAATAATAAAATATTTTACATTTTAAATATGTTGACGATTATAGATGGCGCTGTTTTATGTCGTATATAAATTGTCACAAATCCGTTAACGTATAGAAGGCATGTCAAATACGAAGCACGCGGGACTCGTGTGCCCCGCAATATACAAAGAGTTTGACACGCCTGTCGTAAAGAATTTATACAGAGTAAAATATCATTGAAAATGTTAATAAATATTATTTTATGTAAATATATAATAAATAACATTGTTATATATAAAACAAAAATGGTGGACACATCTATTATTGTGATAAATCGCGAACTATAAAGTTAGTTTCCCTTCAACGACTTGAAAAGATAGATTAACTGGTTGTTCAAAACTAATTAACCGTATTCGGGAAAACTGAGAGATAAGAGATTACCGAAAGTTTTAAAGTCATCATTCTGTATTGTGTTGTTTCCCATGAAATGTTTGTTCAAATTTCGATACTACACCAATGTATACATTAAAACGTATACATGTTTTGATAAATTACACTTCGTGACATATTTTAGTGTTTAGGATGATTTCATGTTAATCCTTTTCAGATTAATATCTTCGTACAGACATATATGTATTTCAAAACAAGGACATATCTTAAAAATTTAGTATACTACTTTGTGAATTCATACAGCGCCATCTACATGATAACGGCGCTGATTTGATTTATTTATTTATAAGTAAAATACTACTGTGACCGAAAAGTTAGGTGAAATTGTCATTTAAAAATTTCGGGCTTTAGGAGGGCAGGTAAATTGTAATTTTTTTCCTAGATTGGTAGAACTGTATAATATTCCCCAAGCGTCTGTTTGTCAAAAGGTTTACTTATCTCAGAGTTAACCGTGTTTGTACAACTCTTGGTTCCTTCATCACGATAATACCGTGTTGCTGCATTAGTTCTTCGCACTTGTTTTGCCAAAAAATCGACTCATATCGTTCCGCAACCACCGTATTCGCCTGATTTGGCTCCGTGCGACTTCTTGCTTATCAGCAAATACAAAAGGCCAATGCGGGGGAAAAAACTATTCCGACTGTTTCAAGGACTGGAAAAAGCGTCGGCAAAAGTGCGTTTTATCAGACGGAAATTACTTTAAAGGGGATGAAATTGGTTTGAAAGAACAAATAAAAATTTACATTTTATAAACAAATTCACCTTACTTTTTGATCATAGTATTATACTAAATATTAAAATACACATTATTTTTTGAGTGCGTGCAGACACCATGCATCTTTGTCTATTTTTTTTATTTATATTTGTTAAACTTTTCAAGTTTTTTTTTAATCCTAGATGCGTTCATTTTTCCATAGTTATGAAAAATATTTTATCCATAAAATATTTATTTGATCGAAGGCTTTGAACGCGTTGTCACGCGAAACATTCTGAAATGGATGCGACAAATGCATTTCACTCTTCACAAATTTGGTCGATTAAAAAAATATATCATAATAATAATAAAAGTGGTGAAAGCGGAGGGTGAAATTGAACGCAATCGAATGCACGAAAAGGCCACGAAAAACGGAACGTCGAAAAACGTGTATAAATGTGAAAACGGGCACAATGCGTGTTTTCAGACAGTAAAGACGCTGAAGAAAATAAAAATTCCCGGATATTTTCGTTTTCAGCAACGATTCGACCTATTTTATTTATTTCGACCAAAAGACGAGTTGTTTTGTTTCTCATCTGGAGTCGCTTAAGAGTGTTTATGGTCGTATTATTGTACTCTTTCGTCCGGAAGTGTAATTGACGATCGTTTGTTATTTTATTGAATATATAAAATAAATTATAATATTATAATACATGGTGTGTTTAATCTTTATTAATCATGGAAAAAAATATGCATTTTTTTTATATTGTTCAAATAATCGAATATTACTTGCATTAAAATAATGTATTTTAAACATAAAAAGGCATAATTTTAATAATAAAATATAACGTGAAATTTAATTTCAAAAAAAATCACCATTTGCAACAAAGTTAATGGTCGCTTAAAATGTGAAAATTTATGAGTTTTCAAGAAAAACGATTCACAAAAGTTGATTACAATAAAGTTGCGGTTGGAAAATATTACAAATATGAAATGAATTTTTTAAAAGTAGGAAGAAATAACTATTAAAATACATATAAAAATATCATATATATTTAATTTTCTTATTATATAATATTGAAAAAAATGCATTATTAACAATTACCTTTTTCGATCAATAATTTCGCTTATATTTTAATTAATGAAAATTAAATAAAAAATATATATTTATATATTTTTATTTTAGCGAAAATATTATAATGCGACCCGTCTGATTGAAAAAGTTTAGTAGCACTGTGTTAAACTGCGCCAAATAAAACTTAACCATATAAATATTTCAGTTCGTTCTTATTATCGTTTTTTTTGACGTTTTCATGGAAAATTTCCACAATAATTTACAACCAAAAAAAAAAACTAATATATATATATATATATATATATATATATATATTCAAAAAATTTTCCACTGACATCCTTCGTAATGTGTCTCCCATTATTATATTATCGTAAATGAAAAAGTAGGCGAAATCGAAAAAAAAAATAAAATAAAGAATCGGGGCCTCTTAAAATATTGATGACGAGTAATCGAATTGGTTTCAGTATAACAAAAACGTGATACATAATAAATACATTCATCGAATAATAATTGCGTTTCGATTTTATTAAAAATACGATCGCTCTGATGTTAAACATATTTATATGACGATAAAGCCAGAGCCACATTAGAGATCCGATACTAAAAAAAATACTGAAAGCAGTTTATCGTTATTTATATATATATATATATATATATATATATATATATTAAACATTAATCGTATATTATATACGATTTAAAAAAAAACAAATTCAATGTCAGAGGTTGCCAAAAATTCCATTCAAATACGGCATTACGTCAAAAGTTGACGTAATATTCTGTTTATTATATATAATGCCCACACAATACCCCAGGACGTTTATCGTCAACTGATTCGTAAGTAATTTGCGTTCAAAAACATTCGACAGACAGAGGGGGGCGGGGAAACTGAGGTGGAGAAGAAAAACTTTTTTTTTTTCAATAGCCACCCCTGTTTCCCCTTTGGAGAAGTTTGTCCGTCTTTTCACAAAGAAAAGTTACCAAGACGAGGGACACAGCTGTTGAATTTATAATACAATTTCACAAAGGAAATTCCCGCCGCTTTTCCTCCTCTCCCCACCCCCCTCCGCACCTGCCCTCCGCGATCCCTGCCGTTTTCTCGCCGCAAAGCTTTTCCCCAATATTGTTGTTATTGTCGTTTTATTTCTATCTATACTACTTTTTTTTATAAAGATTTTTCGTCGACGTTCTATCTATTTATATAGTAATAAAATTAATTATAATTCGAGATTTGTCTTAGCGCTATGAAAAAGCGGTTGCTTGGAGCTTTTGTTCAATTTCGGAAAATTTTATATGTAATAATGTTTCGATTGGATGTTTCGATTCAAAATCCGCTTATCTAAAGTAATCGGATTAAATATATATATATATATATATATATATATATATATATATATATATATATATATATATATATATATATATATATATATATATATATATTTATATAAAGTTTATTTCAATGTCCCTCCCTTAGCAGAGATTTTTATTTTATTTCAAAAAAAGAAAAAACAATATTGAAGGCAGATTACCGTCTTACATATATATATATATATATATATATATAATACCCATATATATATATATATATATATATATATATATATATTTATATATATATATATATATATATATATATATATATATATTTATATATATATATATATATATATATATATCAGTTTTTTTATAGTTTTATATATTGATTCTACGATTTTCTATACTTCATCATTGTATCGTTGATAATGAAAATGGTGCGGTTTTTCGATGAATTCTATATAGATTTTCCTAGAATATAAGAAGCATAAATGAGGAAAAACCAAAATAATATTAATCTCCGGATTTGCTACATTATATCCAATTATTGTAGCCAAATACTTATGATTACAGCCAAAAATATGATTTTCTATATTTATATTAAGAAAATATATTTTTTACTTTTTATTATTAAATTTTATAATACATTATTTTTTATTTAAAATATAAAAAAAATGTTGATGAAAATAATATTATAAATCCAATATGTCATATTTATTTTAAAGTCCTAATTAAGTCGTATAGATGGCGCTGTTTCAATATCAATACCATAATAATCTAATTATTTTTTTAATATTAATTTAGATAACAATAGAATTTACAAATATACTACATATATTTATTATCTAATAGGGTTATAAAAAATAATTATAATTATATATCATATTTTTATATTTTTTATAATTATAAATAATTAAAATAAAAATTATATTAATATTTTAGAAACATACATATTTCACATTATTTAAATCCAAATACGACAACAAAAAAATATTCAATTAAAATTTGACTCTGTTTGATAGAGTTAAAAATAAGTAACCATCATTATTTTTTATAACAGAAATACTACGGACCAATTTTTTTTTAAAACCATTTAATCATTATCAATGAAATCCACTCTAAGATCAATAGTTGTAACTCTCCATCATTTCTATCACTATGATTCATCTTATTTTATCTACAGACCCATCTTGCACATTAAACTCCATAAACTTGAATTACATTTTAACCATTGCAAACATTCATTTGATCGAACCTAATTTTCTTTTTTCACATAACAATTTTCCGACAGATTTAATAATTATTTTTTAAAACTATATATAACATGTATTTTAAAATTCGAATGCAAATTTTCAATTATCAGAATACTAGACATATGTGAATTATGTATAAAGTTTTTTTTTTCGTACGAGACGCTTGAATGGTTCGCAAGCATGCTTACGACTCGCAAAATACTTTTTTTTGTTATGGTTAAGCGTGTGAAAAATTGCGCAATTTTTCGTTGCCGCCCTATTTATTATATGTTTGTTAATATTTCATGTAGAAAAGTGTCGCATTTTATATATAATAAAATGTAAAATGTTAATATATATATATATATATATATATATATATATATATATATATATATATATATATATATCGATCACGCTCTACAACACCTGATGGACTACAAGATTGGTTACCTATGGATTAAGAATATAAACATTCGTGTCCTTTTATCATATTCAATTTTTTTTCAGATGTTTTACCTGAAATTTAGACTTTTTGGAATTTTTATAGTTTAATCAAAAACATTGATCTTGTATATCAATAATATAAATTTTTATTAAAAATATCAAAAAAGTATTTAAATGTTTAACATACATCTATAATCTACAAAATTATTATTTTAAATAAACTATTTTTTGAAATTTATTAAATATTTATAAAATAAAAAACGACTTTTAACAAATAACTCGTATTGTAAAAACGCATCGGAAGATACAAAATTTGACATTAAATCTGTACTAATATATAGTCAAATATTTAAAAAATCTATTTTCTATTATCAGATAATGAAAATAAATTGAATAAAATTTATCATTTCGCTATTTTTTTCATATCCAGATTTTCATATTTTTTCAAAAAATATTTTTTAAACATAAACCTTAATAAAAAGACATATTTATTTAACAATCATAATTATTTAAAAAAACATATTTAATTATAAAAGTTTGAGAATCGCTGTGCACGCAATAATTTTTCGTGTGCAAAGATATATCGCTATTCATACGTCACCGATCGTTCGAAACAACCCTCGAATCGTCTCAGTGGAAATCGTTCGTTACGTGGAAATTTCAATACGGAAAACTCTGCTGTATCGAATTCGGAAAAACACGTGTCCGAAATTTTTCCACTTTTATTTTTTTCCCATTGTTTGTTTATCATACAAATACATATATACGAAAATATAATATCAGTCAACACGGAAGCCACTACGAATATAATACGATGTCATTTTCGATACGCGGCTATATTTATATATAATGTTCGAGTTTGACGACCCCTTATATACTATATATATATATATATATATATATATATATATATATATATTATACACCCTTATATATATATTAATATCGATTTAAATATATTCACAAAAAAAATGTGCGACCGACGCGTAATTTTACGCCTTTATTTAACATGTATCTAGTTGCAGGTCGGGTCAACCGAATATAAAAAAAAAACATTAAAGGGGCACGTGCCCTTTTCCGCCCTTAAACAAATCTCGACTACGTATGACCGCTCTGCGAAGTGTAAAATAACACTGTTATAATGACCCTAACGGGAAACTTTGATCACTCTTTCGAATTATTATTTATATCGTATATATATATATAAACCAAAAAACGAGTTTAATTTTTTAAAAAAATAATAGAATTATTTGTTATTATTTTAATGGAATAATATAAATTTTGAAATTGTTACTTGTCATTAACGAGTCTTGCTCCGGCTTTATGTAATGCATAATCGATATAATACGACGCAAGTTTGGACGTTTATAATTACTTTAGATAGTTATAGTTTGTTCATGTTGCAGTTCTATTATCCAATATAAGCAGGTCACGAGTTCTAATTTTACAATAACGTTAATTTTCTTTTTTTTTTTACTATTGAAAAATATATTTTTTCATTTAAATAAATGGGTTAAAAAAGAACGAATAAAATTATATTATTTTCTAGTACTGACTATTTCAGTATATCATTCATTTAAATATCATATTAAAATCTATGAAAAAATAAATAAATATATTTTGATAAAAATCTAAGCAATAATTTCAACTAAAATTTTCCAATTAAGCCATACAAGATATTTATATAATAAATACGATTTTAGAATATGTTTTTTTTTATTATATCTAATTTAAACCCACTTACATCCTTTTTAGAATTAAGTGTTAAATTTACAAAAAAGATCAACACATAAATAGTTATTCCAAGACAATATATATATATATATATATATATATATATATATATATATATATATATATAACGGTATTCCTGAGCAATATTCCAATCTGGAATCCACAGCATGGTAATAAAATATATTCACCTTATGGTTATGACCGGTTATCACTGCAATCTCTACAATTGTAAGAGTAATAAAACGGAAATGCCTCCATTTCATTTCAGATTTACCTTGGACTGCGTTACGTGGTTTTTGAAATTCCATAAATAAAAATAAAACAACAAAAAAAACATGTTCCGCTTTAAGGCCATTGAAAAACGCAACCCATTTTCTTCTATATTGCTTTGCGCGTAAACGATTCACAATGACGTCACTTTTTCATATATAAATTTCATATAACACTGTGATCAAAAAGTAAGGTGAATTTGTTTATAAAATGTATTTTTTTTATTTATTCTTCTAAATCAATTTCATCCCATTCAAAGTAATCCCACTCCGATAACACGCACTTTTGCCAACGCTTTTTCCAGTCCTCGAAACGGTCAGAATACTTTTTTTCTGGCTATATATAGCCTTCAAGATCATCTTCGATTCAGATTTTATCTTTCAATCATGCCGAAAAGGCGTCCCTGCATTCGCTTTTTGAGTTTGCTGAATAGCCATAAGTCGCACGGAACCAAATCAGGCAAATACGGTGGTTGCAAAACGATATGAGTCGAGTTTTTGGCAAAAAATTAGTGAGAAACCAATGCAGCATGACACGGCATTATCGTAATGAAGGAACCAAGAATTGTAAAAACACGTATAACTCGGAAAAAATTAAATCTTTTAACAAACGGACGCTTGGCAAATGATAGAGACAGTCTCACCAACCTAGGAAAAAAATTGCAATTTGCCTACCCTCCTAATATCCGGGAGTTTTAAATGACCTTACTTTTTTATCACAGTAGTATATACAAAATATGCATTTGAACATTCGCAACCTACTCGTCATATTATATATATATATATATATATATATATATATATATATATATATATATATATATATATATATATTTATATATAAATGAATAAACTTAATGGCTTAGCTAAAGCTATATATTTGTATACACAAATCGCTTTATAAAGATGTTGTTTTTATTTTCAATTTTGTTACTTTCTTTTCCGTCGAAGCTACAGGTCTTTGTGACCCACTTTTTCTCCGGAAAATCCTCGCATAATTGTTTGTCCTGCGGTTTTCTTGTGCATTTTTACAAAATTTAATTTTTCATCATCATCTTCGTTCATTTTTTATCATCATTAATCTACATTCATTTTTATTTCGCACATTTTATTTACTTCTTTCATATATAATATTGAGATTAAAAAAAAAATACAAAAACATCATAAAATCAAAATATTTATATTTATTTAAGAAAATTCGATTTTCAGAAATGTGCACTTACATCACATAGATTTCAAAGGTTGTCACGTGTCGTCGGCTTCCGACAGAAAAAAAGGCGTCGTTCGCGCGGAAAAGGTTAAATTAGGGTTTTTCCCGTATCGTTTCGAGTGTACGGCGATTTTTCCGGATGTTTACGGCGACGTTTGTCGCCGGGTGATTTCCTGCGTTTATAAATGTACTTTTATACTTTTTTGTCAGTTTTATACATGTTTATATATGTGTATACATGGAATGAACATCGAGATTTTCTTGTAAGTTTATGGCGAGTAAATAAACGCGATAGTTGCAAAACGAAACGAAATCGCTCGCCTTAGGGTGTACATGCGTTCAAAAAAAAAATTTCAGTACACTAAAATCACTAAAATCGATCTAATTCTATATAATACAATATTAAAATCTAATTGTTCTATATATTGAATATTATAATTTAATGTGCCATTGTTCGTTTATTGAATAATATTAAAATGGTCACCGTATATCATGAGTGAATGTCCTCAATATTCCTTTACTCTGCGATATTAATCTATAAAATATAATATATTATACGATTGATTTTTATCGGAATATTTTAGGTTTATCACAAGCTATAATCGTTAATAATTTCGAATTATAACAAAAGTAATGATGGACTTTATTATGAAAACTATTTTCTAATAATTATTTTACGACAAAAATAATGTACGATATTTATATAATATTATTACTTATAATAATATTTTATATAAAATTCATTCAGTTATAATAATTATTGACAGTAATTGAATAATTATTGATAGTCACGCAACGCCATCTATCGACATTTTTTAAACAAGTAACATAAATAAATATATTATTATAAAATTTTATAATGTAGTATTATAAAATTTATATATTTTTTTTCGGTGCTAAAAATTTGTATAATAGATCATAACACTAAGATTCTCAACAGTGCAAAAAAATCATAATCGAATTTATGCAAAATAATAATTCAAGTTTATGACCCACATTTATATTATAAATTATATTTAACGATTTCAATGTCATTATGAATGCGTAACCGATAGTGTCGTATAAATCAAACACGATTTCTTCCCTCCCCCCCCCACCTGATTTTAGGTTATAATTTTTCCGAACGGAAAATTATGTTTAATGCGTTGAAATTTTTCAAGGAAAATTCGGTTGCTACATCATTTAAATTTATCGATTGGATCTTTCGCAAAATAAAAAGATAGGGGAAAAAAACGAAAATATAATATAATATGATTTCCCACATTATGTAAAATATTATATTAATATTCATATTCAGAATATAACGGATCGAACAATGCAAATTAACCGATTTAATTATAATGTACCAATAAATGTTTTAATTGTACGTTTTGGCCTTCTCACGATCTGATGATATCATCTCATCAAATAATGAGGTGAATTTGATGTATTTTTTGCATATAGAAAATGTTCAATAGTTATTTTTAATTGGATATAATTCATGTAATAATATAGCAAAAAAAATTGGATATACCAATTTCATAAATTGCATAATAAAAATGAATTATCTTAATAAAATATTATTGATATTTTTTTACATTATCTTAAGAGGATCACACAATTTTTAACTGTTAATGCATTTTTTAAATTCTCAATATAATTTAAATTATCACTTGCGTTCTTTTTTTGTTTGTATGTTTGTTTATCCGGATGGATACTTGTTAACGATTTTTTTTAAACTTCTGTCAATCTTTTTATTCCAAAATCTTTAAAATTATTTATAGTAGAACTTCAATTTTTCAATACTACTTACCTAACCTAACCTAACATACTATATAGTATAGAATACAAACGATTAAAAAAATAATAATAAATAAACTATTTTAAAATATTATTAATAAATAATATAATTAAATATTAAAATTTAAATTCAATTTTAAAAATATAAAATAAAATAAAAGCCATAAAATATGTACAATGCAGGTGTTGTGCAATGCCGAATGGTCGCCACAAATGTCGCTCGTGTTGTTTACGAGTCTCCATGGTGACTTTGGGGAGGCCTACGCCCCAATCGTGTCATCTCGCGGCGCACCTCCTCCCCCCCCTCTTCTACTAGTCTCCCCCCGCAGACTTACCCCTACCTTTCACCCTTACCCAGTGTTCTCCTGTTTGAGCGTCCAGTCTGTCCTGGAAGGTCCAACTCGACGACCATTCGCACCTTACTCCTGCGAAGAGTTAGAGACGAACAACTATCTGAAACTTCGTCTTAAATATAGACGAACGATTTTCTTTGCCAAGAGGTCAGTTTATTATTTATTTTTATACGGATTAATTCAAATAAGAAAAAAAAACGATTGACTTGTCGTTCACTTTGAAAAAGTTTTATATTGACAACTTTTTTTTTAATTTTATTTATATTTGAAATATAAATGATAATAATTTTATCTATATTTATAGATTTTTCTTAAACATGAATAATCATTAAAATATTATATAATATATTAATTTGTCAATTTTCAATTTTTTCTTTGTTTTTAACATAATATACGTCGTCAAATCTTTATTGTCGAAAATATTTTAACTCCTCATTAATTTCTAAATATATCATCAAATTAAACTTAATTTATTAAAAAATACAATATATACCATGATTTTCATTAAATTAAATTTAATAAAAATCTATTATTTTTATATTTCAATTATGTATTTTTTATTGATTTAATTTAAAAAAAAAATTTTTTGAGCAACAAATTAATATTTTTAAATTTATATATAAATATATGTATATTCAAAGTTTCGACAACTCTTATAATTCTTAAGCTCACATTTCGATATTTATCTTTAAAATAAAAGTTTAACAACATAGTTGACATTTCGAAACTTGAACTTCATACCAAATACATGTTAAACATTATGTTTTTAATTAAAATATCGCTCGTACTATATAATTAAAATATGTTAAATTAATATTAACATATATATATATATATATATATATATATATATATATATATATATATATATATATATATATATATATATATAGTTAAATTAAATTCATTATTAAAATTTATAAAAAATAGACTTTGTAAGCACAATAATATTATTGATTATATTTTTTAATGTCGTCAAAAAATATTTTGTATCCATAAAAATGTTTTTATTCAACATCAGATATTGTTTAATTTTAAAATATACGTAAAGAAATACGTATTCGTATCTTAATAAAATAAAAATAAACTATATATATATAATCAATTTTATTATAATTTAAATTTAAATATTTGCATATTTAATAAATTCAATTCTTCTTATTTCGTTCTCGTATATATATAATTATATTTATATAATTCAACGTAAAAAAATTACTTAAATTTTGCAAATTTTATTATTTTTTATTTATGTTCGTAGATGTGTGTGTGTGTGTGTGTGTGTTACCCACAGTAATCTCTTTTTGACGGCTTCGCAAATATTTATTTTAATTAAAGTGAAACCGTATGTAGAATATTTTTTGAATGACGACATTGTTGATATATATATATATATA
This sequence comes from Leptonema lineaticorne, assembly GCA_024500535.1. NCBI lineage: Eukaryota > Metazoa > Arthropoda > Insecta > Trichoptera > Hydropsychidae > Leptonema > Leptonema lineaticorne. The sequence goes on along the minus strand of JANIJI010000012.1, from coordinate 2,775,695 downwards.
TATATATATATATATATATATATATATATATATATATATATATATATATATATATATATATATATATATATATATATAGAAAGAGATGATGGGGTATAAATTTCCCGCAAAAATACAAAAAGAACTGAAATTCCAATATTTTTTTTGGCATATGTGAAAATTTTCGCAGAAATTTGTAAATTTTTGTATATATTCAAAATATGGCGAATATAAATGTTTAACTCAAACAAATTTAACCTGTGGGATTTCGTTTTATCTCCTATCCCCGATAATATGCCTTCGAAATATTTTCCTTTATAATCTAATGGATTAAAGTATTCGACTAAAATGCGAGATCATACTCGATATCTATATATATATATATATATATATATATATATATATATATATATATATATATATATATATAATTAACAAAGCTATAATCGATCTATAGTTCTTAAAATTATGTATAATATTTTTTATGATATGTATTATTGCTCTCAATAGAACCGTTAAAAAATAACTTTTTATTATATCAAGATTAAAATAAAATATTTATATTATATTTCTTCGCCTTGTCATTAACAAATTTCATAAACCAAATTCAATTAATATATATATATAACATTAAATTACATTTACAAATGTAATATTATTTTTTTTTTTTGTAAAATTCATGATCATTTATATATAATATAAGGCAAATTAATTCTGTCAAATACAATGATATGATTTCATGAAAGGCGATCAAAAATCAAAATTAATACCATGAAAAGTGTTCGAAAAAATCGAGAATAATCAAATTATATTTCAACGGCGAATAAGGCATTACGAAAATAAAATATTATATAATTAACTTAGGGATGAACTAAATATATACAACATTTTTTTTTCTACGTTAAATTTTATTAAAAACAAAGATACGCCGCTCGAAATTAAAAAAAAAATAATAATATTGTCTTTGCACCGCAATTTCCGAAACGAAAATTTAATGAAAACATTCCGGTGGAAAATAACAAAATGAAAAAAAAATATCCGTCATTAATTAATCTCGTTAAAAAGCACAATCCTAGAGGCTATCGAGGGAAAATAACAACAATGGTTATAATGATAGCTCAGATAAGACGAGAGAAAGAAATGTGGATGTAGCGGGGGGGGGGCTGGGAGAGAGAGGTATATCTGGTGCAAAAGAGCTGTGAAAATATTTTTATTTGCTCAGATTTTCATAAGGACCGACAATTTGTCAGGAAAAAGCATTCCATTGTTATTTCAACGAGCGATTATTTAGCTTTCTTTATTATGTTTGCGTACCAGAAAAATCCCCGGAGCTGAAAGGATACGGGATCCCATTCTAGTCCGTTTCAGTAAAAATAAGATCGCTTTATCATACGTATATATTATTATATATATATATCATTCGTTTCATCGTCTTATTATACGCAATATTTGTCGGTCGGTACTGTGTGTGCGTGTGCGCGCGTGTGACCGCGCTCTCCCATTCGACCGATGTCGTCGAATCGGATGAAAGATTTCGTTCCCCCGCGCGCGTCTCACACCCCCTACGTCCGCATCGTCGAACTCTTGATATTGAATCGACTATCGATATTATACGTACAACGCGTCGAAATAGATCTTATCATTTAATAAGTGAAGGTAAAAAAAAAAACAATAAGTGGCGTTCTACGATTTTTCTATCGGTCAATCGAAACGAGTTCGTTTCATTTTTGTTTTTTTTTTTAATAATAATACTATATATATATATATATTAAAAATGTTGAATTTCTCTCTAAATTTAGAAATAGTGCGTGTTATTTTTTTTATTAAATTCAGTCCTCAATCTTGTATATCCAACATTTTGACATTTTTCCTTCAACAATACAAATAATGAATGAAATCCATTTTTAATGGAATAATTAATCAAATGTATTTCGTACAATATTTTGACCGATATTATTGGCTCTTACATATACCATATATAATTAAAATATATAGTCAGAAATAATCAACAGTATTTCATATGGGATAATACTTGAAATGAATCAGAAGCCTACTTATCTCATTATGAGGAAATTATGTGATAATTTCTCATATATTTATTCAATATTTCTGTGGTAATTCTATATAATAGTCTTAATTAATTAGAACCATTATATACATGCTGACCAATATTCCTAACCTAATCAATTTTATATGTAAGTAAGCAAACTTAATCGCTCGATTATTATTTATATCAACTGATTTTTATATTTGATATTAGTGATCGATTGGTAACAGACATTGTTGTTTTTTGTATAATTGAGATTTACAATATTTGAGATAAATTTGATTATAAAAAAAATAACTCGATCATTTAGAATATATATTATTGTCTCAATATTTATAAAAAAAATCTATTTATTCATTATAGCAATAAAACTTTTTATATTCTTAATATTTAATTTATTGATTGAATATATTATATAAAATATATCTATAAATATTATATATTAAATTCTTCATAAGAGATTATTAATAAATAAAAAAATTAAACCATTACTATAAAATTAAAACTTGACCCTAAAATATAATTTTCTCGTATATTTATGTGTTTATTTTTTAATATAAATATTTCTATCCAAAGACAAACATCCCGTCGGGGAGCAATTTAATTATATTTATTATTCAAATATATCGCAAACAATTAAAAATCTGAAACATTTATTTTCATACAATTGATAATTAAAAACAATAGAATATTTAGTTACAATATTCATTTTTTTAACATTTATAGTATGAAAAAATGTTTTCAATATTGACATATATAAACAGAAAAAATATTTGAAAATTTTCTATTATTATTTTTTTATTGTCCGATATCTATTTTTCTTTCTCAAATTCAATCCTAGTAATTTCCTAATTCCCCACATATATATATATATATATATATATATATATATATATATATATATATATATATATACATATATATATATATATATATATATATATATATATATATATATATATAATATATATATATTTTGAAATATTTTTTTCCAACACAATCTCTTTTGACGCCGATTTTTCAACAACATATATATATGTATATATTTTTTTTAACAAGCACAAAAAAAAACAAAACATATCACTATATTTTCATTATGAAAATAACATTCCGGAACATAATTCAAACCCTCCGGAGCAGCGGTGCCGCGGTGAAATGTCTGACCGCATTGCCATCACGGGATGTCTAATGGAACAGGGTGTATAATCCGTATAAATTACTATAAAATATATATATATATATATATATATATATATATATATATATATATATATTTTCTGACGATATTCATTATACAAAATGGCAGAAATTGGATTTCGTATTATCTAATAATATTATGATAAAACTATTTTATTAAGGAAAACATGCACAATTCCTATTCGCCGCTTTTGAATTGAGCTGTCAAACGCAGAATGTAATATATTTTATTCGAAGGGTGTACTTCAAAAGTCACATCGGCATTTTGTCTCTAAATTATATATATATATATATATATATATATATATATATATATATATATATATATATATATATATATAATTGCGATACTCAAAAAGAAATAAATATACTTCCGAGAAAATTCCATTTGTAAAAGGAAAATATTTCCAATAATTTATATCCATTATCATGTAATATAATAAAAAAAAATATTAATAAATAATACGGTATTCTTTATTGAAATGCTTTGATTTATTCGTAGAATGTATATAATTGAATAATAAACTTCGTCAACTTTATTAAACTTTTGTCGATGATTTCTAAAATAATGGATTCGTATGTTAAATCGTAATTATTATTTTTTTTTTTTTTTTGGTTTTTTAAGATCAGTGGCAATCAAATTATGTATAAAAGCGGACCGCAAAATTTCTCAAAGCAAATTGTTTTAATATTTTATTATGATAAAAATTCTCGTTTGTTTTGTTTTGTTTTGCAATGTTAATAATTAAATTTATTAATATTTATCATAACTCAATTACATTTTTTTCTGTTATCATAGATTTTAATTGATGATTTATACGGCATTAAATAGATATTTTTGTTTAGATTTTTCTCACGGATATATCTTCAATAATGTTTTGTTCACTTTTTTTTAGTCTACTAGATAAATTTAATTATTATATCTCGTGAAATTGTGAGAAACAATACTTTATTATATGAATAACATCATGCAATGTAAATATATATAATTTATTATTAATAAGTCTACCCAATTTATGATAGTCGTGCACCGTACAATTTTTTTTAAACGAACAACATAATATACGATGTAAATAACAATTTATTATAAATATTTAGATTATTTTATTTTCATAAAATATATTTATAATGTATAATTATTATATTTATAAAATGTCATACCTATACAGCACAATAAAATAGTTTATTTACGAGACCATAAAGTTAATGGCAAAATAACTTAGAGAACATACTGTCGCCATATTCTATATTATTTATTCTATATCAAAATTTTACTTTAAAATATCACATCAAATATATCATTATATAACACCGTGTATTATATATTCATTAAAAGTATACATTTTTTTATTTATAATATTAAAAAAGTAACATAAATTAACAAATTCATATAACAACTATGCTATTATGCACATATATCAGCGTGAGTCGTTCGGCGCGCGCCGTCGTCGTTGTCATTAGTGCGCGTTGGCGCTAACATTATATATATATATATATATATATATATATATATATATATATGTGATACAAATTATGATAATAATTTAAAATTTTCTATAAAAAATAACAAACCACATAAAAAACATGATTCAAAAAAGTAATTCGGCGATGTGGTAAAAAAAAGGTTTACAGCACCTGATCCGACCGTCGGCTGTCGCATAAAAACATTTTATTCATGCGTTCATCAATATTTCAGGGGCGGCTGCATCCGCCATCGTCGCATTTGCATTCTTAATAATACGCCGCACACAACGCTCGCGATCTGGCTAATTACTCGTTGGCCAAATCGAGCCAACATATATATATATATATATATATATATATATATATACAATTATCAAATTAAAAAATATCGCCGTTATGCCACCGAATAAAAAAATATATGCTAAAAATAGCTGATTTTTAAAAAAAAAACGAATTCACGTCGTTGCTTCCGATATAAATTTTTATAAAGATACCTTTTGGATACGTAATTGTAATTGAACTGGATGAGAAATTTGATTCGAATCCCACGTGTCCCATTCAATTTCCTTTTATCATTTTCACTTCTATGTGAAACGAATTGATAAGAATGAATCTTTACTTTTATACGCGTTCGCGTCTATATATTATGTGTGTGTGTGTGTGTGTGTGTGTGTATGTGTTTGTGCTGTATGCATAGTATAAAAGTGTTACATAAATAAATTTTCATTTCACCGAGAAAAGTATTTCCCAGTGGTAATCGGTTCGGTCGCACCTATTGTTAATTCTATTTAATATAAGAAAATTACGGTCTACTGATTAATAATAAATATATTATAACGTAACAATTTAACCCTATTTTAAAAAAAAAATATATATATAATATAAAATCTTTTCATTAATTAAAAAAAACATATATAAAAAAGTTGTTGAATACCCCTGAATTATAATATGAACTTGTAGATTGATATTATATTTCAAAATAATATAGTAATTTTCAAGTTTAAGTTTAAAATCCAAATGCTTATATTTATTGATGTGAAAATTCAATAATTGATTAATGACTGAAAATCTGAAAAATATCTATGAACGCCTTCATTTTGAACTTCATCAAACTATTTCGATAAATATTAAATTTTATAAATTAATAAGAGTTTATTTTAACTAACTAATAGTTTTTTTTTTGAATAATTATTTATTATATAAATTTAAATTTCATAAAAATTATATTCTGAATTTCAATTCAACGGTTTAATATAAAAAATCATATAAATATATATGAGAAATAATACTATTTCTTCGTTAAAAAAAGGAAAAAAACTTTAAAAATTCATAATTATATTATCATAACGTCCTAAAATATTTTATCATAAAGAAAATTTATTCATAAAAACGCAAAATGAATTTTTCATGTGATTTGAAATAATGTTTCTCAAAAACATGAACATTTTTTTTATGGGAGCAATCGATCATAATTTTTTTCAACTTACGAAAAAAAAATAAATTGAATATTCGAATAAAATGATTATTTTTCAAATATTTAGACGTTTCAAAACATTGTTGATTTATGAATAAACTATTTTCAATAATAAAAATTATTACAAATAACAAATAATAATATTTTTTTCAGTAGAATTCATAAATGTCATACGAACATTATTTCTATGTGCTCTTTTTATTATTGTTGTTTTTTCACAAACATAAATTTTTCTCGATGTGAATCATAAGAAAATAAAACAAAAATAGTAGCGTCACTAGGGTACAAATAACACTGTGATTAAAAAAATAAGGTGAATTTGTTTATAAAATGTAAGTTCTTTATTTATTCTTCCAAATCAATTTCATCCCCTTCAAAGTAATTCACTTTTGCCAACGCTTTTTCCGGTCCTTGAAATAGTCTTTTTTCCGATATAACCTTCAAGATTTTCTTCGATTCGGTTTTTATCTCCCCAATCGTGTTAAAACGGTGTCTCCGCATTGGCCTTTTGAGTTTACTGAATAGCCAGAAGTCGCATGGAGCCAGATCCGGTGAATACGGTGTTTGCGGAACGTTATAAAGAAACCAAGAGTTGTAAAAACACATGTTACTCGGAGATAATTAAACCTTTTGACAAACAGACGCTTGATAAATGTTATAGACAATCCTACCAATCTAGGAAAAAAAAATTACAATTTACGTGCCTTCTTAATGCCCGATAGTTTTAAATGACATTTTCACCGTACTTTTCTTTGAAAAAATATATCACTAAAGCAATTCAAGAAACGATTTCACTTTTTTTACTTTCATATTTGCATATTAAATTTTATAATAAAATAAAAGAAATATTTTAAAAATATATTCATATAAAAGCAGATTGTTTTTTCATTTCGATATTTAAAGGGAAATATAATAATAATATTTAATATTACTCTGCGGCATTAATATGATGGCAATTTTTGTGCCCCGCCCTAGTCACGTCTCTGCTCTCAAGCCGACTCCAGACTCATAAGAAAATGCCGCAACCTTAATGAATTCACGATTATTATCGACCTTACGTAATTGCGCAATAACAAGAAGAAAAATAAACATTTTCGCAAATGTTATTATCATATTTATCATAGTATAAAGCTGCATCCACACGCGACGTCTTATCAAACGTTTTTATCGTTATATTACAAAACCGATTTTCGCGAGATGAAAACCGGGCGAAATCGTAAAATGTCTCTTATTATTATTTTTTTTTTGCCTTGGACTTAATTTTAAAATACTCCGCGAACTCGACTTTGAAAACAGCTGATCCGCAGTATGAAAAAAAAAAGATTTATTCAAATAAACCGTAGTTGTAAATTCTTTACGTTATGGACTTTCAGACCGTCTTCATACTCTGGATAAAATTGAAAGTTTCAAATTTAGGACTACACATTACACTGTGATAAAAAAGTAAGGTGAATTTGTTTATAAAATGTAAGTTATTTATTTATTCTTCCAAATCAATTTTATTCCCTTCAAAGTAATCTCCGTCCGATAAAACGCACTTTTACCAACGCTTTTTCCAGTCCTCGAAACAGTCAAAACGGCGTCCCCGCATTGGTCTTTTGAGTTTGCTGAAGTCGCACGGAGCCAGATCGGGCGAATACGGTGGTTGCGGAACGATATGAGTCAAGTTTTTAGCAAAAAAGTCGCAAAGAACCAAAGCACTGTGATATGGTGCATTATCGTGATGAAGGAACCAAGAGTTGTGAAAATACATGTAACTCAGAGATAATTAAACCATTTGACAAATGTTATAGACAGTTCTACCAACCTAGGACAAAAAAAATTACAATTTACCCGCCTTCCTAATGCCCGGGAATTTTAAATAACAATTTTATCTTACTTTTTAATCACAGTAGTATATATATATATATATATATATATATTTTGTGTTCATAAGCCACACTGTATTCGACGTCTGTGGGTTACTATTTATATATTACAAAGTGGTATAATCGTGAACGTGCGAAAAACCCCTTTTATATTTATGTGTTTTCATAGCACGTGCGGAATTTCGAATGGCTTTTCCTCTGCGAAATTATGATGTAAATATCCTTAGGGACGCTAAGACGTGTTATTGTAATAAAACGGGGAACAGTAAACCGAGCAGCCGAGGTGAGATTTTAAACCGCACAATACTTAATGGCATATGCTTAAAAAAAGGGGAGGGTGGAAAATTGTGAAACGAAAACTCGCAAAATACAGATTATAACCTTTTTGTAGAATTTTCCAACTGAGATAGATGAAAATGTCGAAGCCGATGTCCTTTCTCCAACGATTTTCTCATCCGCCGTTCGCGAATATTTGCGCACTAGACATTTTTCGTATTTATATTATATTATATATTATAATTAATCAATATTTGAAAATAAACAGTATATTTATATATGAAATATATATTTGAAACGTTTAATTATAATACTGCCACGTTTTTAGAATATTCAAAATTATAAAACGATTGATTATTCTTGATTAATAAACGTTCATTCAAATATGTATATATTTATATAAAAATATTGCGTTGTTAATGCGGCACGTTCCAAAATATGCACACTCTCAACGTTCTTTATATACGATTGCATTCGTGACTATATCGAAACAGTCGTATAACTTCTACAATATTCATCATATATATATATAAAATATTCATAACAATATTGCAATAAAAATTCTTTCAAAAGTGGAAGGAAAAGTCTATTAATAAACAAAATTGCTTTTTTTTATACATATGTATATATATTTAACCCACTTATATAAATTATTTGATAACTTTAAAAGTTTATTTTGCGACATATTATTCATATTAAACCTTACAAGAGTTTGTTTATATAAAAGCAGATGTTTCAAATGCATGTCTAGATATGCATATATGCATGCAAATATACACAAGGTGCATATTTTGGAATATTCTTGTGCGGTCTACTATGTTTACTTTATATAGAATTTCGGTATCGATATTACTTACACCTGTATCAGGATATTTCCTAGGTGAACGTTCCAAAATGGAAACACATAATATCCTATAAAATTATTAATACAAAACACTGATTCTCAAAGTTTTAAGCGGAATAAATTTATTTCAAAAATTGTAACTGTATGAAATTTTAGTGCGATTTAAAAACATCAATCGTAATTTGAATAAGAAATTGTTCAAAAAAAAAAGTTGCAATAAAAATCAAGAATCTTGCGCTTATATAAAAGTTGGCACTATATATAGAATTCGTGCATAATATAAAACGTTAAAAACGAAACAACATAATTATTTTTTTATTTTTTGTTAGATTGAATCATCTATTCTATTTCAAATATATTTTATTTTAAAATAAAATTTCAATTTATATTATTAAGAAATTTAAAGTGTCTTTTCACAAATTGTAAATGACACTTTAATAGTACTATAGTGAATATATAAAAAATTGTTTTATATATTGACTATATATAAAATAGTTTTATATGCCACAAAATATAGTGCCCATTTATTTTATTGCATTTTTTTTTCAATTTTTGTCCTACCCTTAACAGAAAATTTATGAAGGTTATGCTTTTAAATATACATATATATATATAAAACTATGCTCGATATTAAAATTGTATATCTTTTCACACACGATATGGTCTTACCGTTTACTTGTCGCGAGAAAGAAAAAAAAAGAGTAAAATAGCAACCGGAGACTGAGAATGGAGACGAGCCGGTTAAGGGAGTATGATGGGGTAAAAAAAAGATAGGGTTGGTCGGTTTTCAGACGTTCGCCCAAGGCGCCTATTCCATAAAAGCTCTCAAGATGAACGTTACACGCCACCATAAAAATAGTACGAGTTGTATCGTCTGGAAACACGAGAAAAATAAAATAACGTTTAGACATAACAGGAGTATGAACGTTACGTTTGCTCTACGGTCATTATTGTGAACGAGCTTGTAGTGGCATCGCGAAAAAAGAAAAGAAAAAGACTTTCTCTGCATATAAATAGTTACCACTACTGGTGCTACCATACACTAAACGTGTCTGAATAGTTTCTGAACGTGAATAGTTCACATTCGAAGCTCGCAATGATAAATATGGTTAACACATTGAAATATTTTGATATCGTTTGTCGGAATGTGGATAACGTCGTCTTGGACTTTTTTATTCTACCATATTATATATATTCAAATACTTATAAATTTAATAGAATATAATAAATTAAATAAAAATATTTTCAATTAAAATATATAGACAGTGTTATGTATTGAAAGTATTGGCGCGACGCCATCTATCAGTATTTACCGACGCGCAGTTTGTCAATGTGACATCTTAAAACCGATAACCTTCGCTAATCACAATTACCGCGGTTCTCAACTCCCGCGAGGATTTAGAACTAACTTAAGAAAGCAATCAAGGAATTAAAGGAACAGAGAGCAATAAAAATAAACGGAGAAGAGGCTCACACTCGAACCGCAGTAGGGAAAAAAAAGAAGTCGGACTAAAAATGGAGAGCCATTTTATAAATTGGAATGAATTAAGAACGCGATTCTGAAAGTTTCGAAAATCTCAAAATATATAATGGTACTATATATATATATATATATATATATATATATATATATATATATATTTTTTTTTTTTTTTTTTTATTTATTTATATATTACTTGAGAATTTTATTAATTTTTGAAGTTTAGTGACATATTCAAATTGTATTTATCTTAACCGTGTTATGATCTCTTTTACGTTGCTTCGCTTCTGTGAATCGATAAAAAATATAATATATTTGTATATATTACAATATAATTATTAAAAAAAATAATATACAAAAATCCAATATAAAATATTAAAAACTTCACATTCCGAACATAAAACAGATATAGACTGAGCGTTATTTACGTACTCGTAGTATTTCATATATATTATATCAGAGGTTTTCAACATTTTTATTAAAAATATATTTTTTTTAATTTTTAAAGACTGACATATATCACAACATAATTTTGAATTTAAAGTATATATATAGATATCTAAATTATGGATGTATTTTATAAATTAAAACAATTATATCATTATATGGTATTGACAACAGGTGACATTTTTAAAAAATTAAACTAAATGTTTGACATCAAAATACACATACACGTCATTAAATGTAAAAGGGGGAGTCATTATTCGATATGAAAAAAAAGAGGTGACTCAGTATTCGTCAACAAACTTTTTTGTAACATTTCAAGTCGGTGCCAAATTTGTATAAATATTCGTACTGTTACAAAAATATCAACATTGAAAAGATTGAGAGCCGCTGCTCGAATAAGCGTATGCATCCAGCATTTTTATTAATACTTTATAATGTAGGTGAGGTTCGTGTCTCGCGAAAAATAGGCATACAAGTGAAAGAGTGCGCTCGTTTTTATTATTATTATTATTTTTCTTTCATTTTCATCCGCAAGATTTCATAGTGAATATTTCAGAGATAGGCATTTTCGTTTTGCCGGCATGTATACGCATTATTAAAATTCCCGGTGCTCTTTAATGCTTAAACAAAACAGAGACTTTTGTGCGAAATTAAAGTTCGCAAAGATTAAAGATCTAATAAATTTCCACGTACGTGCACAACAAAAATATTATGCGCCCCCTTGCTTAACCACCCCTGCCTCTCTTTTACCCCTTTTTTTTCTACTTCTTAAAAGATGCTATATACATTGGGAAATATTTTACATATAAAAAAATGGGAATATTTTACATATATATATAAAACAAAAAATGAATCATAGTTAATAACTGTTATATATTGTTGTTCCCATAGGAAACCAACTATAACATAATACAAACAAAAACTAATATTAATAAATACTATTTTATTTAATATTAAATAATATTATTCATTATATCTATAAAACAAGATAAAATTATATATGTCAAATATTTAAAAATAATAATTAATTATTAATATTAATAAATTTATTCATAATAATTAGTATCAAAATATCGATTGCGACTCTAAGATTGTACATCTCTGCTATACAATTTTACAGTTTTAAATTTTTAATTTAAATATGCAATCTATGCATCTGACTATGCACTCTATTTTTTCATAACAAAATACTCTAAAACAGAGGTTTCTAAACTTTTTCACGTACAGGTCCAAAATAATAATTTTATTTTTGCCAAATTTTTTGTTTAATTCTCAAATTAACACATTCAAAACTTCACAATTTTTGACAAAAATCTTTGTTTCAAAAAAAAACACATACACATACATATATATATTTTATCTATAAATTGTACCTTCAAATTCATCTAATTATATCTAATGGAAAATTAATATATATATATATATATATATATATATATATATATATATATATATATATATATATATATATATATATATATATATATATATATATATATATAGTCTTCAGGCAATTACCGTTTAATTATTTTTATCGCATATATGGTATATATATATATATATATATATATATATATATATATATATATATATATGTCGTTAGCAGAAGTTTGAACGGCAATTAATACGGGGACATTAATATTGTAAATCCACTTTCGGTTTTGGATTTGGCACAAAAGTTCTTATGCTGTAATTACGATAAATAAATTCTAAATTAAACGCAAAAACGGAACCTTTCGTAATAAATAAAGACTTAACATATGAATTTCAATGATACAATCGACAACCAAAGGGTATAAATACATTTTTCAGCAACGAGATAAATGAAGCATTAATATTTTCATGAATACACATATATATATATATATATATATATATATATATATATATATATATATATATATACATTGTTATATATGAAATAATTTGAATTATGGCGTTTGAAAAATATTATGAATTGAACTAATGACTCGATTATGATTATTTAAAAATTAAATATGTATTTTGATTTACTTATAATGTCACTAGTTTATTAATATTGTGATTTTTGAGCTTCCGCCAAATTCACTCGATTTTAGCTCCCGTTCATTTTGGATCAATCATAAAAATATTTCCATCACATTGCTAAAATATCACATTTTGAAAAATCAATTTTTTTTACGCAAAATTTCAATTCACCCTAATACGGCATCCCTTAGGAACGAAAATCTTATCATAGAGAATTTTGAAACTTTCTTTGGAATGTATTGATTATGAAAAAAAAATGAATAGCGTCTTATTTGACATCAATCACCTTTTCACTGTAACACACGGCACGTATTCAACATAACATCCTTTAGAATTTTTATACACTTTCATATAAGTTTCACTTGTCTGTTTGTCTGGGTGGAATTTTGTAATCGATTTTTCAAACACTTCCCAATATCCGATTGAGCTGAAACTTTGCATACTTGCTCAATCTCGATGACAATTGAAGAATCAATTAACAGATTTACAAAATAATTGACCAATTAGTGAAAATTAATTATATCGATTTTACGATATATAATTGCCACTAATAATGCAATAGTACGTTAATGCTATATGACGAATATTAATATAATGGTACATTTATCGATAAATTTATATGATAATTTAATAGTGCGATTGTTATTATTTGTAATAACAATAATACGATAAAAAAATGTGTTTTTTTTTAGAAAAAATATTTTTATTTTTGCACAGTCAAATCTGTTTTTATGCGTTTTTGTGCGATTCTTTTTTTGTGCGGTATATGAATAATACGTCTCATTGAATTACAAGAATGTTGGCATCACTTTTTTTTTGCTATCAGTATGTATGTACATATTACATCAGCATATTTCACAAGTCGTACTCAATATTCTTACGCATATATTGCATCAGCCAATTTCAATACATAATGCGCACATTATGTATTGAAACTTCAGTTGTTGTCTTTTTTTATGCGGTCCCCCTTTACCGCATATTGTTTTTCATCATAAATTGTGTTAAAATTATTTTTTTATAGCTATTTACAAAATTTCTAAATATTTTTTTTGTGCGATTTTCAACTATAAACCGCAGACATTTAAACGGCAGTCGATCGTTTTAACCGCACAACCATCGTTACCGTGTCAAATATCAAAATATATTATTCGAAATCGGAATCTAGTCAGATTTTGTCGAGTTGAATTTGTGAAATAATTCAAGGCTTCAATCATTGTCATACAGCATGCGCTCGTACATCATTTCCGTGGATTTAGTCAGACATGGTGACGCGTTACGCGCACACAGACAGACATGTGTACGCCTATTTTACATATTGCCGGGCGTTTCGCGTATGATAGGCGTTTCTGACGGTTCGGCTGCTATGTTGACTTTGATGGAAAAAGGGGTATAAATTTTCAGACTTCAGGATCTCGCTTTTCTGTATACGAGCTTTCGCCGTCTCTGAACTTTTTTTTCTTTCATCCCCCACACAGCTTTTCCACTTTACCACATATTCACCCCCCCCCCCTTTTTTTCCGGTTTACATTTTTTTTTCAGTGTTTTTATTTCATATGTTTTTTTTTCTCCTCGAAACGAATGATCAATTTCAGTTGTCCACGCGTTATTTATCACGCGTTGATAAATTATATCATAAAACGAATTTTCATACGAGATTTTTTTCAGCGAATTCGGGGAAAAGAAGCACTATCGAAGTTTTTCCATAGAAATACTGAAGCAATAAATAATAAATCTTGGAAAAATAATACACATTCCATATATTCTTTAAAAATATTGTTTTCAAATCAAAATCAACCAATTGCAAGTCGAATTCGTTCATATATAAATTTCAAATAATCCTATGATCAAGAAGTAAGGTGAATTTATATTTAAAAAATTTAAATTCTTTCAAATCAATTTTAATCCCTTCAAAATAATCCACGTTTGATAAAATATATTTTTACCAACGCTTTTCCAATAGTCTTTTTCCGGTATAGCCTTCAAGACCTATTTCAATTCGGTTTTTATCTCCTCAATCGTGTCAAAACGACATCTCCGCATTATCCGTTTGAGTTTGCTGAATTGCCAGATGTCGCACGGAGCCAGATTAGGCAAATACGGTGGTTGCGGAACTATACGAGGCGAGTTTTTGTCATCAACTCGGAGATAATTTCAATCTTTTGACAAACAGATACTTAACAAATGTTATAGACAGTACTACCAACCTAGGAAAAAAATACAATTTATCTACCTTCCTAATGTCCGGGAGTTTTAAATGACAATTTCGCCTTACTTTTTGATCACAATAGTACATATATATATATATATATATATATATATATATATATATTTAATTAAATATATTAGATTGGCATGTAACAATATAATATAATAGGATTAAAATATATTATTTTTTCAGCAAAATTTTCATATTTCAATTATCAAATATCAGCAAATTGCGGCTCACGAACCACATGCGGCCTTTTAGTTATGTACACAGCACTTCAAATATTTCCATTTACGTTGAGAAACCCTTTTTGCTTCGTTCGAAAATTGCGGTCCGTATTTACACATAAACTTAAATTTAATATATTTATGACTTTCGAGCATTTTTTTTTTATAAAAAAAAAAGAATATAAAAGAAAAATTCAACTATTTCATACTAAAAATTTATATAATCCTACTATAAACATTACACATAGTCGACGTCAATAATATTATATTATATTTATAAATAAAAAGTTTTAAAGTTTTCCACACAAAACGGTCATAAAGAAAACTTTGCTTTTTCCGGGCCATTTATTTATCTACACTTCGAAACACATTAGCGCTCCGCGTGGCACACTTTGAGAATCACTGATCTAATTTTTGCTTGTAAAATATAATAAATTATATATTGCAATAATACTGTCCGTTACATAAACTCGTATATTCCATCTTTTATTAAGGTAAATATTAGTTTAAAACTAATAATTATCTAATATAACAGCTGCAAATGCATAGTTGTTAGCACGTTTGTTCGCTATGCAGAAAGTTCTAAATTCAAATTTTCGTAATAAAACTTTTATATTTTCATTCGCATACAATATATTGTGGTGTTTGAAAATAATAATAATAATAATAATAATTAAAAATTAAGCCGTTTCAAATAGAAAACTTACTTTTAATATTTAAAATAAATCATATTTAATGAGAGTTCCGAATATCGTTCGCTTTATATATATATATTGATTAAAGAAACATATTAAAGACAAATTAGTTATGCAGCGATATTCGTGTAACCGACGCTTTATTTTAAGATTGTACTAGATCACTTTTTAATAAGGTCGAACGAAGTTTACTTTCAGCCTTGAAAAGTTTATTTTCTTTTTCAATAATTATTCAAATTAATAAAATGATTTTGAAAGTATATTGAAAATTATTCAAGTGTAAATAATATGATTTTTATTGAATTAAAAATATATATATTTAATTCTAAACTAGGTAAAATACAAAGTCGAATGTCTTAATGATACAAAACAAAAAAAAAATAAATAAATAATAAAAAACCGATAAACCATAGTGTTGTAGCTTTCGCGTAATAATTTATAAGATACTTTATAAGGAAAGTCATAAATATTTCCTTCACCCTAGCAACAGCCTTAAAACACCGAACGCCATATTCGACCGCATTATTTATGCATCCGTCAATATTCCTAGTTTGTGATATTCGTTGCAATCCGCCGTCGTCTTTTTATGGTGCGTTTAATTAATAGACCTCCGCGATTCTTCTGTCGAAATAAAATCAAAAAAAAAAAAAAAGAAAAGCGGGAAAAGCGAGTGAATTAGCATGTTAAAGAGTGCATCGTGCGTTTAGGTTTATTTTATTTTTTTTTATTATTAAGCGGTGCCACCGGTGCCAGGCGCAATATACTGGGGCAAAATATATCGGGGAATCAATACTAAAAACACCAACAACCACCCCCCACCCCCCCGCATTATATAGCATAAGCTAGTTTTCCACTCGGCGTCGGAAAACTACCCTAGGGGAGCTTTTCTCCTGAAGCGCGGCGGGTGCGAGGGGCGAGGTAGTGGGGAAAAGAGGAAAACTCGCAAGCATTATACACGTGCAGGATACGAAACAACTTCACGTTCGGCACTCATTCGGCCACTCTCTATAATTATTAAAGTTTTAATCCGTAACAAGGACTATAGTATAGTATGCCAAAAACAAAATTAAAACGTTAGCTATTTTCAGCGACGCTGTAAATGTTTTCGACGTGTTATCTGCTCTTCATAAATCCTGTTTTGCCTGTATATATATATATATATATATATATATATATATATATATATATATATCCTCGCGATGGTAGGAAAAGATAAGGGATATACCTTCATTCTTCCGCGTACAATTCAATTAGCTGTATCCGAGAAGGTATTACTAAACTTACATGGAAATTTCTCAATTTCGCTTTGTTACCTTTTATATATGAAGTTGACTTTCTTTGTTAAACCTTCAACTTTTCATGCGAAGATTTAATATGACACCGTCTAAAGTAATGCAGCGAACTAAAGCAACGTATTAAATTTTGAATATGATTTTTGTTTCGGTATAAATTAAAATTGATTATGGCTACTATTTTTGTAGAACAATATATTTTTTTAAATAAAATATATGATTTAATATATGCATAAATAGAAAAAATAGATATTAACATTAAAATATATAAATTTATAATATATCATTAAAAATATTTGTAATAATATTTAATATTAATAATCTTTTCACATATGCATGTGTTAAAATATTATATTTTTATAAATATATATTATAAGTACGAGATTGATAAAAAGTCACCGATTTATAAAAGTTGTGAAACTCTGCTGTCGAATCATTATTTAATTTTCAATATTTGGAAATACACGCGACGTATCTTAACAAGAAAATCTATCACGATTGCGTTGAACGAAAAAGTTTTGTGACACCTGATTACCACTTTGCAAAGAATGGATTGAGATCTTTCAAACTTTATCATATAATTTAATACATATATATGTATATATATATATATATATATATATATATATATATATATATATATAATAAAAAATATTAAAATGCATCCTAATTATTAACACTTATATTACAAACGTGACGTTTTTCAAACACGTAATAATTAATCATATTTTTTTCCAACATAAAAATAAAAGTTTTTCTCAAGATATGAACAACAGTCGCTTGAGTGAAATGCGATATATATTTTTTTTTCATATGCCTATTGTGTAATATTATTTTGTTTGCACGGTATATTTTCTTTTCGAGAAGAAGAAGACGAGGAAAAAGAAAAAAATATCGCGAGTCTTTTTTTTCCGTTTCAATTCTCTACCTCCGCTTTGCAATCTTGGAGTTTTAAGCCTATCCCGGAAAAGTTCTTAGATTACCGAAAGAAACTAGTAAATGAACGTTAATCCCGAAGGAAAACTTTCGAAGAAAGCGGGCGTATCAACAAAAATAGGGAAAAATGCGGCGAAACCGAAAACTATATATTATACGCGTTTTATTATACGCTTACAAATCGATCGATATAAGTGCATTTTGCGCACTTTTATCATACTCGACAGCTATTTTTAAAATTACGTTAGAGAATCAATATTCAATATATTAATATAAAATTATGTAGAAAATTCAATTAACAACTTTGTGAATGAACTTAATTTATTAATAAAAATTTGACAACATTTTTAGTCAATCTATGAAATAAAAATTAATTTGTGAATATAAATTCTAATTGAATTATGATTCAATCTAACTAGATATTTATAATGTTTTTAACCCATACACCTCCTTTAAATTCTATATTAAACCAAAGTCTTTTTTTTCTATAAATATTATAAGCAATAATATTTCACGAAATATTTAAAAAAAAAATCATTTTTTTTACAATTTAACCCTTTAACGCATACGTGGAATAAAAAAATCGACGTCAAAAAAAAATTTAACTTCAATTCATAGTTTCAATTAAAAAAAAAATAATAACACTTGAATCGTTCGATTTCTAAAAGTCTCACACATGTGTGTGTGTGTGTGTGTGTGTGTGTGTGTGTTGTTTGTAACGCTATTTCCTTTTTTTTTAACCCTCGCATGTTTGTCCGACTGGATGTTTCCCGTTAAAATTAGACCGGTGCCCTGTCACGAAAAGTTACCAAGAGTAAGTGGAAGAAGACGAAGAAGACGATGGAGAAGATAGGGATCAGAGGTCATGGGGAATGAGGTCGAAGGATGTATCGCTCTTTTTCCTGTTGTCCTGTATATATATATATATATATATATATATATATATATATATATATATATATATATATATATATATATATATACTTCTTATTTATCCTCTTTTTCCATTTACTTCAGTCCCTCAAAATGTCTTATGTTTGTCGATATTATCTGTCGACGTCTATATTGCGATCGGCGATATTCGAGCGAAAGGATGATAGAAAAAAATGACCAGATTCCCATTTTTCGCGCATTCCTCGGTAAATTTCAATTTTCTCGCGTCGTAATTCCGATACGTTTTTTTTTTTTTTTGTTCTCTCTCGATACGACGGATTTTTCCCTATTTTTTTTCTTTTGCCATTCCTTCGTACTCTTTTTGGACGACCGAAAAAAGAAGAAGAAGAAAAAGAAAAAAAAGAGTGCTCCGTGATTACAGCGTGAGTAGACGCGGGGTGAGAAAAGGCGGAGTCGTCGAAATCAATAGCCGAGATTTAGAAAATTGATGATTGCTGATGAAGTGCAGATTGGAGAAGTCCATTATTCACAAATTCTCATCAATCGGAATGAAGAGTGATTTACTTGTCTATCGAAACGCGCACATGCGATAAATTCAAATATATATATATATATATATATATATATCCTAAAGAAATATTATACGTTTTAAAACGGTTTTTTGAAACACATAAAAATGTAAAAATTATAAATAAAAACAGTAAAAAAAAATTATACATAAAAAAATTAAAATAATTCTTTATGAATAACATTCAACTTTCTTTGTATCAATCACACAAAATCGAGTCGACAGTTCTTTGTTCAATGCAATCGTTTGTACAATTTGTAGATATATAACACTGATAAACAAATTTAACTATTCGAATGTTATTAATAAATATGAAGTTTAAATTGAAAGATAACATGTATATAAAATATTAACACTTTGCACTCGAGAGGTGTCATTCGGTCACCACTTAAATTAATGCGAAAACTTGATGCGTGGCAATGATTATTTTTGTAACGAGTTTCCACACACTTTCTATATAATATTATTAATTGTAAAATGACAATATTAATTTACAATCACAAATTGAACTGCATTTTCGACATTGAAACTTTTTTTGGTTCTAACTTAACAAACTTGCCAGAAAGATTACTAAAGTTACAAATTGATAAAACAATTATATAGATCAATATACCCTAATATAATATATAGTTTTTAAAAAAAATCTAAAATGGTAATGAAAATTATTTTTTTTTAGGTTTAGAAATTTGTTCAATAAATCCTTATATATTCTATATAAAACCATTAAACAGCAAAAGTGTAAAAGCTTTAATTTACAGCAGCATACATAAAATTTTTCATATAATAATTTTAAACGTCTCTAGTGCAAATAGTTAAAATATTTTGATTTTTTTATTACTCTTCAACATCATTATTATGTCATAAATATATTGTATTTAGCATAAATTCAACCGTCTGTAATTAAATCGCTGTTATTTCACCGAAAACTTAATACCGCTTTCCAATCCGGCTTATATAACTAAACTACACTTATAATTGTTATTTCAGAAGAATTCGCCGTTATTACACCGTTTGATAACTTTATGAAATCTAATGAAAATGTAGAACGAATCAAAACAATGTCGGAACGACATACATACACACGGCCAAAGGAACATCATCATTATCATCATATTCACAAATGCTGCTCCACGGTTTCCATGCATAATTAAATCACATTATACATATAATATATATATTTGTGTGTGTGTGTGTAAAGTGCTAGTTGGAATTTGTCTCCGAGCCGCAAAACAGCGTTTTCAAATATTAATAGGAAGCGGCATATTCGCGAAATTTGTATTCATACTTAACTACATAATGTGTAACAAACGACAGTTGTCGACAACTAGTTCACAGTTGACAACTTTATTTCGGCAAACTAACTATTGTGCCATTCCCGGTTTCCCACTTTATGGCCTAGTGTCCATTCACAAAAACAAAAACTATTCATCTAACCATTATTATATAATAATATTTTTTTTTTATATACACTAATGTGATCAAAAAGTAAGGTGAAATTGTCATTTAAAACAACCAAACATTAGGAAGGCAGGTAAATTGTATTTTTTTTTCCTAGATTAGTAGGATTGTCTATAACATTTGCCAAAAATCTGTTTGTCAAAAGGTTTAATTATCTCCGATTAACATGTGTTTTTACAACTCTTGGTTTCTTCATCGCGTTCCGCAAATACCGTATTCACCGGATCTGGCTCCATGCGACTTCTGGCTATTCAGTAAACTCAAAAGGCCAATGAGGAGACACCGTTTTAACACGATCGAAGAGATAAAAACCGAATCGAAGAAGGTCTTGAAAATTATATCGGAAAAAAGACTATTTCAAGGACCGGAAAAAGCGTTGGCAAAAGTGAGTTTTATCGGACGGGAATTACTTTGAAGGGGATGAAATTGATTTGGAAGAATAAAAAAAGAATTTACATTTTATAAAAAAATTCACCTTACTTTTATATAATTAAACCTTTTGACAAATAGTCGCTTGTGCAAATATTATAGACAGTCCTACCAACCTAAGAAAAAATTACAAATTACCTGCCTTCCTAATATCCGGGAGTTTTAAATGACAATTTCACCTTACTTTTTGATTGCAGTAGTATAAATTCAAACAAAATACAATAATCATTTTTAAATAAAAAAAAAACTTTAAAAATATACTATTTATGATACAAAAGAAAAAAACTTTTTTTGTACATTATTAAACTATATCATCAATATATAATATAATACAACCTTGAAAATTTTGCAATGCCATTGATTTGATTTTTTTTTTAAATGGCAAACAATTATTTTATTAAATTGTATATATATATATATATATATATATATATATATATATATATATATATATATATATATATATATATATATATATATATATATATATATATATATATATATATATATATATATATATATATATATATATATATATTTACATATTTTTTCACCATACATTTCAAATGAGTGAAAAACTTTTTCAACTACCAAACAATGAATCCCAAATTCGAAATCTGCCAAATTGTTTCACGTACACTTTTTGTCGTATAAATGTCCTTGAAATCAGGAAATATGAGGAATTTTTCATAAATATATAGGAAAATATTTTCTTATACCCAACAAAATCTATTATTTCATATAATTTAATACTATATACAAGATCAACAATATAAATATACGTCGTATCGAGTCTCAAAAAAAAAAAAATATATATATATATACTATCATATTGCAATCTATTATATTAAACTCAACCCACGATGTGTTGTATATTTATATAAACAATTTGTTCGACTGAAACGTTCGCTTATCATTAATTTTAATCAAAAATTTCACTCATTTCGCTGAACAACATCGCTGTGGCATTATTTTTTTTTTTCCTACGGCATTAATCAACCGGTTCCCAGAAGACCACACGGTTAATATCGAATATGTGCCTGTAAACTCTCAAAACATCCGTCGCTAGGTGTTGATACTAATTTCACCCTTACACCTGAATATGGGGTTGAATTGGGGGTTGAGATAGGGATGTAACGGATGACTTTACTGGTACTTGTTCTCATATATATATACTCGTATATATATATATATATATATATATATATATATATATATATATGAGGACTGGTATATGCACATTGGGGAAAATCTGGATCGGAGGTAAATGAATTATTCGAACTAATTTCATCGTCGTTCCGCCTTCATCATGATGGTTTATTTATTCGAGAATATATATCGGCGGCAATTTCATCTCGTTGATCAAACTCAATTTATGCTACGATTCCGGTTATGCGATTCCGACGTTAAATTTAATATAATAAATTTAATTCGTACTGGTCGACAATGACCTCTGCGTTAGTTTTGGCATTGAGCTGATATTTTTTTTTTAGTTTTTATTATTATTATTATTATTATTATTTTAGAGTTTTTTGTAACACTTTTGCTTAATCAATAAGAGCGTCGACGCTAATAGACTTGGCTTTCCTTTGGGGGAAAGTTCGCGTGAGCTGCGGTCAATGGACTTAACAATTTTCATATTACCACAACTTTGGACTGTAAGTGCTTGACAAATATATATACTTTTACTCCCTTTCGTTTATCGACTTAAATTTTGCACGATTTCAATTAACTGTACTTTATTTAGTCATCTCTTTCTATTGTATTGATTACGACATAGTCCCATTTAATTAAGGTGACCAATCGTTCTTCTTTATACGGGACAGGCTTCCTTTTTTTTTTTGTTTTAAATTTATGTCCTTCTAAATGTCATCAGAGTCGTCAGAGTTTTGACGATCTTTTTCAACAATGTCCCACTTAGCCATCGTCAAAATTTGGTCACTATATTATAGCTTACAATAAAACGATTTTTTTTATTATATCATTTTTATCATATTGTCTTTTATATTTTAAATAAGTTGGTCACTTCTTTATAACAATAAGTAATTATACATAATGATAAATGTAATCGAATGACGGACAGCAGACGACGACGTTTTTTTTTTCGCTACATAATGTTTAATTGCTTAAAAAAATAATATATTTGACGACGTTTCGGTTTATAAGGGTTAGAAAAGGTTCCAGATTTAATATATGTGCAAAAAATATATTTGCTACAAACACGTGACATTTTATATTTTGACCCAAATAATTTAATAGTACTTTTGTTAAATACGAAGAAATAAATACAACCCTTTTTAAAATGACGTTCATATTAAAAAAAAACCAATGAATATAATTAAAAAGAATATTATTAAAATCTATATAAATATCACAATTTTTAAATCAATTTTTTTTTAATGTAATAAACTCTTTTTCTTATCAAAGTATCACATTAATCGATTTTCTTTTTATTTGATTGACCATTTTCAAGATTTTTTTTTATAAATCAAATTTTAATTATCGATTCTGCGAAAATTATACAATATTTCATTCTGAGAAACAACATATTACTTCGTTCGTAAAATTAAATGGAGCAAGCATTACTATTTTAGACCCAACTTGCCATATTGGCCGCGAAGACTACCGCTTAATTTACATACACGTTGAGTCACAACATAAATATATTCTAATGAAATTTTAATTTGAATTCTAAAGCAGACGTGTTCAACATTTTATTTTCTCTTGGCGTCATTGGAAAAAGACTTTTATTACAAGCAATACGTAGCACATTTTGAAAATTACTATTGCTCAACATTCATAGCTATCCTGGGTCACATTCATAACTGTCTAGCACTCTAAATTTATGTATTGCTAGAAAAAAAAGTGTGAATAAAACATAATTTCTAGTACTTAATTAAATATATTGAACATTTATAACGTACTTGACACATTCATTACCGTTCTGGGTTTTGATACGGACCGCGATTCATGAATTAAATACTCCTATTCTAGAACAACATTGTATATATTATATCGATTAATCAAATATACAATACTATTTTTAATCAACTTTTGCTCGTTGTTTCATTTGAAAAAAAGTATATTTATTTTCATTCGTGACTATTTTTGTTTGATTTTCAAATTTTTCAATTTAAAGGAATCGCAAAATATATGTTTTTTTTTTTAAATATACACTTTTTTATAAAAATATTTTGTTTGAAAAAAGCTTTATACTATATAACTATCTCATAGACCTCTATAGTTGCTCAATATTATATTTTTGTATTGCGGTTCTTGGTTTAAAATCACTGGATTTACTGATCGTTCGTTAACTAAACCTCATAGGAATTATTACGTTTACCTATAATTGATATGATTTATTATAATGCATAATATCACAATTAAACTTCTAAATATTACTTTTTATTTACATACATATTATATTTTCTTTTGTTCGTATTTTTATACTTTAAATTTAAATTTATATTTTTTCAATTATTTATTGTTAAATATGAAAAAAATGAATTTAAAAAATAAAATTTGTTATTTTCATACAAATGCAACGAATTTTCACTGTTGAAATTTTTTAGTATATATATATATATATATATATATATATATATATATATATATATATATATATATATATATAATATAATAATAAAATATTCCATATTGCGACCTTATTCATGTCGAAGTGCGACATATTCAATATTCAAGGCACCTTCATAAATTTAAATAGAAGTTTCTTTGTGTTTTTCTTTTTTTTAAAAAAAAAAAAGGTTTTTCACCACTGATGTATAATACAATACCGTCATAAATTATTCTGAAACTTTATTTTATTTTCAGATATGAAGTTGAATATGTGACATGAAGGAAGGAATCCGCGTTGTATCGAACGATAGCAGCACATCCATATCGAAGTGTGTCCTGAATAAGAATAGAATTATTTTAGTACTTTTGGCCCTTTTTCTATTCCCCAGTACAATATTAGCAGGATTTGCGTGTCTAAGTAATCCGTGCGTAAATGGAATTTGCATCGATGACATCAACAGGTAACTAAAACAGCCTTTCTGATATCAATTTTGAATATTGTAACGTATTTCGAAAATCTATATAATATGTATATATATATCGGTGAAAACGTGACCGACATCAAATAATACGATATATATATTATTTACGTGAAAATTTTACCACTGCCGACTTAATGTGAAATAGGTTCAATTCTGTATAAAAAAAAAAATGTTTGATACATGTCTAAGAATATGAAATAGATTAAAAACGTATATTGAAACATCACTATATTTTTTATATACAATTTATCAATAGAAAAAGTGATTTCAATATTCAATGACTATTTCATTATTACTTGTAAAGTGCTTATTTTTTTTTTTTTGATATTATAAAGCAATTTATTACAGAAAAATGTCGAGTAGATTTCGATTTATGAAACATTGAACTGTAACGGATTAAATTCAGTTAAATTGAGATATCATTATATATTATTTGAGAAATTCTGCATCGTTCGACATCAAAATTAGTACAATCAGTTTATGCGGTTGCAAGTTATAATTGCTTAAAGTTTGTTATTGATTCAATTTTAGTCGACAAACATCTAATCATTGTTCTTTACGTTGAAGAAGTAAATGCAAAGGGAAATTTAAATTTGCATAATAATAATAATAATACATTCTCGTTTTATTCCATAATATATAAATGACGAATTTAAAGTAAATTACATTAATTTGGTGATTATTGACTTTTCAAACATACTACTCAATACTAATTTTTAATGTATTTATATAAAATAAAGTATCAATACTATTCAAATAAATCAAGCATTGCCATTTATTGAACATCTAAACCCCAAATCACGGTGGATTAATGAATTATTTATAAGATAATCAATTATACTGCAAGAAGCTTGAAGATGATCACGTTTTCATTGAAACATACCATATATAAATATAATATTAAAATAAATTTAATTTAGCACATATTCCTGCTATTGCATCGATGGCTTCACTGGAATACAATGCCAAACGAATTGGGATGAATGCTGGTCTTCACCCTGTAAAAATGGTGGTACCTGTATTGATGGTATCGCCGAATACAATTGCACATGCCCCGATGGATATATTGGTAATATTTTTAATATTTAACTATTATATTTTAATTATTTCTAATTTTATCGTATTATTTTAGGATCTGATTGCGAGGTAGACTATAATGAATGCGAATCAAATCCGTGTCAAAACAATGGAACATGTATAGATGCCACAAACGAATTTTCCTGCATGTGCCTACCTGGCTATTCGGGAATATTTTGCGAATCAGATTTGGCCGTCTGCAATTCATCCGAGGAAACCAGATGTCTCAACGGTGGTCACTGTGTCGAAGGAGCAGGAACATCCTTCACTTGCAAATGCATCGAGGGTTACTATCAGTTTTAATCGATGTGTACAATGGTGCAACATCAATGCGTTGTTCTTCGAAATCGTGTACATTTAGTTATCTTGTTTTAAGGTTGGGAAGGGAAACTGTGCGAGTATGAAGTGGACGAATGTGCCTCATCGCCTTGTCAAAATGGCGGTCTTTGCATCGACGAATATGCTGATTACACTTGTGCATGCCCTTTTGGTATTAATTAAAAAAATAATTATAGAATCGATATATCGTTATAAATGTTAGTGTGATAATCAGGAGGTCGATCGATGATGACGTCACAGATTATGTGCACTACGCATTATTTCACTTTATTAATTTATAATATAATTTTAAGGTTACACTGGAAAAAATTGTGAATCGGCTATAGAATTGTGCACGAATAATCCATGTACAAACAATGCGCTCTGCGTGATGGAAGATAATATCAAGGTTTGCTACTGTGTTCCAGATTATCATGGAGAAAAGTGTCAATATCAATATGATGAATGCCTTTTAGGTCCAAAGTAAGTAAATTATTCATCACAATTTAATCTATCCCGCATAATTTATCATTGACATTTATTGATTCGTTCAAAGTGGTAAATAATGTAGACGTGCTCAAAACGCAATAAAAAAAAACTATTACATCTTCAGATTTATTGCTTCTATATTGAATTTTTTATATTCAGTGAATTTAAACTCAATATCTTTAATGGATATGTCAGGTTTATTCAAGCGATGAAACACAGGATATTTTATTGTATCCGCAACATATAATACTACATTAACGATAAACATTTGTTGACATTTTCTTAAAATAATAAAATATTTTATAACAAATATTGGGAAGAAATTATAACGTTTTAAAATATTAATTAAAATTTCAAAATTTTCCAAATATCAATTAAACCTAAAAATAATAATATCTCAATTTGTGAAATAAATATCTATTCCTCCAAATTATCTGGTATTGTTTAATATTAGTCAGTTCAAATAGATCTATTAATCTCTAATTTTGACGATTTTGTGTAAAGATATAAATAATCGTATTATAATTTTCAGATGTATGAATGGTGGAACGTGTATAGACGGAATTGATAATTTTACTTGTTCGTGTCCTCCACTTCTTACAGGCGTGTTGTGTGAATGTCTAATGTTAGACGATGGTGAAACCGACTGTACATATGTGAGTCCATCGCCTGTTTCTACAGAACTTACTACAAGTTATATAACAATAACTTCAGATATATCATTATCGACACATATAATTAAACCTGAAGAACAGACTAAAAAACCTACAACAGTATACTCTACTGAAAAAACAGACTCTTCAACATCAACTTATGAAGAAACGTCAACAATCACTGTGCCAACTGATTCATGGGACCAGACTACATACAGTAAATTTAGTAATTTTAGTATAGCAACGACTTCTTATACCTCATTAATAATTGAAACGACAGAGCGTACTTATTCAGATATAGAGACAACTACTAATTTATCAACCGATGATTTATCAACTAATACCCAAATTATAACAACTGAAAACGAATATGACATGACATCGACACCATTTATTACTACCAAAAATTATAGCATGTCTACTAGTTTTCCAACGATTTCACCTTTTACCGATGGAACAACATTGGAAGAAGAATCGACATCGTCTATAACAATAACTGGATTTAAAACTGAAAGTCCAACAATGTCTGAAACATTAGACGAAGATATATCAACAATTTATTCAACGGAAAGTACAAAACAATATACAGATAGCACCACGGAGATAGATTTAAAGTCGACTATTTATGTAGATAATCGATTTACTACAGATGATTCACAATTTTTGACTACAGTGGAAATGAGCAGCAGTTTAACACCTAAAATTGATTTTACTACACCGCCAGAAATTGAAAGCACAGAATTTACAAAAATAGACAATGCAACTACATCTACATATACATATTCTAAAGAAGTAACTACTGAAGAATTTTTCACATCTTCAACTGATATGCCAACAATAACGTCGTTTCCAAGTGGATTTACTGATATTACAGATATTGCAAGTACGGCTAGTACAGAATATTCAGACTGCTCTAAGATCAATTGTCTTAATGGCGGAACATGCATTAGATCAACCGAAGGTCCTAAAGTATGTCTAAAATTTCACTTAAAAATATATTATTATTAATTTAATCTATAATAATTAAATTTTCTTTTTTAAATAGTGTGTTTGTAAATTCGATTACGATGGATTATTCTGTGAAAATATTCTCGGAGTTGCCACTGCAGCATTTAGTGGAGATTCTTATTTAACCCACAAACTGTACAATACTTCCGGAATAATGGTGGAACTGAAAGCAAGAACTTTCTCGTCGGAAGGTCTAATTTTATATGCCAATATTGGCCAAAATATTTACATGTGTTTGTATATCCATAAAGGACTATTGAGGTTCAAATTTTCTTGTGGTTTCCAAACGATGCTTCTTAGTGAACTAGAAAATCCTATAAATAATGGTTATGAATTGAGTATTAAAGCTGTGTAAGAATATTATAAATTTCTACATAAAATTTCTCAGAATACCTATACATATTTTATGTTTTATTCAGATTAGAACTCACTGATGGAAAACGTCATTGCAATGCTTCATTGCATATGAATGAAACATTAGCTATGAGTGGAGGTCAAATAGCATCGTCCGGTGTATATTCTTCGAAAAAAGATTCGTGGCTTCACCTCGGTGCAATATCTGAAGGATTTGGAATAATACATCATGCTCCTCATGATATAGATTCATTCACTGGCTGTATGCTGGGATTAAAGGTAAATTTTAATAGTTTCTGTTTTTTATAATCCGGTGAATATTATTATTTTTTATGTTAATTAGGTCGATGGAAAACCAAGACATATTTTTAATGATGCAAGTGATGGATTCGAAATAAAAGAATGTTCTTCTTTAGTTTGTCTATCTAATCCATGTTTCAATGGAGGCACGTGTAACGATTTCGAAGGAAACTGGTCTTGCAGTTGTTCAAATGGGTAAAAAGCATTTTTTTTTAATTTTATCAGTGTATTTTTTAATTGATTGTTCGATATTATAATAGATACCTCGGAGTGCATTGTGAAAAATCTGTCTGTGCAACAAATCCATGTTACTTTGGTGGAACATGTGTACCACATCCAGGAAGTGGATTTTTATGCTTATGTCCATTAGGAAAACATGGATTATATTGTGAACACAGTAAGTATTATGATTGAAATACTAAACTTTTTATCTATCCGTACACAATAATCGCGTCATGAGTGATTGCAAGATGTAAGATGTTGTCTTTTTGCAAAGTTGTGTACTACTGCTCATTTCTTAGGGATACGACTCTTCTTCAATTATCCTACTAACTGGTTCTTCCAACACAATTCGGGTTTAGTACTCCCATTAATAAATACAGTTCCACACTAAAGGGCATAGCCCTTCAGCGCGACCCATATCTAAGGGCGGCGGTATTCAACATTTAATGAGTGGGTTGCCGGTATATTTAATACCGTAAACGTCCTAAGTAGTGATAGATTTATTTAGGTTTTATTAATTTGGGTGAATCATTGGTGGTCTGTGATGGAATGGATGTTAATGATAAAGTTAATGTTGTTTATGGGTGGGGAGGTTGGGATGGAATAGGAGAGATGTCTTTAACCGTTGTTTATGGGTGGGGAGGTTGGGATGGAATAGGAGAGATGTCTTTAACTGAGGTTATGTTTGTAATGTCTATGGAATGATGATGATTGGTGTGTGTAGTGATAGGGCGTTTTCCAAGTTTGGTGACGAGGGGGTTTGGACTGTTTTAGCAAGAACGGAAGTATCTATCGGTGTTGGTATCTGCTTGGATGGTGGCATTTCTTACGTACTACTCGTAGTCAAGTGAGTAGCATAGGAACTTATTTTGTGTTGTTTCAAGTTTATTTAGGTGTGTTTTGTGAAGTGCAAAATGGTATCCAAAGACGGGGGAGCCATAAGTGATGGCTAAGCGGATAATAGATTTATAAATAAGCACTTTGTTGATGCGGGATAGTTTGGAGTTGTGTAGTAGGTGATGTAGTTTGTCTTTGGGGATGTTAGCGTTTTTGCGACAGTAAAGGATGTGGGGTCCCCAGAACAGTTTTTTATCGAGGGTTACGCCAAGGTATCTGCAGGAGTTCGACCAGGGTATGGAGATGTTTAATTGGACTTGGATATGAGGTTTGGAGTTACGTTTGCAGCGGGAGAAGAAGATGGCTTTGGTTTTTGTGGGGTTGATTTTAATTCTCCATTTTTGGAATCAGGAGTGGAGTTTGGAAAAGAACAGGTTTATGGTAATCTGATGGTAATAATCTTCGGACCGGCGGATTGAGTTAAGATTGCCGTGTCGTCTGCGTATTGGGCAATGATTGTGTGTCTCTCAGAAGAGTTTGGAAAATCATGGGTGAAGAAATTGAAGAGTGTAGGAGCCATGATGGAGCCTTGGGGGACTCCGGCGGTGATCTATCTGGGTGTGTAGATGTAGTCTTGAAGTTTGACTTGGAAAAAGCGGTTGGTGAGGAATGATTTTATGATTAGAATGGTGGGTGTTTTGATCTGGGCTGTGATGAGTTTATATAGGAATTCTTCGTACTAGACTGTCAAAGACTTTGAAGATGTCTAGAAAAACGGCTATGGTTGAAAGGGATTTATCAAAACCGTCAATAATGGTGTCTACTACTCTGTGGATTTGGTGGACTGTAGAAAGTTTGGGGCGGAAACCAAATTGGAAGTTAGAAGTCAGTTTGAGTTCTTCTGTGTCTTGGTGGAGTTTGGATATGATCAGTTTCTTTAGGACTTTCCCCATAAAGGATAGTAGGCTGATGGGGCGGCAATGTCTTTAATTGGTTTTGTTGAAGAAGCGTGGAATTGTGGTGGGAGGAGTGTTGGTTATTTCAATTATTACAGGGAGATGATCTGAGGAAAGGTCGTTTAGAACAAAAATATTTGTGAAAGAAAATATTTGTGGCATACAATATCAAGGATTTCAGGGTTGTGAGTGGGGTTAGGAGGAATTCTGGTAGGAACAAGAGGTGATGAGATTGTGATGC
The DNA here is from genome assembly GCA_024500535.1 of Leptonema lineaticorne. Taxonomy (NCBI): domain Eukaryota; kingdom Metazoa; phylum Arthropoda; class Insecta; order Trichoptera; family Hydropsychidae; genus Leptonema; species Leptonema lineaticorne. Next base: position 2,743,394 of record JANIJI010000012.1, on the reverse strand, counting down.
CAGTAGTTCTAGAGTGTTTGTATAGGGTGAAACCGTTTCTATTGGAATGGAGGCAGTTCCAGGAGGTATGCTTGGAGTTAAGATCTTCGGCGGCAATTGAAGGAGAGTTGTGGGGGAATAGGAAATCGATGTCAGATGTTTGGAGAGGTTTAGTGGGTGGGTTATATACTGCGTGTAATGTGAGAGGGTGACGTTGGTTTAGTAAGACGGTTATTGAGGTATGTTCCAGGTGGATTGTGGGGTTTGATGGGGCAATGTGGTGTTGAATACTATTTTTTAATATAGATGGCAGTGCCGCCCGCTGGTCCAGTTAGGCGGTCTGAACGGTAGGAAGAATAGTTGGGGATATTGGCCCTGTCGCCGGGTTTGAGCCAGGTTTCGCAAATAAGCGCCACATCGATGAAGTGTATAAGGAGGAAGGCGCGGAATTCGTTTATTTTGCCCTTGAGGCCACAGGCGTTCCAGTTTAATAGTTTAAAAGCGGCCATTTAGAGATGTGATAAGAGAGAGAATGGTGTCCAGTTTGGAAGAAAGCAGGCTGTGGTTAGATTCTAATTTAGAGAGGCGGGCATCAGAGTCAGGTGGTTGGTTAGGTTGAGATTGTGGTTGTGGTTGTTGATTGGGGGTATGGAAAAGAGCATTCCAAGGGGTAGAGAGTGGTTGGCGGGGTGTAGTAGGGGGAGGGTTTATCTTGGCTGTGCGAGCCGCTATGTTGGCATGGGAGTTTGGGTTGCGGGGACAGCCCTTCCAGGTTGAGACATGGTCTCCGTTGCAAGGGGTGCAGGTTGGGGTGGATCCTGCTGGAAGTTTGCAGTTGCTGGTGGTATGATCACCGGCACAACGGACGCATCTGGGGTTTATGTTGCATGTGAATGAACCGTGGCCGAAGCCTTGGCAACGGTGGCAATTGAGGAATTGAGTCTCGGCGGCGGAAAGGTTCGACTCGCACCAGTTGGTGAAGAAGCCTGTTGATGTTATATATATTTTTCCCCTTCTTATCTCTGGAGGTTTCTACCAGAAACATTGGGAGGGGTTCAGGGTTCCGATTTTTGTTGCAGGGTAAACCCATATCTTATCAAGATATATATAGAATATTCCATTGATAATAGATATATATTTTATGTGTTATTAATGACATCTATTAATTTTTTTTAATATTATTAAATAATTATAATTTTGAATAGTTATTATTTGTTTACTTTTTATAATTTTTACTACGACTATATTCTCAGAAATATTAAACGATTTCGTACTTTTCAGATTTAGAAATTGTACAGCCATCATTCTCAGCAATGGTCGGTGGATTATCATCATTTGCAGTTTATCAACTACCGGCTAATTTAGTATCTCAAGGAATAGAAATACGTTTCCGCATTCAACCAAATAATATGGATCAAATTGCATTATTGGCTTTTATGGGTCAGTCAGGATTACACGATCCAAAAAGTGATCACTTAGCAGTAACATTTGTCAAAGGTTATATCATGTTAACATGGAATTTGGGAAACGGTAATTTTAACGTCTTGCTAATATCGTGCAAAATATTTTATCCTAACCCTATATTTTTTTTATAAGGTCCTCGACGAATATTTACATCTCGACCTATCGTTCCTAAAACAGGCAAATCTCATCTGATTACAATTGGAAGATTAGGTAGAGCAGCTTGGCTTGCTGTAGACAATATGCAAAATATTACTGGAAATGCTCCAGGGAGTCTCATCAATTTAGACGTAGTACCTCTACTCTTTATAGGTTCATAATATGAATAATTTGATATTTAATTATTTTTTTAGTTCTTAATCATAATAATCATTATTCATAGGTGGTCATGAATCAGTGAATTTCTCTCATTTGCCACATGATTTACCATTACATGGAGGATTTTCCGGTTGTATTTGGGACTTATGGGTAGGAAGTATCGGTAGTAAAAGTAATGGAGTTATATGGAGTCCTATAAGGGGTAGAGCCATTGGGCAATGCAGCGTAACTCAATGTCATTCTATGGCATGTCACAACAATGGAGCATGTCTTCATCATTCAGCAACATATAGGTAAACTCAAATTATAATTATATTTTAAATTGTAATTAAACAATAATGAATCTAATTACATTTTAGTTGTCTATGTGCTGAAGGATGGTTTGGACCATTGTGTACAAATCATCAAAATCCATGCGATACAGCAAATCACAAATGTAAAAAAGATTCAACCTGCATTCCTACAACTGTAGGTTATCAGTGTGATTGTCCTGTAGGCACTTCTGGAATATATTGTGAAAACAGTACTAATATATATATATATATACTTTTTATATATTTTATAATAATAATAAAAATGCTTCAAATAACAAAGTTTTTAAAATTGTTTTCAGGTATAGATTTTTCAGACGTATCATTCTCAGGAATACGTTCATATTTAAAAATGGAAGCTCAATCACTTGGGGATATTCATTTCAATTTGGATTTCGAGGTGCGTCCACTACATCCAAAGGGAATATTATTTTATACAGAATCGATCGATGGATGTTTCATTTCGTTGTCGCTCCAGGGCGGACTTCTCGAATATAGATGGGCAGGTTATAGTTTATAATTATATAATCTGAAGTTTATGATGTGTTGTAGCTATATAAAGATTATAAAATACGTATCATCAGGTCACGAATGGGGTGGAAAACAAATCGGCAATAAAATAGTGATCGTCGTGAGAAGTGGAGTAGTATTATCTTTAGGTTCATGGCACACGGTGAGAGCTGGAAGATACGGAAGAAAATTGTTCTTATGGGTAGATGGCACAATGTCTACAGAAACACTTACATCACATCATTTTTTTACTGCTTTTAATACGACAATTCACATCGGTAAATTTCAATTTCATCATAAACACTGATCTCAGTATATGTATATTCTACATATTCTATTGAAATTAGGTGGGGTAAGCGATTTGTCAACACTGCCAGCTGATGTTACATCTGGACATCCCATGCCATTTACTGGATGTATTAGGAAAGTTACTATAAATTCTCAACGTTATCCACTTACCAAAGAAAATATCTTAGGTGTTACAAATATATTTCCTTGATATTAAATATAATATTATTACAATTTTAAAATATAATTAATTCTTATAGAATCAAGAAATATAAACGACTGTGATGGCGATATTTGTGGTGGTGATATATGTTGGAATGGTGGTACATGCATTATAACACAAAAAAAGGATCAACATATAGCTAAATGTATTTGCCAAATGCCATATACAGGACCACAGTGTGTTCATATCATACCGTGTAAATCAGGAGAATGTAATAAAGGAAAATGTATTCAAGGAACCTGCGTTTGTCCGAATGGATGGAGTGGATATGCTTGTCAAGATCGTAAGTATTCTTTAATAATACATAAAAATATTGCAACTTTTTTTAACTTGTGTTATATTTTGTTCAATTTCAGAAATAAAAATTGATACACCACAGTTCAAAGGTAACAGTTATATGATAATAGATGAGAAAAAATCTGAAAGCAACCAGAAACCGCTTACATATAACAAAATGAGATATAAAAGAAGCTCTAATCAAATTTATATGAATTTTACCACGGCAAAATCTGACGGATTGTTACTTTGGAGTGAAATGGTATGTTGAATTATACATGATTAAAAATAAATTTTTGCTATTATAATCTTATTGCTTATTCATCAAATTGTGTTTCTGTATATAATTTTACATTTTTTATAGAATGGAAACAAATATGTGAGCGTCGGATTAGAGGGCGGATATTTGAAGATAAGTTGGACATTTCCAAAACAGTTACAAATAAAATCATCAAAAAATAAAAATGAATCTACTAGAAACATAGAACCATCGTATGATACTGAAATAATCAAAGTACTCCAAGCAGGAAGATTATCTAATGGAGACTGGCATTCTTTGCTTTTCAAATTTCAAATGAATAATATATCAGTAGTAACAGATGGAAAAGTAGTTTATGAAGAAAATGGTCTCGATTATGAAGTAAATGACTTGGATGTAGTCACATTTATAGGTATAATACTAATAAATCTCTTGAGTTTTGAATAGTAACTGGATAACTTTAAAAATTGTATTATAGGTGGATTTCCTCACAATATATCAACATATCAGCACACCAAAGGATTATATTCATCCAATTTCATTGGGTGTGTGAGTGAAGTATCCTTCAGTGCAGATAAGCAATACTCAACAGACTTTTCTCATTATGAAAGTGAAAATGTTGAAATGTGTCAACTTTTTTCATAATTATACATAGTCAGTAATGAAATTTTATCTTAAAAATTGGACCAAATTGGTCTTATCTTTTTACAAAAATATCTATTGTAAATAATACAAATTAACGAACTATCTTCAGATGGTCTTCGAAGTTAAAATTTTTTATAATGTGCGTTGCGCACCTTAGAATTGACATCTTTAACTTAGTTGATGATGATAATGGATGGTTTATATAATCATTCGTATATTCCTACAAACTTAAAAACTGCCAACGATCAAATTACAAGTCGTGATCTATAACTTTCATGCATATAAAATGTGTGAAAAAATATATAGTCTTATAAAGAAATTACTCTAAATAATGTCAATAAAAGAGTAGAAAATTTTTCATATCTATTGTGTGATTAAATAACTAGTCAATAGTAATACTAATGTTGAACTTTTATATTACGAAATAAACATAATTTAATATGTTATTGTTTTCAATAAATCTAGTCTATTTTATAATCACCTAGTACAAAGGTTATTACTGTATTTTATTCCAAAATTTTCAAATTTCCATATTCCTACTCTTCTTCCATAGTTTCCGTAGAGGTACTAAATAGTATATATTTAGAAATTGAAATGGTTGTTTATTTATTGATACCTATTAAACAAAAATTATAATCAATTATTTGTTTTAATAACAGCTCAATAACCATAACACAACATAATCAGTGTCGAATGCCTAATAGAACAGTGTCATACAGAATATATTATGCAACTGATGCAATAATTTCTCCAAAAGACTAAATGACAAACTGAAATCAACCATGAGCCATCAACTTGTAAGTTTTTGTTTTCTTGAGAGAGGAGAAAGAAAAACATATTTCATAGTACATAAAATATAACTGTTTTATTAATGTTTCATAATAAAATGTATAACTTTGCAGAAGGAAAAGGGGTAGTGTAAGAATGTGTATGTATAAACATTTATATACATACATATACCTTATCATGTCCACTAATCTAAAAAAAGATTTTTAGGGATCTCATTACAATTTCATTATCCTTAAAAACATATCTCTTCATCATTTATTTACAAACGTGTTTTTCCTTGGCGATTTTTCATATATATTTATATATTTCAATATTCCCAACAAAACACTTATGTATTATATATAATTCACATCCATACACATCTTATTTTTTTTTAGAATTATTCACCTTTTTATAAAGAAAAATAATATAATATCAATGTTAAAATAAATCGATATTAAAAAATATGCTGCTTTCCAACCACGATAACAGTAAATAAAGTAACTATTTTTTTTTTTTTTTGTTAACTTCTATTTAATATATAGGTATATATTTAGGCCATGCAACAATTATGTACATGTGCGCTTGTTTGCAACTGACAAACGACACATTTACAACAATTAAAACAATTTAAGGAAAAATATATCTCCTGGATTTTCCAATAATAGAAGCTAATATGAAGCAACACATATTTTCAATACAACTATCAGTTATAAATTGAATATAATTCTGTCGACATAAAATGTTACGGGTGATAAAATCTTATTAAATTATCACACCGGTTGAAATGTACGTGTAATTAGGACTTGATACAATAAATAATATTGTTGGCGTCTGATTAATGTTACAACTCAAAAATTAAAGAAAATAAAAATTAAGTTACATTCTGATGTGCGCATCGTCAATAGTTAATAAAATAATTGGGATGTTTGGCAAAAAAAATAATTTTTGGCACCTAATAAAATACACTAATCAATTAATTTAGAAAAGGTTCGGAAAGAAGTTAGTAACATTTATCATAATACAGATAAAGTTTGACTGCATCAACAATATTATTGATTATACATGGTTCGATAAAGGTTGATTTTTTTCTGGTATAATGTGTTAATAATATAAGCTACACTGACTATGTGATTGTTTAAAAATATTTATTTCATTTAAACAATTGTCTGTAATTATATTAAATATATATGTATATATATTTTACACAACATAAAATTTACCACAATATTATATCAGATATCTTTCAACAAAATTGCCAAAATCGACTGATAATGATAATAATTATAATAATAGTTATAATAATAATAATAATACCTATAATAGGCCAAATAGACCTCTCAAAGTTATAACATGCAAAGCATGCATATGCATATATATATATATATATATATATATATATATATATATATATATATATATATATATATATATATATATATTATAAACATATTTTGTATTATTTGTATACATATATAGATATATATATTAGAAAAAATAATAAAGACATTTATTACTTAACTATAGACAAATATATTAATATTTGAAAAATATTTAGACAATACTTATTTATAAAGCACATATTTTTTTCATTTTATGATAATTCATTTTTCATTTTTTAAAACTAGAGAAGAGCTACAGAAATGGAAGCACAACAAATGTCATAATTATTTCCAAAATAAAAAGATGTTCTATATATCATATAATATATAGTATTTTTTATTAACATAGGTTTTTTTGATAATTTAAAATATTTAATTACATTAAAAATTTTCTTTACACACAAATATAATGTTCATAACACATAATCATTTTTAATCATAAACACGTCATAAATGTATAATTAACCCTTTCACAGCCAAAATATTCATCAATTTAAATATTTATTTAAAAAAAACGTAAAATTGATATTTTGTGCTGTATTCTTTCTCATACAAAATAACTAACATTAAAATTGTGCATTAAAATATAATAAAAAAAATATGCGTTGACGATCACACATAAAATTAATAAAATGTGTACGAATTTAGAACACTGTCATTTATTTTTATTATACTGATAATCAGTAAAAGGGTTAACGTTAGAAAAAAGAAAATAGATACACCATATAAATATTATTTGTACATTGAAACAACAATGGAATTATACCACATAAAGTACAGAGAGGAATGTTTAAAACTATTTCTATCATCATCGTCTTCGTCGTCATCATTTATGTATTGTTTGAGAGGACAGCATAACTATTACATTTGATATTGACTAATCATATCTATAATTTTACATTTGATATAAAATCAAAAATATACATAAATATATCTTTTTTTTTTTCATTTCCAATTGACCAATATAAAATGAGTATATTTTTTAATAATGAAAATGGATTGTACGCAATATTTTCCAATAATTAAATTCATGGGGTATCATTAACAAATTCATATCATTGCGTTTAACAATCCACTTAATGTAAAGACAAAAATATGTTTTTATATTATGTTGAGTCAGTCTGTTTCTCGTTGCCTCTACATTTCACATATGCTTTTTTAGTATTATAAATTATATTACAAAGTAAATAATATTCAACAAAACTACCACAAAAACGAATATTTAAATTTCAATTAACATTAATATCTAATAGTTATTTAATTGTCCAATAACTAAAATCAAAGAATAATATAAACAGGATTGCAAAAGTAATATAATTAAAAAATAAAATAATTGAAGTTAACTATATAGAAAAATTTAATAATAGAGAAAATGAGAAACGATCGACAAACATGACCGGATTAACAAACATTATTGAGCTACACTACAGGATACAATTGATATTTAATACGTTCACAAAATACTGTCATACCAAAAATACCCCCAAAATATAAAAATCAAATATATTGGCCTAACTATACAATAATACATAGAAAATTTGCTTTAAAACTATTCAGTTAGCACCAATCATATGTATACCTGTATGCATAAAAATAACATTAGGTAAACATCAATTCGTATTATATATATATATATATATATATATATATATATATATATATGCAATTTCATTTATAATTATTTAAGTATAGTGAAATATGCTGCTTCTGATGTAATATTTGAAGAGGTATAAAAATGTTCCTTTGGTCCACAATAACACAAAACAGGAAATTAATGCCACTTTCAAGATAATCGCCATCATTACCTATTTATAATATTTATACACATATAGTAGAACAGGTTGGAAAGCAGTTACAGAATATTAACATATAAGATTACTAATATATTAATATATAACCTGGCATCTGGCACATACGATTTAACAAAATTTATTACGAAATCAATAAGAATTATTTAGATACATCTTAATTGCAATGGAGTCATTTAGTTATACAATTGGTAATTGACTTAATAAACTTTAAAAGATGCTTCCAATTTTACCCCAGACATATATATAGAAAACGCATTCCTTAATAAATATTTAAAAAAATATAACATTAGAGATTTGTTAAAGGAAAAAGAAACAAAATAAAATAATAATAAAAAACACAAAATAACTGAAAATATCATCAAATATATTATAAAACTAACACTGTACAATCAATTTGCAACATCTGAATCAAATTTTATAAATCTGGGATGCAGAAACCTGGACGATTATCAATAATCTTATTTTTAACGCTACCAGATGACGGGTTAACGAAAGCAAAAAATGTGCTTTCTTAAAAGGTCTTTTATTTTTCACTATTAAAATAAAACATACATATATGAAAACGAAATAATGATAATAATAAAATGTGATGAAAAGGAAAAATGACAAAATGAAGACTGCGATTCAGTCAATTAAGAACAATCAATATATTATTTGTCGATTAGTTAAAATAAAAAATTGGTTAAAATTCCCCATTAAATTTAAGAGCTGCAAAGATCAAAATATTATATATTATTTCATAATAATAATAGTGTATATATATATATATATATATATATATATATATATATATATATATATATATATATATATATAATAAAAACAATATGCAAAGATTAAATATGCAAATATTACTATTTTATAGTTATGGTCACAATAAAAAAGTCCCTATCGTTAAAATTATAGGATAAAAATTAAATAATAATAAAAAAATAAATGCCACATTTTGTTTTTATATTTTGACTTATTTTAATAAAATTTTCAACGATAAATAAAAATATATGAATTATAATAATTTCGTGTTTCTATATAAAAATACAACCATTTAACGGGTAAAAACGTTAAAATTGAAATGGATCTGATCAGCTTGGACTCTTAACGTGGACCACATGCGCACAAATTCAGTTATATATAATTAATACATATATAATGAGATTAATAAAAATAATAATAAATTAAAGTCATAATTATTACACTGATTTACCCCAATCAATAAACATTTGAACAGCGTAGGCAGCAGCGAAGGCGACAAAAAGGAAAAAAAATAAAACTATCAATATGACGTTCCTTTCAGATAGAAAATGGCCAGTACGCTTATTACGTCGCGTAGTCTGACTAGCAGATACACTCTGAATGACTTGCGGAAGAGGAATGAAAATCACCAAGGCTGGAGACCAAGCACCGTGTAACAATGTTCCATCTACTTCGCGTTCAGCGCATACCCGCACTGAGTACTCTGTACCGCTCTCTAATTCTTCTATTTTTGCACTAGTATTAGGACCTTTGTATATCTGAAAAAAATAATCGTCAATAAAAATCTCGAATATTATTAAATTTATTTAATATATGAAATAGAAAGTAAAAAAATAGACAATATATAAACTAAATTTTAACTTTTTTCAGAATTATTTAAAATCGTTGATGATTTTTCGCTAAAATCAACAGTTCAAAGTCCAGCCTTCAACTTGTTTTTGGCTCAACGTTCTCTTTTTTATAAGTAAAAAAAGAATATTTTCGAAATATATAGTAGCAAATCATTTTATTTTCATAATAACCAATTATCATCATAACTATATTCAATACATATATATTAAGATTAAAGCAATTAATGAAAAAATAAAAAAATAACCTGCTTATAATCCTGATCTTTGGTCCGACAACACTGCACAATATATATGAGTTGTTCATTGGGTGATAATTTGGGTGGAATCCATTCTATGACTGCTGCATTTTCAGTAATTTCAATTTGCTTAGGTATTTTCAACGGAGCTGGAGGAGCGTGCGTAGTTTCAAATTCAAAATCTTCTGAATAGTCTCCTTGACCTCCTGCATCGTTGGATGCACATATACGAAATTTATATTTAGTTGAATCTTGCAATTTTTTTACTCTAAACGTATAACTTGTTCCTTGATAAACTTGTTGATATTCTTTACGTCTTGGACTTTGCATTTCAACAATATACTGCGTAAAATCTAAATTCTTTCCTTCGCCCCATTTCAATTTTAAAAAATTATGGCCTTGTTGGACACAAGTAATCGAAGGTGGAGATGGCGGCAGAGGAAAAGTTTCTACTTTTAACGTGGGAGAAAAATTTCCAATACCAATTTCATTCACAGCTTGAACTCTCACTCTATACAAAGTTTCTGGTAATAAATTTTCTAGCAGGTACTCTAACATTGGTTTTTCTGTGATAATTATTTTCTCACCAATATCAATACGATAATGTAAAATAGGATAACCATTACATGGAGGTTCCTGCCACGATAATAAGGCATCAGTAGCTGTTACTTCGACAGTCAGTGATGGTGGGGTTCCAGGAACAGCACCGGGAGTGGATATTTCACTTATATTGGACCATTTACTATGTCCTGACTTATTAATTGCACATATTCTAAAATAATAAGGAGTAAACGGTACTAAATTTTTGACATCATAATTTAACTGCAATCCTTTAAATATAGTAGAAAATTCATCTTCTATATTTGAAGTAACCATTTCTAATTGATATTCCATAATTGGTCCACCATTACAAACAGGTTCATCCCACTGAACAAATATATTATATGGCGATTTGGCAACGACATGAGGAGGATTTGGAGTTTCTGGAGGAGCAGCACCACTTGTTACATCTAAAGATTCTGACCACGATCCTCCACCTACCCTGTTAAAAGCTTTTACTCTTAAAAAATAACGTCTTCCTGGTAAAAGATCCTGAACGGTACATTCAGTTTCTTTTCCTTTATACACAAGTCTAGTATTTTCTTCTTCACGTAACTCTATATTATACTCTAAAACAGGAGAACCACCATCATAATCCGGTTTTTGCCATGAAATAGTTAAAGAACTAGGACGAGGATCAGACGTTAAAACTGGAGGTAAGCAAGGTCCAGGTACTACAGGTTCTGTAGTTATTGTCTGCACATCAGACCAATTACTAACACCACCGACAGTCTTACATGATAACCGTACTTGATATGTACATCCAGGTTGCAATCTATCACATGTAGCTTCTTGTTCTACGCCTGTATACACAGATTCAAAACCATTTCCTGAACTAATTTCAAGCGAATATTGTTGAATTTCTGCACCGCCTCTATCAACTGGTGGTTCCCATCGAACTCTAAATGAATGGGAATGAATTTTTCCTTTCACGTATGGTTTGGGGGGCGCTAATGGCCTTTCAGGTAATGTTCTAAAAACAACTTCTTCTGACCATCTTGAACCACCTGCTTCATTATGTGCTTGCAAACGAAATTTATAATCTGAACACCTGGTCAAGCCTTTACAAATATGCTCCATTTCACGCCCTGTATAAACTGGTAAAAATCCATGTCTATTATGTTCATTTTCCATTTGTAAAGTAAAATCTTCATCGCCTGGTCTACGAACCCAGCACACAGCTAAAGACGAAGGTGTAGCATGAACTAATGTTGGCCCTGCTGGAGGAGGTGGAGGAGTATCACTTGTAGAAAATACAACTTCCTCGCTCCAAGGTCCGCGTCCAATCGCATTTACAGCAGCTAATCGAAACCGATACTGGGTAGCGACTTCAAGTTTTTGTAAATTATGTTGTCTATTGCGAGGTTTACAAACGTCAACAAATTCTCCTCCTTTTCCTTCATCGTATTGAAGAATATAATGTTGAATGTGAGATCCATTGTCGTTTGGAGCATTCCAACGTATTTGAAGCGTGCGAGCCCTAGCTAAACCTCGTAAGCCAGATGGAGCTCCAGGTTCACATGCTTGTGTACGAATAACCACTGTACCCGATGCAGCACCTCTATATTCTTCAATGCGAGCTTGTAAACATACTGTGTATTCAGTTCCAGGTCGCAAATCTTGAACTCTGGCGTAAAAATACAGTAGGTAAATAAAACTTTTGTTGATAGTAATTTAAAAAATAATAATTTAAAATTTTACCTGCACGATAAAGCTGGTCCAATATATATAGCTTTATATCTTGATTTCTCTCCTAATAAAAGTTCATACGTTATATCGCCTGCATTTGGTGGTGCAGTTGCACCTTCAGATAATGTTGGCGAAGTCCACTGAACTAATGCACTACTAGACGTAACGTCTGATACCTTTAAAAATGATTCGTAAATATATAATGAAACCACATCAGTTCTATTAAAATATAAACTTTAAATGACCTACTTGTGGTGTTTGTAAAGACGATAAAAAATCTAATAAAGGTTGAGAATCTTCTTCGTCACCCTGAACCGAAGTCGCAGTCGATGAGCTACCTTCTCCTTCAGAAGAGGTTCCACCAACTGTAGAACCCGGTCCTCTCGTTCTTACTCCATTAGAAAATTCTTTCCTAGGTGAAGGCGCTGGTGTACTATGACCTGAATTTAAAGCTGAAAATTAAAAGCAAGTGTATATATATATATATATATATATATATATATATATATATATATATATATGTATATATATGTATATATGTGTATATATATATATATATATGTGTATATATGTGTGTATATATATATATATATATATATATGTATATATGTGTGTATATATATATATATATATGTGTATATATGTGTGTGTATATATATATATATATATATATATATATATATATATATATATATATATATATATATATTTGACTATTTCTTAAAACAACACTTTTAAAAATACATATAATATTAAAATTTGTACTAACCTAAACTATCATTTCGTATATGTCTCTGTTCTACTTTCTTTTTTAATTTTATAAATTGTCGATGGGCTCGCTCATCTTTATGGTAAGATTGTGGCTGCGAATGTAAATTATGATGAGGCTGATGCGATGGTGGAGGAGGCATTGGAGGTCCATGTTGGTGAAAATGTGGAGAGTATCCAGGTGGACCAAAATATTGTTGTTGACCATTGCCTCCATTAGCAGGACCCTAAAAGTACAAAAAAAAGCATTAAAAACAAATTTAAACATAAAGGTAAAAATCAAAAAAAAATGAGAGCTAAAAAATGTAAATCGATTAATTTAATCTACTTTAAATCACAAGATTTAAAAACTATTTTATTTTTTGTAGATTAATGGATTTCAAAGTGATTATATTTTATCAGAACAAAATTAATAAAAAATCAATATGAAATATTTAAGATTTGTAAATATATATTAAATAGTGAATAAATTAATTATAATAAAAATATATTTTTTACATGTTAATAAATTAAAATCTAACAAAAATAAAGTTAATTCTAAAAAGTAACGAGAATACTATTCATATAAATTAATCGATGAAACAGCTTTAAAAAATAAATAACAAATATTAATAAAAATATATTAAAAACCAAAATATCAACTGAATAGATTTTACAATTAAGGATTTAAGAAAAGACGTAAAAGAACTAAATAAAATGTCAAAAACTAGATAGTGTTAATAAACATCAAAAGGAAACATATCTATAAACTAAACAAATAAATAATACTAAAAATCTGCAGTTTCGTCGGTGACCTTAACTGAAAGTTACCAGTTTGTCAACGCATCACCGATTAGTTTATTTGTATGTTCAACATTTACACTGTTCACTCCAAAAGCTAGAGGGGGATTTAATTTCTTTTTTTTTCTATTTTAATTCTATTTCACTGTAAACATATTTAAAAATTTAATTACGAGCATATCATGATAATCTCTAATTAATCAGAATCGTTATAACTTTGAAAGCGAATCGATCATTAAAAAAAATATAGCATTGCACAATTTGATTACTTTGCTTGTTTACGTACCGTTTCGAACATTCGCAATTTACAATCGATCAATTGTTTTCATAAAACAAAAAGAATATCTTGATAAAATACGAAACGATAAGAATACAATTTAGATAACTTTTAACATTTCATAATCTGTCTACGAATAACAAGCATAAAAGAGTACGAAACACATCAACAAGAGTAGTAAACAAGAATGTAAACAAAACAAAACAAAACAAAACAAAACAAGAAAAAGAAAACAAACAGACGAAGGGGGCGTAGACGTCGAAACGTCAAACATGCCAACGTGGTCTCGGCTCGAATAATGGCAAAAAAACGGACTTGAATAATCGATAATGTTTATACGGCTTCTCCTTACAGGGGAATGCAGCATCATGGCCACGTACGCCCTGTATTGGTCGTCGTGCATTCGCTGATGAACGTGCGCCGCTTCGCAGGGGGGCGGAGTCGCGGCCGGCGGGGCTCCGCCCTCTCCCCCTGCGTCCCCCCGAGAAACCATCCGAACGAGTAGACTGCCAGCGCGGCACTGAACATCCGACGGCTGCGACACGTCGACGTCGACGTCGACGCCAGCCGCGACAAAACACACGCAAACGTTCAAACACACGCACGCGCAAACAAACACGCGCGCACACCTCACTTTTATAATATGTTGAAACTATCTCGAATGAAACGATAAAGGTGCAATCGCAAGAGATTCGAACCCTTGACCCGCTGTGCAATTATATAAAGTTATCGTACTTATGTTACAATTATAACACCGTACAGTTTACAAAATTGAAAATTGTTAAAATATAGAATAAAAATTTTACGTATCGTTCCTTTATATAATATAACATTTTCCAATATAATACATAAAATTCGATACTGAACGCGCCCGAAACTAGTGAACGTATTAAAAATGCAAAGAGATAACCACCGTTATGAAAAAGAAATATAAACAACTGACACGACAGTGACATTAATTCACTTTGGAGAACACCTTCGTAATTTAAGACTGCACGCGATTACGTATCGAGTTCATATTATAATTATTATTTTATTAAACTGTTAACTAATATATTAATATTTACTTATTTTAATATAAGTTTAAGATATATTCGATTTATGTAATATTGATAATTCTATTTATAAAATTACCTTATCCATTTAAGTACATCGAGCGTATTAAATTAACGATAAGAAAAAAACAGGTGGAAAATTATCCGTCATAATTTATTGCAACACGTACTTCGTTTTAGTATTAAAATGATAATTTAAACTTAACGTTGAAAAGAAATGCGAGAAAAATTTAATTTGTTCAGCTTTCAGAAAACCGTTATTTAATTAAACGTTTAATAATATATTATGTGTTGATCGAATACTTCTATTGACAACTCTTTAAAATCTCAAAAGTTTTCTTTTATAAAATCGATTAAAAATCTTTAAAACAAAATTGGAAAAGATTATACGTTATTAATTCATTAAAAATGTAAATCTGTTCTAAATGGCATGAAATTGAAACCCGAGAAAAAAGCTATTTAAATTAAATAGAAAATCTCATACTCTGATAGACAAATAGAAAATTTCATAATAAAACGAATATCGCTTTGGAAGGTTTTTTTAATATAAATATATTTTTAATGGGAAAAACGTTAGTTTTTAAAATATGCTGTTATAAATAATGGATGAATTATTAATTCAATTTTAAAAGTTTAAACAGAATAAAACAGTAAAAACTCATCTAGAATGTGTTGAATATGTTTAATAATTAGATTAAAAAAGATGTTAAAGAAGTGGATATTAAATAAAAACAAAAGACCTAATATATATATATATATATATATATATATATATATATATATATATATATATATATATATATATATATAAATTACTTCTTAAAGTTGAAAAACAATTTTTCTCTTTACACTATAAACAACGCATCGACTGCCATATGTGTTTGCACAATTGGCAAATTTGTAAATAGAATGAATTTTATTTATCTCCTAGTATTTTTTTCATATAGTAAAATATTACTTCATAATCTTCTGTACAATCAATACAAACAACAAAACGTTTTATCTAATATATTGCTCTGAAAACGATTAGACGCTAAAAAAAAATCGAATATATTATAATAGAATCATCGATTCGCTATAAAACTTTTTAATTTATAATATATGGAACATAAAAAATATTCAAATCATCCCAATATACATTTAATTTTTAAAAACGAACGTATTCCCTTTCCCACTAGTCAAACACAATCTGTAATTCATTAAAAATCTTTTTGGTGATAGTACAGCCAATTAAATAAATTATAATTATTAATAATAAACAAACAAAAAAATAAGAAATATGTTTAAAACAGTAAAAATTAACTATTAAAACGCTAAATATTGAAATATTTTTATTTTGTTTTAATGAAAATTAATTTTAATAATAATCATGTGTGAAAATCGTTACTTTCTAATAATAATAATATACATACTTATAGTTAATTTTAACGTACAACTAAAAAATTCAATAAAAAATAAATTCTTACATAATGTTGAGGTGGTGGTCCATGATGTTGTTGTTGATGAGGTGGTGGCAAATGGGGTGGCATGTGTTGTGACAATAAAACGTGCCTCAAAGTGCCGTTTTCATCGACAATTTGCTGAAGCACGTGGCCAGGCGGTACCTGTACTTGTACCAATGGTGATGATGAATTTGTTGATACCATCGGCACAGTTACTGGACCTGAAATTTATAAAAAAACAAATTAATCCAAATATTACATATAATAACAAAAAAATTCACATAATTTTATTTTTATATAATATCAAATAAATGCAAATAAATTCAGCAGTTCAAGAGACATCTACAGAAATTGATACAAAAATTATCAAATCTTCAATTAAAATAACAATCTTTTGAAATATTTTTTTTAAGTAACCTTTTTTTACTCAGTTTATTTATTTATAATTCTAATTCAATTAACCATTAAACTCACTTTCTTTAAAAAAAAATACTGTATAAAGAACATTTTCCAACAACAAAAAATTGATATATTGATTATAAAAAAAACAATTAAAATGTCATTTAATTTGTGTATCTCTAAAAAAGTAAATTTCTTTTAATTTATATTATAAATCAATCATTAAATAATCATATAATGAAGAAACAAATCAATCTCCATAATATAATTGATCTATTATGAAAAGTATAGGTCATAAAAATGATTTGAAAAACGAAAGCAATTTGTTGACCAAAGCATATTTTATTGCATTTTTCATAATTTTTTGCATATAAAATGAAAAAGAAGGAGAATCATATTTCATCTGCGGTATTTTATAATATAATATAATGCAATAAATTACTCGACGCATTCTTTGGGCATGTTTAAGTATACAATGTACAATCGTGGCGATAAAATAAAACGATAATAAATCAATGGCAATATGATCCTATATGAACCTGAGGCTTGAACCTGAATACTAATTCAAAAGTAGAATAATCATTTATTCATCTATTATATAAATATATTATTTAAATTACATGTTGTTGATATTTTATAGATTTTATTATATTTCCTATCAATTTTACAGAAAGTTTTTTCATAAACATGTATCGTTAATTAATCCAAAAACAACAATAAATTGGTAATTTGCAGGCATTATATAGTTATGTTGCTTAACTTTGACAATCAAGAACTACCTAACCAATATATAATTAAATAATCTTAGTTTTCTATCATAGTTTTACACGAATAACAAATTATATTATATACGTTCATTTTTTATATAATAAAATAAAAACTAATTGTCAATGATAGAAAGTAATAAAAAATACTCTATGCAATATATAACTTTTCACAGCGCAATAACAATATAAAAAAAACATAATTCGCTTGTCAAGTCGGAACAATAGATAAATATAATAATTTATGTGCTACTAGAAATCAATGTATACATTTTTAATATAAAAAAAAATACTATCTAAAATCTTCTGATTGATAGAAAGTAAATTAAATAATATGTATAATACTTATGTATATTTTATTGGTATTGTTGACATATTTTATATATTATAATATAAAGGTTATCAATGAAAAAAATATAAATATACAAAAATAATTCTTAGTAATCAATATTTGGACATAAGGAAAAATGTTTAATAAATAAAACATTACTACATACAGTATAAATAAGATAATAATTGGCAATATTAGGAATATAACAAATATTAGCAATAAATCCAATACAAATATTTCTCATAATAAAAATAAATAAATACAATTATTAGAATTCAGTCATTTCTAATAATAATAAAAACCATACAAATGGTAGATAATGCAAAAAAACATAGCAAATTAATAAAAACTAAATAATAAGAAAGTCTTATACTTTTTTTAAATATCAGTTATAATTTGTATATCATATTATTAAAACCATTATCTCGTGTTAAAATATTTAAAATTTGAAAACAAACACATTTAGATTAAAACAAAAAATATTAAAAATATATGTAAGTACGTGTATTACATAAAATATGTTTTTTTAATAAATTATAAATTTGTTACAATTTAATATCTGAACATGTTAAAAGTACATTTTAAAAACTGTTAGAAAATTATTAAACGATACATTTTTAAAAATAGCCACTATTTTTTGATGCTTTTTTATATAAGGCTTTGTCAAGGATATGTTATTAAAATGAATATTATATACAATATATTACATAAAATTACATGGACAAATAGCATGACACTAGATTTTGAAGTTAACAAAAAATTTCTAAATAAAACTATACTAATATAACAAAAATAGTTGACTACATAATTATGAATAATAAAAAAAGTTTAAACAATGACTGTTGTTGAATATACATATATTATAATTATATCCTTCATCTTTTAGCAATCAAAGTCTATCAAAAGGTCGGTAGACGAGACTGTTAACGTTGAGAATCCACATTAAAACCCTCGCATATTGAGCGAGCACACAAACAAAAACAAAAGTTCGTACAGAAAACGTCACTAATTTTCTAAAACATGTCACAATATAAAGCGAAATTTCACGGAACACGCTAGAATCATAGTTAAGAATAATTAAGCATGGTCAAAATGTAAAATCGGAAACGAGAGTCGGGAGTCAGTTATGTGACTCCTGACTATTATTTTAATAATTTTTTTCACAGATTTCAAAACAGTTAAAAATTTCTATCAGCATTTACTTCTCACGTTTTAGTCACTAGCTTCTGTCTCTGGTAAAGCATTAATAAATTGTTTATCGAAAATAATTAATAAATAAAAATGTCTAATCAATAAATCTCGTGAGAAACCAAAAAAATGATCAAACACCTCATAACGAAGCAGTATTTGAAGAAATAAATATCTAACAAACCATTTGAACATATATATATATATATATATATATATATATATATATATATATATATATATATATATATATGTATGTCTGTATGTATGTATTTGTCTAAAATTTGATATTACGTAGAAGCAAACAATACAAACTTTTTATTTACCCCCTAACAAATTATAACAATTATATAACTAAATCAAACGAATTTTTATTCCGTGTTCACGTTAAAAACGTGATTTATTAAAATTATTTTTAGGTAGTTATCGTACATTAAAATCATTTTATAAACACCTGCATAACATTTTAGTCAAAAAAAAAAAACAAAACATATAAATAAATGAAAATCGTTGATCCAATAGCAACGATTGATCAATTTATAATTTATTGGTGTAAAAAAGTAATAATCTTTATACAAAACTTGATAAATTTTAAGATATATTGTTTTTAATTACATGAAAAAAAAATGTTATTTAACAAACTCTAAAATATATTAATATCAATGTTAACCGCATAGTTTAATAACAACACTAAAGCGAATCAACATAATAGTTAAAATTTTAATAAATTCCAAAAAATCAATAAAATGCAATTTAGAACATTTTTTTACATATAAAAGATCGAAAATAAGTAATACGATTTTGTTACAATTAATTTCAAAAGATTCACTGTGTGTAAAAAAAAATATGAATTAAATTAAAAAAAATAAGAGAGTAAATATATATAGTAAAAACTATAAATAAAATATTTCGTAACGTTTTCACTTTCTCGACACATACTATATAATATTAAGAACGATGAACTAACTTGCCTTTCTCTCCCGAAAAAAACGTTTTAGTCAACTATTTGATATTAAATATACAAAACACATACACATAATAATTACTTATGTGACAACCTCAAATATGGACAAATATGGATAAAGTCCTTTCTTTCAAATTTCATCGTTTAATCGTCAGCTCTACGTTCTAATGTTTTGATTTATTACAAATCATAACAAAGATGTATTGTTTAATTATATTAATTTAATAAAATAATTAATATATACCAACAACACAAGCTATATAAAAACACATAGCCATGAAAACTTAACAAATTTGAATATTATTACACTAATCAAAATAATAATGCCATATATAATATATACAATAAAACGTAATAAATGGTTAAACCATAAAAGTAGAAAGTCAATTATCTTACTTTATATACATTAATTTGGAACTAATCTAAATATTAGCGAACCGTTTTTAAACAATTTTATACGGGTACCTCTAGTCAATTACGTCAAAATTGATTTACAATTATGATAAAATTAAAAAATAAAGCTATTTTACAGCTAAAACTATATTTCACCACTATTATCACAATTCAAAGGAAGAAAAACTGAAAATGCCGATCGAATTCAGTTTTACAAAAACAAACCGATTAACATATTTTTTGCCTTCACAAAGATATTTTCCGATCTAAAATTTTCATATAATTTTTCTAACAGAAATTTCCGTTTTCTCCTTTCTCGAATAGTTTTAATTATATGAATAAAACATAAAACTTATTTTTGTTATTAAAAGTCGAATGATAAACGCACAAAAAAAAGCGTTAAAATTATCGCAAAAATGTATAACTCTTTTTGCCCATAATAACCTATTATCGATATATAAAAATAAATACTATTTTTATATAACAGCAAAAAAAGATGTGTCAAAAAAGGTTACCATGATCCGCGTTGACCCACAATATGTCCCGTCGTGATAATGTTACGTAAGTCATAAAAAACAAATGATACAATTGTAAATGAAGCAGCCTTCTGCCATTCATTCAAATTACGCATCTTTTGAGAATAATATAAAGATGTCAAACAAAATTTCTCATTTTATAATATAACATTGTTTTCTAATTATTTCAATCAATATGATGAGAAAAATTTTTACGAACACGTATAAGTATGTACGATTTAACCATTTATTAATTATTAAAATACCAAGACACAGTGAAAAGGTTACATTTATATCGTTTTTAACTGAAATTATAGAGTACAAAATGTCTACTTCCTAATATTGTACAAACAATTCGCCAATCAATAATAGCATGCACTTCGTGTGTCATTACACCATAATAATACAACAATATTGAAATTCAGATAACGTATCAATTACGTTAATTAAAAGTGAAGATGACACCGATTTTATGTCTTTCGATTATAATTACGGTGATTTCGTAGGATGTTTGAATGTTTTTAAGAAATAGCAAAACTGTAATATCTGAGTACCATATTTGTTATGAGGTTAGCGGGAAAAACCCGATAACGGCAACAGTTCTTGGAATCAGCATCGCAAGAAAGACAAGCTTGTCGTCAAGAGCGAGATCTAGAGATCCGTGAACAAAATTCTCAGAAAAAAACAAAGATAAAACACGCGCACTCGACAATACATACACGATCGCTTGCCGCAAATAGTAAAAATTCACATGCAGATTACAGATTTATATTGCGATATAAATAGATATATACAATAAAGTCCTAATCTTCAAAGGATAATTCCAAGAATATCGAATTGGAACATAATCCACCCTGTGTAAATCTTCTTAGTTCCACTCGGTCTGTGAATGATGGATTATTGAAATAATTACATATATATATATATATATATATATATATATATATATATATATATATATATATATCGTTCTAGTTTTTTTTAAAGATAGTTTTCCTTTATGTCTATGCGATACTTAGTAGCATTACAAACAATATGGATTTTGAAAATATTGAAACCTTCATATACTAATTATATATAATATAATTAACTTCCAAATGTAATTAACTTATTGTTGTAAACAATGGAAGCTCAATATTATACCAAAAAATCAAATAAAAATTAATTGGTTTATTACATATCGCTTAATTTTATTTATAACAATAAGATTTAAATTATTATCAATGAAAAATAATAATAAATGGAAGCAGATGAAATATAATATAATGCGGCCTAATTAAAAATCAATCAACAAATTGCATTAACAAAAAGTAACTATTTTAATTTGATTGCAAAATTTACACGAAAATATGGTTTAAAGAATTAATCACAAAAATACGTTAATTTTATAATTAATATAATTAATATATGTGATAACAGAATTCAGTTTTATACCAGCTATATGAATAAAATAAATAAATTTAATTAAAAAAAAAAGATTTATTAAATGACATTTTAAGTTCATCTTTTATGATATAAAATTATATTGATAACAGAAAAATATATATAATACTTTACATTTAATCTCCACGGTTATATATTTATAACACATTTTATAAAAGAACATTCAATTTATTTATTAATCGAAGATAAAACGTAAATTGCAACCTTACGACCTTGCATCACAAAAACGTTAATAAAACGTCTACAGAGGATTGGTTATATTATTTTAATTTTTAAATGCACGTGTATTCGATAACTTTTCAAATTTATATTATTCGTAAAATAAACTTGAAAAAAAAGTTAATTCTTAAAAAATAATGATAAATAACGATAATTTAATTAAAACAACACATCATAAAAACATAAAATATTGAACAATAAATTCATTTTAATCCAATAACAACAATGTTAACAACGTTGCACCGTTTAAAGAAAAAAAACTCAATAATATTTAATCTGGATTAATACAAAGAATGCTTCAAATATTTACGATATCGTAGTTTCTAACAATATTATCCAAAGGTTAATTACACAAAAAATAAAGTTTCTTATTAAAAAAAAATACTAATGATTTTAAAGGTTTGAAGTATTATATTAGATACATAGACGTTTTAAAAACTTAAAATGTCTATGTACATATCATTCGAAAAATATTCAAGCGGTAAAGACCGAAAGGAAGGAGTCAATTACTTAATAAGTGACTAGGAAAGAAGCTAGTAAACATGAACTCGAAAATAATAAGAATTTTCAATTAAAAAAACGCACAGAAAAAAACGTTAGTTAAACCAATCTCTACATCATATTACATTTGCATGTGTACAAAAAAATAAAAAAATCGATAAAAGAACAATTAATACTTAGAATAAAAGTAATAAAATCTTTATAACTTTATGTAATCTTATATAATTAATAAAATGTTATTATACATATAATGAAGTCTCTCAAAATATTAATATAAATGGAATTTTACAAAAAATACTCGCAATTTATAATTCCTTCTTAGACAACAAATATTATATATATATATATATATATATATATATATATATATATATATATATATATATATATATATATATAATATATAACAATTTCTTGAAAATAATAAACATACAAATATTTTTTTTAATTAAACTGTGAAAGTTTACAAAGAAAAGCTTGCAATTAATTTTAAAGTAAATTTAAAAATATCAAGATAGTAGCATCTAGAAAATCCATCAGGCTAAAACTATGGGGTCTCGAATTTTCGATAATTATTATATAAATATTATATAATTTTAACAGACATTTAAAGAAAGGAAAATATACAAAAAGATATAATATAAAACTACACAGTGGGTTAAAAGAATTTCAAAATATAAAAAAAAACATCATACCTTTGTTACTAACCGGAGCACTATATTAGACAATTTTTTGGATTTTTATGAAATGACAAAACATGTTCCTATATTTCTACCCTTTTAGGACCAACATAAAATAGCCTAATTAAACGCCAAATACAAGAAATAAATTCTTGTAACAAATAAATATTTTTATCTTATAAAAATATCTAAAAGAATCAAATTACCGATAACTGGATTTTCGATAAAATATAGAACCCAATATAATAATTTTATAATTTAAAACAGTGTAATTAAAGAAAACGCGTTAATTAATGAATAATTTTCAAATAAAAATATGTATACTAAAACATGTTTAAAAAAAGTATTACTTTTGAAAAATCACGTAATTTTAATAGTACTAATTTGATATTTTATAAAACAATTAATAAAAGGGACAACCAAAGTAGTTGAATAACGCTTTTATGTAAAGAATAAATTTATAACACCAAAATGTTAACTGCCATATCATATTGTGAATGTACATTTTTTGACAATTGCAAACGTGCCATTTTTTGACATTCTAATTTACAAACGTCAGAAATTCTCATTTTTCAAAAAAAAATGCACTCAACTATAAATAATATTAAAACTATAAATCACTATATAAAACTATAAATCAATATATAAACATTAAAAACAATATAGAAAACGAAATAATATAATTTTAGCTGTAACTTATTTTTTCAAAGAGTTCAAAGTGATCGCTTGAGGAAAATCAAACGTAAAATCGTCGATAACCGGTTATATGTAAAAAAAATAATAAGAAATATAATAATTATAACCGGTATAAGTGCATATGCGTTCGACCTTATGTATTTTTATAAGAATAAGGTTTCGAAGAAAATACTTTGTTATAAAAGCTTCAGATCGAAAATTGTAGGTGGTTCGATAGTCTGTTGATCCTTCAACTTTTATAGCATAATATGTTACGACCCGGATAAAAGGCGTATATGTGTACGCATGTATTATCGATATAATGTTGTCAAAATCCTTACATACAGACATAAAACGTATGACGTTTTATAAAAGTAGGATTTGTCAAGTAAATTCTAAATTATTATATAATTATAATAATAAATAAGATTAAGTTAGATAGTTGAGCATCACAATTTTGGTATTATAAATCGACGTTCTATTCGGAAGTTTTATATATATACACCGCATGAAAGTCAACTGTACGAAATTTTGACATTTTTTTTTTAAAATGACCTTCATCTTTTTCATTTAAAATATAAATATTCTTCGTATATAGTAAATGTTTTTATAAGCATTCTGATAAATGTTCAAGAAGGGGCAAATAATTTTAGTGAATCAAGTACTTGAAGATGAGGAAAACGAACACAATCCTGCGCTACTCAATGAGCAGTTAACTGCAATCCTCGTTCGCTTTGTCCATTTTCAATACTTATTTAAGTATATAGTAGATGCGCCGTCACAATACACAACAGTGTAGCATCATGCACCCATTCTGGACTTTTCTTATCAGTCTATATTTTCCTTTTGAAAGTTACAAGATTCAATTCTTTGATATTGTTTAGAAAATTAACAAAATTATGTTGCTGAAAAAACCTAATATTGTCTATTCGCACTAAGCGATACATGAGAAAAAAATAAAAAAGATTTCATGTCTTCAAATAACAAAAATCGAACGAGTGCATGGTGTTCTTATATAGTATAACACGACAATGGCACATTCATTACAATATTGAAACGAACAGAACAATACAAGGATTGCAGTCAACTGCTCATTGGGTAACACAGGATTGCATTCGCGTTTCCCATCTTCAAGTACTTGACAAAACAAATTGGTTTCCCCTCCACGTAAATTTATCCAAGCAGCTATTGAATGACCTGTATATTATTAAAAGTCTGTAATAACGTTTCATAAGATAAAACAGAGTTAAATAATATTTGTACCATATTAGAATATTCCCAATAAAATTTATATAAAAATATAATTTTAAAATATGTAATATACACATTCAATAATTTGACACAACCAATCAGTAAAAAAATAAAAGATGCCAAAAAACGCTATTACATTTATAATCGATCAAGTGACAACATTACGTAAAATTAACTAATAATTTCTAACATTTATATATAATAATAAAATGGTTATTTTCCCTTTCATAACTTAACACTTTACCAAGGAGCTCAGTTTATCGCTGTCTGCTACGTAAAAGGGGGTAATTTTGTAAGCATTTCGCAAACCACTGTATCAATATTAAAAATCAATTAAATTGAGAATGAAAAAACTAGTAATATTTTTTTTATTCATATAAACCAAATATTTATTCAACAGATGATATCATAATTCCCCATTATGGTAACCATTTACCATAAAACAACGCAAAGCGTATTACTACATATCCCCCTTTAACTGATAGCAGGTGTCAATCGTATTGCCACGCTTTCCCTCGGTAATGTGTTAAAATAGACATTATATGAAATACTCATCTTTAATATCGATACACTTCTAAAATTAACACTCGGTTGTCAGTGAATTTTAAAGGTTATATATACCATATATATATTATCTTCAAGTCTCATAGAAAAATCTAATAGTAATTAATAGAATTAAAAAAATATAATAAATGTTGTATAAAATATTTTGAAGACGGTTTTAAATCATTTCAAGACGTTTATAAATGAACTATTAAAAAACTTAATAAATATAAATATAAAGTATAGGTATATTTGAAATATATTATAATTGAATTAAAATAAGCTTTACTATTATCTGTTTTCAATAAAAAAATATTATATAGTATAAAAGACAAGATGATCTGAATAATCAAAAAAAGTCAATATCTAGAATAGGTACGCGTAAAGACGACAAAAAGTCAACACACATAATATAAAAAATAAATAGAACGCTATATTCATATCCGGTTATGAAACACGTGTGGACATTTAATAATAATATTATATAAATGAAGTGAGCGTATTTTATCGCTGTCACTTATTGATAAGTGTTTGGTTTCCGGTACGTTTTAAATTCATTCATAAACATAATCGATAATAATAAAAAAGGTGTGATGCCCGATTTGAAATTTTTGTTGCACTGAAGAAAAAGTTGAAAGCTGCATACGGCAATGAACACGAATGATACAAATGCATTAAATTAAACATGCTCTATGAACTTGTAAGAATTTATAGCAATGAAATGATGTAACATAATAACGATATTTAATAAAAATAAAAGTTCATTAACGTACATACTATATGTGACAAATTTATAAAAAAAATAATTTAAACTACGATAATACGTATTTAATAATTTAAAATGCTATATTGATAAATATTATTAAAAATACGATTTCGCTCAACTGTCATTTTATCTAATGTTAATTTTAAATGATTTTTATTTTTATTACAAAATTTACGTTTTATACTCTAATAATATATGTGCAATTTTATTGAAAAGAAATCATTTTTTTTAAATAAAGTGATTATTTTTCATACAGAAATGATGATATATTGTAGTATACAAAATATTAACTTAAAAAAAATAACATAAATAACGTTTTTTACAACAAACATATCACCATTACTTACGAACTCCATAAAAATAATTAAAAAAATAAGAAATAATTTTCAAAATTATTTCTTATTTTTTATTATACAAATCATAAATAAGAGATTAAAATATTTTTTTGAATTTTTTAAAGTGAATAAAAATATTTTGAAACACACTTTCTAGAAAATAGCCCCAAATACCGCAATATTTTTTGCAAATACTTCAAAAACAGCATAATTTATTATATACACAATCTTAATCTCGCAACTTATCTACCATTATATTCTAAATATCTAACAAAAAAATGTATGTTTATATTCAATTATAAACCCAATTTCTGCACAATTAACAAAATTCTGTTTAAACGATTTTTTATATTTAATAAAACACATTAATACTTTGTAAGTAATTAACAATACTTTTCATTTAATCTTATCTTATAAAAAATAACAAAAGAAAAAAATAATTCATGTAAAAATCCAATTATCTATATCAAATATATTTTTACAAACAAAATATTCTAATTCATATATGAATCAAATTAAAATAAAATTATATTAATAATCGCCGAAAATTAACTGACAAAGAAAATATTAATAAATAATGAATGTAAGAAATCAATGATCTTATAACATAATGCATGTATTGTGTTTAATAAAAAAATATATATTTCTGTAAAAAAAATACGAAATCGAATAAAAAAAACAGAAAATAGATACAATTATTTAAGCAATTAAAATTATTTAAATAACCAATAAACGCATATATATATATATATATATATATATATATATATATATATATATATATATATATATATATGAACTATGGAAACTGAACAAAAATTGATGAAATATGGTATATATTCTAAAATTATCTCCGCATCAAAAGATAAAATTTTAGTATAATTATGAGCAAAAATCGCGGCGTATTGTTATTACATATTTTACAAATTTGCGAAAAACACGGATTAAAACCAATAAATACAACCATATATCATAAAAATAAAAACTTTTTTAGTAGTTTGATAAAAATACAAGTGTGTTTTTCTAAATCATTATACCGGCACTTCAAGTTGAAAGCGAAGACCTTTAAAATTATATGAAATAGTGTACAATTCATATGGTAGGTGTTTCGCAACAGAATAATTTAATAAACAGTACATGCAAATAAATGTACAATACATACTAATTTTTGGAACCACGCTCATCGATAAAGTATATATTTTTTAATACGTTTGTATTATATAATGAACGATTCAATAGTTTAAAAATATCACCTAAATGAACACGAACATATACAAAACGGCATTTAATCATTTGTAATATTGAAAAATAAATAGATTATTTTATGAATTTAAATGAATTAATTTAATAATATATGTCGTTTATGTATGTATTCGTGTTCATTCGCTAACATTTATATTAAGCTTTAAAACGAATTAAGGGAAATGTTAGTGGTTAGTTAGCTTTCAAATTGAATTCGTGAATTATTCGTACATTCCATCCATGAAATAAATGAACCAGTTTAAAGAGTACAATAATTAGTAATTAGTAGTTGTGTTAAAGTTTGTAAGAACAGGTATGACGTAATCGTACCGTAGTCTCCGTGCAAAGTACACATCTGAGGATGTTGCGGAGACATTTCCTGCGGGGACATATAGTATTGGTCCCCGTAGTAGTCACCATATTGGGAGCAATACATGTCGTGAGGTGCAGGCGCTGGAGCAGGGGCAGCCGGCTGGCCCGCCACCATGTCCACGCGAACCATGCCGCTCCTTAGCGGCAAAGGCTACGACACCGCCACTTTCATTATCATCGTCCACAGCAACACAAAAACCTTCACTGAACACTAACCAACAAACAATAACACTTCACGCACAATTCCTCCTTATATTCTTTCTATCGCGGCACCGTTGACTTGGATGACGAGGAAGACGAGCGGGGATCACCGGCAGCAAAACATGACTACCCTCTGCCGCCTGGAACACCTTATCTTGGCTACGACCCACGCTTCTGCGCCTCCACTCTTCAACACTTCCAATCTTATCTACACTAAACGGGAAATAAAGAGACACGTCACAAATGTATGCTTGTATGTTTTGTGTATGTATATGTGTTCGTGTGCTCAATGAGTATACAATGCATTGCGTGCGGTACGCGTTCACGCCGTGACTCCAATTATTGCGGATACGTTTTAAAACAGATCGCTTACTTTTAAACATATCTTAAGACTAATTCATAATAAAATAAAACATCTTTATACTCGTCAATAGTAAACTACAAAATAATATATTTAAAAATCAATGTCAACTAGCTAATTTAAATACGAGAAGATCGAAATAAAGTATTCTTAAAGAAGAATACTGAGAAAGATTTTAGAAGAAAAATAATATGGCATAGAAAACATTTTAGCGATTTGAAAATGGCGAAATATATAATTATTTATCTCAAAGAGGGTGTAAAAACGTTCAAATGACAATTTTGCATTAAACAGCGTTGCAAAAGATAACAAACCTATAAAATCGTTTATAATTTATTTAAACAGTATTTTGATTAAAAAATCTGTTGTTAAACTGTAAGGAAAAAATGCTTACCTATTTAACAAACGATACAAAAATATTTAAAAATAAATATCTCAAAAAATAATAATCATTATGCAAACTCAAAAATATCAAAATTAAAAATGGTCCAAAACATACGTAACAATATGCATGGAATTCTATGGAAGATCATACAAAAAATGCAATTGATAAAATAACGTTCGAGGCTACAATATGGAGTACAACACAGCTGTTGTTTTTAGGATTTTTAAAGATTGCGTAAGAAATATTTTAAAAATGTAAGAAAAGAAATAAATAGAAAAATGTTTTAACAATAATACAAACGTAAATCTAAAAATGAACTAAATTAAAATAAAAGGTCAGTACAGAATTGCGACGCAATGCAAAGACAGTGCAACGATAACTGAAATGCAAGGGATGGGCGCAGGCGCGCAAATATCCCGCTCCCGGGCAACGGCCTAGCGACGACACTGCGCCGCACCCCCACTAACTTTTCCGGACCACCATAAATACTATGATTATACGTCAACTCATACGATCGATCATGTGGTAGCTAGATCGATTGAATAAATTGCTTTATCACTTCTATATCCTCAAAAAAAATTTTTTTACAAGATTCTGTTACTATTACGAAGATATAATATTATGGAAACGATTTAAAAGTACGTTAAAACAGTATAAATTGGAATAGTTTTGATAGATAATTATATTAAAAAACCAACAAAATGAAAACAATTAACAATCAAATCTAATATAATTTATAAAAATAACACCATTTAGCACGATCAAATTTGTAATGTATTTAATATTATACTTCAAAAAAATCGCAAAAACACAACGTTCTCCTTAATTGATAATTTTACAACAAATTACCATCGCATATGCAGACGTGAACATAAATTCGACAAATCTCACTCGATACATTTTTTCCTGATGCATAATTCACGTAGTCAGATATGAGCGTATAAGAAAACGCAGTGCGGTTAAGAGGTGGTGTAAAACACCTGTTGCCCAGAAAACGACACCCGACACCTAAGGTATTCAACGTCCAATGCAAGTGAAATTTTTAACGTGCATTCAAGCGATTATAGAAAATAATACGCAGATCTTTACCGAGATTAATTTATAAATATATCGCAACAATCTAATTCAGTACTCGTATATTAGATGCACAACAGATGCAGCCGAAGACTGTCTAATAAATAGTCGATTGACTCGTTTATCGAAGATGCGAAGAACAAAGTGAACCGTGTCAAGATTGTAAAATACCATCACATTATCCGGATTGTTGGATGTTTATTATACAGTACTTACTGTCTTATTTAAACGTGTCCTAATTTAAAAAAAAAACTAACAAAACATCATCAGTGTTTTCAAGTTAGAGTGTTTCATACTATAAGAATAAAAATGGACAACAACTATAAATTAAAAATTAAATCTATAAAAAAATTAAAAAATACAAGAGCCATTATAATTAAAAAAATACTTGCAATAAAAAAAAAGAAAACGTATTCTGAATTGAATGTGTGTAAAATAGAATTGGATGAAAAACTGTAGAGCGTATTTAATACGGTATAATATAATAGAAGTATGCTATTACGTAAGCCAGTCTAGACGTTCTCGACAGACCTTCACTTATAGACAACCAGACAGTATACTTAAAGATTCAAAAAGCATACGCATAATATATTTTCACATTTCGCACGTACGAATTTAAAATCAAAAAAAAATATATATATATACATATATATATATATATATATATGGAAATGCATAAATAAATAAAATGAACGTCCATTGACTCATCATCAAAAACGTTCAAAACATAAGGTATTTTTCGTCGGACCGTAAATTATTAGCATTGCAAATCTAAAAGCGGTTTTCTTTCCAATAAAAAAAATTGAAACATCCAAAACGACGACAAAATTGCATACAACGCGAATGGGATGACCCAATAAACGCGCTGGTAAAATTGATGAAAAAACAATATTGCACATTACGCGTATTTCCATATTTACTGTTTTCTATGGTATTGGCTCGAAGAAAAAAAATATAATTACTTTCATTCTCTTCTGAATAGTTAAAAAATATAATACTAACAAAATCATATTATACTATGCATAGCTAATTCACTAGCCAATCAAGAACTGTAAGCAATTCAAAGCGGTGTATCAGTATGTAAAGAGACGTTAATTTGTTCAATTTGTTTTTTGTAATCCGAAGGAAAGCGTAGTTTATAATTGTACATCTACGTTTTTTTAATTTCAATATTGGGATATTTTAAAAAACGCTGGTCTACAAAATGTCAACGTACTAAATGAATACAGTTTCAGAAATGACAAACAATTTATGAGAATTTGTTGACCGCGCATTATTTAATTTGTATTGTTATAAAAAGACATCTAAAATAAATACAGAAATTGCATTAAAAAAAAAACAAAATGATTAAAGTGCTATCTTTGATTTCTTCTATATTTCGATGTAAAATTTTGGATAAATTATAAACAAAACTAAAATCCGATGTATTCAGTATATCTTCAAAAACTGTAATAATACAATTTTACAGTCTGACTAGTACTAATGATAAACTAAAATGGTAATTTTTTTAAGAAATCAGACTCAATAGTCATCCTGCACGTCTGAAATTTGATTTCTAAAACCGAAAACCGTATATTTATGTATCCAAAAAAGTACACTAAATACAGAAAACGTAAAAAAAATGTAATTATATCAAACATTCGACATTCAGACGACTAATCATCTAATTAAGTCAATAATATGTATCTCATAAAGAATTTAAAGTTTTCATAAAAGTTTCGCATCATTAAAAAGTAGAGTGATCCTTTTATAAATACTTATGGATAATAAAAATTAAACAATATATATTACATAAAAATATAAAATAATCGATTTTCCAAACTCTAAATAAACTAAATTGTGATTTGAAAAAGGTCGTACCCTGGGGGTCACGAGGGCGGTGACCCTCAATGGAGTCGCGACGAGATAACCTTGCCAATTTGGTGAAGAGCCAAGGATACAGAGCCACGTTTGGATTCGTATTTTTTTCTCATCATCATCGCTAATTTCAATACTATTAATATAATGTAAATGCGATCAATAGTATTTTCTGACGACTGTTGAAGAAATTTCTTAAACCGCAGTAACAAACTCAAATTCTGCCCGCAAACAAAACACGTCAACAATTTACCAGGAAAAACCAAATTTCAAGACAAATTACCGTCAAAAAAAACAATATCAAAACTAACGCAACAAAGTTTTCGTTGAATCAATTTAGATTTAATATAATTTTGTAATATATTATTTACGCATTATAAAAATATAACCAACCAATGCAGATGCAATCTATGGGGTAACTTGGCCTTTTTATCAAATTTCTAAACGTTAGTTTTTTTCGTTTTCGAATATTAGAATTTGCAGTTCTACGTCCAACCTTCACCTTTTATTTCAAGGATTTCTACGTGTTACTACATTTCAAACTTAACTCAATAATGTCTTATATAAGGAAATTCACATATAAAATAAACTTAGTGCTAATTAATACATAGTCAAAATGAAAATCTTAATTCGAATCAAAAGTGCCATTGTACGTATTTATGTCGTACAAAATATATTTGTTTATAATGAATAAAAACTCATAATAACAATAATTGTTTCAATATATATATATATATATATATATATATATATATATATATATAATAGATATTTAATGATAAAACATCCATTTTCAGAAAAAATATATAAAGATAACTACGAAATCATTTAGATATTTTTGATTTAATGAGATATTAAATTTTAGTTGTCAAAGATCATTAACAAAATAATTTAAAACTTAAATTTTAGAAGCTTACAATATTCAACAAACAATATTATATCATACATAAATATAATAATTTAACTGTATTTTTATAAGCTATAAATAAAAATGTAAAAATATAAACAATTCACGCAGCCAAAGGTTGATCGGAGGAAAAACTAGTCAAGTGAGTCAAATCAGGAGAATCCGGAATTTTAAAATAAAACAACACGTAGTCTCCCAAAGCGATGGTGAATATACCTATTAATTTCCAAGAAAAAATGTATAAATTACAATTATATATATATATATATATATATATATATATATATATATATATATATTCTCCAGTTAAAGATAAACGTTAAACGAAGCGTCTAGCCAGGTTTCATAGTCACCTGCGGTCACTGGGGGCGCCCTGTCCTGTTACAGGTCAAGGGCGAAAGTACAACATATAAAACATCCAAAATCGCAAAAATGGAATGAAAATCATATTTCTTTTGCAGCGTGATGCAGCAAAAGATCAGAAAACACAAATATGACATGGAACTTTTGAATAAACAAAAATTAGGCGTATTCATTCATCTGTCAAATATTTGACACGCGTAGCACATAAAGAACCTGATCAAACCGAATTGTCATTCTACCCTCAACTGCCATTCTTAAACAAACAATTCAAGAATGTATTTTTCTTTTGTAATAAAAATAACTAACCTTTGTTCCAAATCCGATGACGTCAATTTTCTTTTCTTTATATTAATAAACCAACAAATGTTAGGTTTTTTTTTTAGTAAAAGATCTAAGAAGAAACAAGTATAATGAATAAATAGAATTTATAAACATTGGACTCTAAAAATCGTATCCATATAGATAATGAACCCCTATATTATGAATATGTTTTATGAATGTAATAACTTTATTCTAGTGATGTAAATATCCCTATTTTATTATATGTATGTGATACTCGACATTGATGTTCGATTTTAAAACAAATGTAAAAAACTTAGTAACCAAGCGGAACGCATCACCAAAATAAATATTGGCCTCACCGGTTTTTAATTATAATATAATTATGTATGCCACACAATCACCGTTGATTCAACTACAATGACATACAGAAATAAAATGATCGCTCGTTAATAGCTGCGATGCACATTTGGAGCAGATGTGAACGGATTGCTGGAATCTCGTTCATTTATATATATATATATATATATATATATATATATATATATATATATATATATATATATTGTGTTTACGAAAACAATAGATTCGATTCGTAAAAGCGCAGAAAATGTAAATTGTGTTCACGGTCACATGGTTGTCGACGGACATCCCATACGAATTCATAGAGCGGATAACATGACGGTGCAACATATACGGTACACCATAAATACGCGGAGACAAATCGACAATAAACCGATCGGTCAATTAAAAATGCAACAAAGAATGACCTCGAGTCGAGTCGACGAGAGAATCTGATCTCTCGCCGTGGAAGGTGAAAGGATGCAACATCAGGGACGAACGGCTGACTGACTGCGTCGCTAAAGTATTCTACGCCGCTTCAACGCCGCTCGGTGGTTGATACAACAGATAATGTGCACTCACCCTTCTAATTGCACGATATCGTGTAAATCGAGGTCGACAATTGCACATTTAAAATCAAAATCCACATTCTTGTTTTTTTCGTTAAAAATTTCAATCTAATTAAGATTATTACAATTATTAAAAAAAATTGTATATTAATTATTGAAAAAAGTTTGAAGCAAACTGTAAAATAAAATTGTCTTCTGAATTTAAACAAAAATTTATGTATTTTAACTGCTGCTATTCATTTTTCCTTTGTTATATTCAATTAATTAAAATAATTCATAAAACTTTTTTTAAATTCCCTTGTTGGTGGTTGGTGGTGGTGATAAATTAAAATTATGATACACGGATCGAGGATAGCAGTAACTTGAAGATGTACTAAAGACGAGATAGCTCAAGTTGAACTTAAACGAACTCGGTTGCCAAAAGAAACAATAAGAAGAAAGGTTCTGCGCAGAAAGAACAAGAGAAGTGAGGAGGAGCGACCTTTGTGCGTATTCCAAGGTCAGGATCATTGACCAAAGACGATGCATTCCTGAGGACAAATAAAACACAACTGATACGCCAACCAGTTGTCCAGCGTAGTTGGCGAATAATGCAAAAAATATTTCGAACTCTCGTATAAACTCGTAAACTCGATAAATCAGAGGTTTTTAACCGATGTCTCAGAAAGTACTAGAAAGTTTAAATACGTTTTACACAAACGTTTCAACTTAAATCATTTTTTTTTAATATATAATATTAAACTAAAGATTACATTTATAAATTAAGAACGTTTAGAAATTAATAATGTAAATCTTTTTCACATTCAAAGTGTAGAAAACAATGAAACATTTAAAAATATACACAATATATTTCATTTTACAAAATATTTTTTTTAATATACACAAAACGTAAGCAAGAGTTTTTTCATCCAAATTTTTTCCGTAAAGAATAATAATATATCTATTTATCTCGGATCAATTAATTCGTAATTAAATATCACTTTCATATAAAATGTATAATAAATTTACAAAACATTGGTTTAGAACCACTGTTATATATATATATATATATATATATATATATATATATATATATATATATATATATATATATATATTAGAATAGTGAAAGTAATAACAGAATAGCAGTTTTTGTCTATTGTTCTATCTGCAAATATTTCCTTATAAACCGCTATGCAATTTTTAATATAACATATTAAATAACTATCTATATATACATTACAAGTTCTACGACCGCCACATTATGTAAGAGTTATCGATTTCCATTATATTATAAATATATTCCTCAACATTAAAAAAAATTGCATAAACTGTATAAAAACGTCATAAAATTATTTTCGCACCAAATAAAAATGCACTTTAAATTAACATGGATCACAAAAGGAAAAATGGCACGACTTAATGACGAACATGAACGTAAAAATAATTTAAAACTTAACAATTATTATAACGCAAACAACAGATAAATAATGGGGCCAACGTTATATTTTTTTTCAATTTTACTACACAATAAAATATTGAACATAAAATTAAAAAAAAACCAACATGTCACTACTAATTTATTTTTATCATTTTTTAGAATATTCGCGATTGTCATTAAATTTCACATAATCGAGTGGTTTTTTTTTTTCAATAATAAATATATATAAATAGAGCATGATATTTATCATACAATTTTTTAATACAATATTAAAAGAAATAAAATAAAATAAGCAATAAAAATATATAAGACTAAAATAATTTAAAAAGTACAAAAATATTCCTACTTTCAATAATGATATTTTTTATTAATGAATTTTTGTACTACGAATCGTCAATACTATCTAGGTACAGTTCAGTTTCGAAAAGTGAATCACTTTCACCGACGCCATTAAATTGAATCGAAACAAAAATAAAAGCATCGGGAAGACGAGGAATGCGAGTTGGTTTATGTTTCGCAGAAGATTTTAATCATCGCAACGGCAAAACACGACATCTGTGGAGTGAAATCGAGCAAGAGCTTTGAAAGAGAAAGAATAAGAATAGAAGAGCGCGAAATTTCGTTGCATAATTGTCGGAATGTTTCCCTGTTGCGATAGGCAAAACAAGCGAACGAAATAGACAAGCGGTTTGCACAACCGATCCATTCTCTCTCGCGGTGCAATTATTTGCATTGCGGTGCGGCCGTTGATGCACCGTTATTCGACAATTTGTTCAGCGAAGTCACAAAGGTATTTATTCCTTTCGCCAACACCGGTGACTAGGAAACGCAAAACTTGCACAACACCCAAAGACACTCGCCGAAATTAATTTGCACACTAACTCAATTATATTTTAGCATCTGAAACGATTGTTTAATTCACGTCTTAAGAATGATGCACATTATAATAATATTAGCATTATACTAGCATTCAAACATGAATTGTACAATGATGTAAAAGAGTTAAAATATTAATACGACCTTCAGCATAAAATACTTTATTACTAAATTTTAAAAGCAAAATCAAAAAGAAAATATAAATTGAAGTTAAAAGACACATATTAAATAATATTGCATAACATAACAATTTTAATAAAGTTAAATAACCATATATCTATATCAATGAAGCAGATGTAAAAAAATAATAAAATGGAAAAAAACACAATGTTATAATGTGGAGAAGATTTGATAAAAAGAATCAAAAAGTCGAAACACAAAATCGGCAAACAAAATAAAAAGAATCATAAAACCTAAATATGTTGAGACCTCCCGTATATTAACACAACATTGTGATTCAATTAGAGGAAATAATAAAATTTCGATTTTATATTTAACCAACGCTTACATTAATTTAACTCTTTACAAAAATTTTGTCGATTATTTTATGCGCAAGTCCAAAAAGATATTCTTACTGCAATTTAAAGACAATATAACATATATTTGTATTATTAAAAAAAACCTGTCCAAATATTAATATTATTTATTTAAATACAATATCAAACTATTGTGATTTATTAATTTACCCAAAACTACTACTGTTGAAATTTAAAATCAAATTCGCATAAAAATTATTTTAAACGCAAACAGTACCATCGTTTATGAACCGTATTAAAATTGCTACAGAAGCAAGCACCAATTTAATCATTTTTGTACAACTTATAATCCAATAATGTTATATATTAATATTAAAAACCGAGTCAACAAATTAATTACATTCTAAGTATACACATTAAATTAATGACAAAATATTCAATTACAATTACCGTGCAGTAGACAAAAAAAAATAAATGTTAATAAAAATATAGTTATCGCATTTACGCATACATCTAGAAGCAAAACGCATATAAAAAACGTCGCAAAATGCATTTTTTGTAAGTAATAGAAATATTTAAATTGAAAAACTACAATATATTATTAGAGAAAAAATAAAACAACAGCATAATAATAAATAAAATAGGAAACGTTTGCAATAAAATATTATGCAGACGGCGCTGTCACTAGACAAATGATTCATAAAAATATATGACAGGCAAAGCGACGTGTCTAAATATGGCGTACTAATTGTAGACTTTAAAACACTGACATAATGATGGAAAGGTATGTGATAAGGAAAAATAAAGCGTGGGCCACACCCGCCAACATTTGACGTTCCGACATCTTACAAACAGATGACTCATAAAATTTCTTTACGTAGTAAATCGACCGGTTGTGACCCAGAACTGCATAAATTATAATTAATGTAAATGCCATGGCTAAAGCTGAAATTGTCATTTTTGCCAAAGAGCAAATAAAAAAAATATTAGTATTACAATGTAACGCTGCAGGTTTCTCATATAGCCAAAGAACTTCCTGATAAGACGACCATGTGAAGCTGGCATTTCGACATTCATAATAGAACTAAATTCTTTTTTTTCGTCACTCAATAATGCCAACAACACAAATTGAAACAAAAATGTCAGCAATTTAGATTCTATTTTATATTTGTTACAAATAATTTTGTTGATCGTTTTTTTTAAAACACGCCAAAAGATCGATTTAAAAATGGGTATAAAACATTTCAAAATACACGTCGATGACCCTGGATTTATGACGTCTTAAATAAAACTTTACTTTGAAGGAAGTTTACGTTATTACAACTAGCTCCCGTGTTAACAATGCAATAAATGCATCATATATTTACAAAACTAATATTTATACTAAAATCCTCAAATAAAATTGCTAGTTTTTATATTTCTCTTTAAAAAAATTAATAAAACTCCTGAAATATTAAAAATAATCAAATTAAGGAAAATACAATACCTCGGCCACATCTTGCGAAATGATAAATATAGGCTTCTCCAGATAATTTTGGAAGGAAAAATTCAGGGGAAAAGATCAGTTGGAAAACGCCAAAATTCATGGCTTAAAGATCTTCGTCGTTGGCTCAACTGTTCGTCAATGGAAATTTTTTGTATGGCTGTATTTTGGTTTCTTTGGCCGTGTGGATCGCCAACCTTCTTAAAGAGACGGCGTAAGGAAGAAGAAGATATTTCTCTTGTTCTATCGTTAATTAATTTTAAAATTAAAAACAATTTAGCAGTTTAATTTGACTATTACCAAAAGAATGCCATTTTAAACAAACGGGAAAAGCTTAATATCTGGTTTTCAATTTAAAAAAGTGGCTATCAATTTGCGTCTTCGCTGAAGCGAAGACAATGTTGGCATAACCATAACAAAAATACAGAGTATGGAATCATTGAAATATAGTGTTATCATCGGTTGAGGAGCCATGCGTGAGGAAGGGGCACGGCACACACGGCACCAGTGTGTTGGCAGTTAAGTGCCAGAGCCAGTGCTAATGTCCGACACATAACAATTCGGTCAACGCATCAAAACGCTCGACGAGCCGCAACAGGTGAGACAGACCATCTCACACATACAGGTGTATTTAACTCGGTATCAGAGGCCTAGCCGTTTTGTTGACGGTTCAATATAAATAAAAGCTAAATGTGTCAAAGTAAAGGAAGTTGGGAGATACATAAACTGACCACAGACAAGCAACCGCCAAGTACGATTACAAACAACGTCCCAATTGTGTTTCTAAAAACAGTTCTTTTGCTACCATTATTTTCATCATCTCTAAAACCAAACGTAAATATACTGGTGATTGTAAACGGCAATAATGAAGCTCGTTCATGCCGATACATTCCCGCTGGAGCCAACTGAATAGCCGTTTTACTAATATAACGGTGACTTCACTCGATTGCCAAGTTGTAAAATGCATTGAAACGCCGATGGAAACGGCGATGCGGCTCACATTCTGCAATTTTATTCAGTTTGACCAAAATAAAAGTGGCATTTAGATCATGGATAATTTAAAATGAATTTAACTGTTCTTCATTTTATCCAAAGATGGCGGTTATTTTAAATCGTGTCCCACGTTTTCGCATTGTTTTCCTCAAAGGAATTATTTTCGCAATGTTGCAATCTTTTACATAGATGACTTAAATATTATCGTGTATTAATATCTATTCTTATATTATTATTAATACATTGATATGATTAAGTTAGACAATCGTCGTTATTATATATTTGTTTAAAACAAATAAAAATACGCAAATTAATATGTAATAAAATATTAATAATACCATATATGCGCATAATGTTTATAAATAAACGCTTAATATAAACTTTAGTTGTAAAAATGGCTCATTGCTAAACAATGTATGGATGACTAAAAGTACATATGATATTAGTATATAATTACACTAGTTTACTGTGCAGAAATTTTTATGACATACTGCAAACATAGTCATAGGCCAAAGGCTACAAGTCTAATTTATGTTCATGCATTAGAACAAAGAAATTTTAGTAAAACAATAAATTTTCAATATTTCTCTAAAATGTAACTGCACTTATATTCTTAATATAATCAAGTACATCGATCACTCATAAATGTAGCAATAAATCAAAAACAAATTATCACCATTCGCTATTTAGTAAGGGACACAAAAAAAAAGCTAAGTTATTTCTTATAAAATATATAATTATTCTATCAATTTATCACAAAATTATGTACAATTCCTAATTTTACTAATTTTATAAAGCTTTTATAAAATTAGTAAAACAAAACAATCACTTACGAATTTAAAATTAATATGATACTAAAAAATATTTATTATATATCAATCCACACTAAAAAACATATAAACCAAAAAAGACCGTAAGAGGTTCTCGATATATCATTTCAAACATTGCCGTTTTTATATTGCATGAAATCGTTACATCGACTAATTTTTCTTATCCGAAATAGCAAAAGGAAAAAAGAGAAAAAAATAAAACGAAACAATAAAAATGTGTATTAATGAATGCACGTTAGAAACCTTTTACTATCGGTTTATGTGTACAAATGTAGGACAAAAGTGAGATTTCACAGTGTAGTGCGTGTCGTAAAAAGTCGAAACTCTACACTTGGACACACAAAAACAGGGCTGAATCGGTCGAAATTCCACATGAATCGCTAATGAAAAAGAAACATTATAAAGGAGAGAAGGTAGACAAAACGGCATCGAAAAATTAATTGAGCATTACCAGTGTATACGAGCACGCATGCACGACCAGCAGATAGATAAATGCTCATCGTATAACGAAGTAAACGAAACCAGTCAAACTAATAAAGAGGGAAGTTCAAATAAGTTCAACAACTAGTCCGATGACCGTTAATCCCGACAAACGGCATTCTCGTCCCTCTCCTTTTTTCATTTGGTCATTTTGGAACAAATTCCAACCAATTTCCCTCATCCCAGAGTCCCTCGTCCTTCGGCTTTCGTGTTTGCCAATCGCGTAAATTATAGTGCAATGAACCAATTGCCCACCAACTCGTGAGCAAATTTCTAACATTTTCGAAAATAGCGAACGTCTCTGCCATCGATCAGCGAGAAGAGTACAATATTTATTTATTTGAGATAAAAATATTTTCTTGACACGTTAACAAAAATGCTGTACAAAATAGTCTTAATAAGAAAACAAAAATATACTTTCTTCACCATATAAAAAATAAAAAAAATATAATAACAATATACTCTATGATTTGTTTCAATAATAATAGCTCTGGATAGCCAAGTTAGGGTGATTTTAATTGATTATGTTTATATTTTAATTTTCTTTACACGTATATCATATATCGTAGAATAAAATATTTATATTTCATTTTGATTATCACAAAAAAAATCATAACTATGTTGCTTTTTTAATGTAACAATTGGAACATATGTATGATTTGTAGAGAGAAACTCTTTTACCATACTAACGATTCATTTTCAACATTCCTTGCAAAAAGAAATAACACCTTGCTCCGAATTAGATGTTAAAAGTAGTCGGATGTAACGTTTTTCGCCATTGATACATTTCATTAATTTTCCATTCAGAAAAATAATTGGTTTGTCAAAAGTGTCTAATAATGATAAGATTCAATTCGATGATTTTTCAATAAACATAATAAAACCCCATTCAAATATAAAATCGAAATTTACGTAAAGCATATCATTTAACTACCGCTCACCATTTGCAAATAAAACGTCCAAAGTTTTATTTGTCCTAGTAGTCTTTGCTATAGTAAACTAACTCGCTTTGGTAGTTTTTTTCTATATTCTAAATAATGTCTAAATACGACAAGAGGAGATGAGAGTGAGAAAGTGTACAGCCGTTTGAATACGACGACCGTATTCGTACTCATTTTGCGATTGCTTTGACAAACAATGCGATAGAGACCACCCACAAATGTCGACACGGATTGATGTGGTGGTCGCAAGAGTGCGAGCCAGCGTCGCCAATTACCCAGGAATTCGACCACGTTTTGTACTGACGGCCTCTAACGGAACCAGTAATCGACGACGCGGGCCTCTTC
Source organism: Leptonema lineaticorne (assembly GCA_024500535.1). Taxonomy (NCBI): domain Eukaryota; kingdom Metazoa; phylum Arthropoda; class Insecta; order Trichoptera; family Hydropsychidae; genus Leptonema; species Leptonema lineaticorne. The sequence continues at coordinate 2,699,949 of JANIJI010000012.1, read as the reverse complement.
AAACGTGACGCTTCTCTGCATTGCTTTACGTGCGCTGCTATTTGCTTTCATACTATCCATCACCAACAACAACTAGAAAAAAATCCAACAAATCCTCCTTTACATAAAACAGACTTCAAAAGCATATATAATCCAATCGAGCACTATAATAACAATTATATATATATATATATATATATATATATATATATATATATATATATATATATATATATATATATATAATGTAGACAAAATAAATTAAAATTTTAAACTGAAAAATTCGTATTAAAAAATCCAAATAAATATTGTAAGTAAAACACACGAAGAAAATGTACTTATTGAAATTCATATATATATATATATATATATATATATATATATATATATATATAAATATTCATTAAGCAACGGTAACGTAATAAATAATAAATATGTTGACGACATTACGTATTATAATTTGTAACATATTGAAGTAGTCGTACATCGGCTAAGACGATTAAAATAAAACATCCGCTCGAATATTAAATGTCAATTGAATACGTTCATATACAAAAATAAATGTCAACATCATCGCACATGTATCTATCGAAAGATATTGAATATACAATAGTTAAAATTGTGTGTCTAGGAGCAGAAATATAAAATGGTGAACGGGGGTCTGGAATGTGCCGGAGCATTCGGCTGGCCCAGATACTTTCACCTCACGATGGAAAGTAGGTGAGAAGGATGTCGACGGAGGGGAGCCTCAGAGAAGCGAGCAAACGAACGAACGAACGAGCGCCTTCGGAACAAACACCGTACATCGACAGAACGCGGGTGAACAAACTTCATGACGGCCACTACGTCGACGATCTCTCTCTTTCTACCAATCTACCGGCCACACTCGATATACAGCGTAGCCGTAGTCATGGGCGTGCGTGCGCGTGTACGTGTGCGTGTGCGTATACCCAACAAACAGAGACACCCACCCACATCTCTAACCGTAACTACAACTACACTCCTATTCATTAGCGATCACTTAAAACAAACTTGAATTTCATGCCGCTAGCTTTACGTTTTTGCCAAAAACATACAAGTTATTAACATTATATATGTATATATATAATATACAAAATAATGTCACATTAATTAATGCTGATTCACCGATTATGAAACAATTACAAGCAGAGGGCGCAATTACAGACACATGAACAAGTCATGATTCCAGTATTTACAAATTTGACATCTCACAAAACTAAGTAACAATACAACAACTCAAATGACCATTAAAAAGGCCAAAGATTCCTAATTATTCGAAAACAGATTTCGTAATCTATCTATAATTAAAGTGTTTTTCCTTAAAATTTATAATAATTACTCGATTCATAAAATATTTGACATCAATATTGTCTTATCGTTGATTCCCCCCCCCCCCCCATTAACTCGCACACTTTGTGAAAATTATATTTATAAAAATAATGTTTTTTTTAAGTACGATAAGACAAAATGCATACTCTGTTCTGAGAAATTTAGAACGTAATAGAATACTGTAGATTACCTTTCACTGCAATTATATAAGAAACAATTCCGGTATCTCTTTAATAATAAGATATTCTCTTCAATATTTATAAAAAAAAATAACTTTCAAACAATTAACCTACAATTTCCAAAAATATTAATTAATATTGATTTTATTTAGAATGGGCGTACATATTACAATGACGAATGAAACAGATATAAAACAAAATTAAAAAATAAAATCAATATTTTAAAACAATTGTGCATGGAAAATATTAAAAAGATACAAAATAATATCACAATAAAATAGTTAATTTACGCGGACATAATGAAAAAAAAGAGAATTAATTACAGGATATTCGTGCTACAGAATCGTATATCTGGTACACGTCCAACAAAGATAACATTATATGCATTAATAATATAAAAAAATATACATAACCGATAATTGTACCGTGATCCACACATGAATCTTTAGATGTGGACACGCAAAGAACGATTATACGTTTTATTTAACGAAACGCGAATATTTTGATTGTCTAAAATCAGAAAAAATGTATTAGGAAACTTATAAAACTTTCACAAAATTTATAAATATATATCGAAATAATGTAGAGATATGTACAATGAAAAAACTGTCTTTGAAATTAACAGAGTGAAACTCATTCATTAAAAAATAACTGAAAATTTCTGAAATATAATAAAATGATAAAATAAACTCCTAAAATTTAGATAAATAATTATTTTTTATGTGAAAAAAAATCTAAAAATATATTTAAAATTAGTATTCTAAAACAAGAATTTATTGTGATTAATAAAGGAGGAAAAATACAATATGTACACTAACACGTTAGCCATGACTTTATATTAAAATTGAGTCTAAAATAAAATATTAAAAATATACAACAAAATGAAATAGTTATAAATATAAGAAGTTAAAAAACGATAAAAGTAAAAATCGGTAATTAGACGTAATTTAAACCAAAGAACGTGAAATATTTATGAATGAACGAGTAAAAATAAGAACGTACTATATATATATGAGTAAATAATTCCTAGAAAACAAAATCAGTAGAGGAAAAACCGAATTAAATATTAAAACGTCACAGCTAACAATCGAAAAAGTGGAAGGGAGAGGACATATCAAGAATAATAATATGCGTAAGTTGTTTAAATTCAAATAAAACAGCAAACAATTAGACGGGCAAATAACAATTGCATAAGAGTTAAAATTGAGTAAAATTTACGCACCGAGAACGTAATTAAAGTGGTATTTTTTTTCTCTTCTATTTTTTGTTGTGCTTGGGAATAAACGTGTTTCAACAATAGGAACCGACTGGCGTTCGTTCACGTGAGTCACACGTTTGTTGCATTGCACCGAATCGCTCCCACGACTAAGTCTGATGAAAGAAGCCACTGCTTCGACGGACATTTACAACCTTTTCGATGCGAGCTTACCGTTCATAAACGTATACAAAAAATTGGGTATCACTAAGCACACGTCAAATGCATGTAGACCGTATACATTAAAATTATATAAATATCTTAAAGAAGAAACTTTATTTCACAGAAATATGCTTAAAAAATTGAAGATTTTCAGATCTAAAAACTTTAAATTAAACTAGAAGATAAAGAATTTTTTTTTTTAAAATGCAGTCACCAAATTCATGTAATTATTGATTACATTCAACATAAATAATAAGAATAGAAAAAAAAACAATATTTAAATTTGAAAGTATTACTCATATATAGACGAAACAATTAAGCCATATTTATTTTCTAATTATAAGAACACTAATTATAGAAATGAATAATACAAATAAAACACGTATCGCTGTTTTTATCTTATTATTGTGAATGACATTTTAATATATAAAAATAAATGCGTAAAAAGCCCGAAAATATAAATTGGATAACGTATAGAAACGAAAATCAATGCTTATTTTACTTTAGCCTATAGTCGACACTATCACTTCGTCAAAAGAATTTCATTCATTTTTAATCCTTAATTAAAATCAAAATAATGTACGTTAATAAATTATACAATTTCACAAAGTTCAATTCGCAGCGAATAGAATACAAAATTAGAAGAACGAATAACACAATACACTGAAACACTGTACGAGTAGAGTATGCTTTAACTTAAAAGAATATCAAGAAAAAATAGAACACGGAAACTGAAGAATCAAAGCCATACACATTAATACAAATCTATAAAGGAGATATAAGTTATAAAGAAATAAAAAAATGTATTTGACGATAAATCGGTTAGAAAAATAAACTAATCCCTGCAGAAACTACATTACGTCAAACAACGTCTAGACACATTATTGATCATATTAATAGAGGTATAATGAATAAATACAAAAACAATAAGGATCAAATCCTCACAAAAAAATATTGTCGCAAAAGGAATTCAACAGTGGTAATTGTGTAAAATAATCTAGCACGAATGGCAAATATACGAGGAGGATGTGAGATATTTTCACAATTGAGATATCAACATCCGTCACAATCGTTCACACTTCATACCATAAATGTATATAAATACGTACGCGCGTGCACATACACATATTTATAAAATTATGTTAGCCGAAAATATAATTATAGTGTGACTGAATAATATTAAGTGTTGTAACTTTACAGACTTAAAACTGAGTATAATATATTTGTAACCGAATACTGGATGCATTTTCGATAACATACATAGTAATTTTAATCTACCAATAGGTTTTCAATCTATACTACTTAATAAAATAGCAAGATAAAAATTAAAAATACTAAGATAAATAAAAAAAACTATTATTTTTCTCTCCCGATACGCTTATACATACAAAACGTTAAATGTTTTAAACGAGCATTCATTAACGATACTTACGTGAAAACCACAATACTGAATAAACATAAAATTGCAAAGGGTTAATATAAGAAGTACCTCACATAGTAACTAACACTCAACGAAAAATAGTTAATTTTACAATAAGCGTCACTTTTATACCCATTGAACTCGATCGTATTTATTCGATTGAACAAATACGTGGTAGCAGATAAGTATTCCAAAGCAATGGACACTAAAGGTTATCATGGAGCGTTTTCGATCAAAGGCTTCTAATATATATATATATATATATATATATATATGAGTGTGTGTGTGTGTGTTATGTATGTACTCTCAATAGCAACAAGTTGATTGTTGGCTCCCGCATATACCTGTCCCTCTCGCTCTTGCACATACATACAAACGTGCGTACGTCAGCGATTATCGACTAGTAGTTCACAAACTTTAAAACGTGGTACGAAAAATTGAAAGTTGACAATTTTAGATTTATGTAATAAGAAATAAGTAATAAGAATTGAATCTTTACGTTTTAAGGGGAAAAGATTGAGATCGGTTATTGTATGTATTATTCGTTAACCGAGTAAAATAACGCATGCGTATGGATAGATAGATAGATACAAGTATAAATTTCGTGCGTCAATTCTAAATTGGTTTCTTTTGAAGTGGGAAACCAGCACCCGTACACACGGTCCAAGAAACACCTGAAAACTGAACAAGTCTTTTGTAAATATTTGTACGCATTAACGAGCGTAAAAAGTCCGTTCATCTACCGTTTCTAAAACGACAACCGAACCCGACGTGTCATTGTGTCACGTTGCCATCGACCCATTATTATCATTAATACATGCACACACAAGTATATATATATATATATATATATATATATATATATATATATATATATATATATATATATATATATATATATATATATATATATATATATATATATATATATATAAAATTTTATATTCAATTTCGAATATTTTTGGTTCGCATGGCGCGATCATTATATCCTTCGATACGTAAATAATCGCGTCGAATGCAAAATTTGGTCGTAAAAATGTACTTAATACATTTCATCGCAACATATAAACCGCTCAACTTGCGAAAGAAATGTTTAGTCTGGTCGTGACGATATGTTCGGGTTCGGCCGTATTATAATCGTGGGGCCATAATATAGAACGGTCAAATTGTTTTTTAACATTTTAACTCGGTACTCAAAATTGATTACGAAAATAATATTGTATGATCGTATACAACGGTACACACGTTGTTAACAATGCGTTTACGATAGATAGAATGTGGATGGTTTTGGATTAGAATCTCTCAAGTGTCAATACAACCGTTATATGACAACCATTATAGACGTTGGTACAACACCGATGCATATATAGAATTTCGCGAAATAATGAATCGTTTGCATTGGATATTATAAAAGGGGGATGACAACCATATTAAGTTTTCATAAGAAAAATATGTGTCAATCGATCGATATATATATATATATATGTATCTATAACAAAAATAAAAAGTTAGTTAAGATTGAATTACTGATTACATACGAAAATAAATATCTAGCGAAATAACAAATGACAATAGGTACCAATCAAGAAAGCTAATACTAGCCAGATATTCTAGATTCTCAAAAAAACGAAATCAAAAGTCACGTAAAACCTATTCTCTATCGTAATATATCCTTCTAATACGACTAAAATATTTAGATTAATACAACTTATAAATAAATTTTCAAGCCGTATGTTTTGGATCGGAGTATGTTTTGACGCACATAGGAGATGGCCACGTGTTAACTATGGACTCAATTGAAACTCACCGATGGAATCTTCCAGATCAACACACCCCGGAACGTGAACGTACAACGGGAATTATCGAATATATTTATAATAATGTTTGTCATAAAAATAATTATACGTGCGAATTGTTACAACCGATAAGTACAAACCGATCGATCGTAAATACTGTTCGGTAAGTAATTATGCACTAATTGGAATAATATTAATCAAACAAACAAAATTGACAATATTCTATAATAATTAGATAATATAACTTTTATAAAACTATTTATTTTTTAATTGTTACGTACTATAATATGGAATACCATAGAACGAGTTTCTCTTGTGAAAAATCGATTCGTAATGCAATCGAAACAATGTCGACATTATAGACACATTTTTTTTCTCACCCTTCCAACAATGAAAAAAAATATAGAAAAAAAACGCTGGCCGATTTTTTTTTAAATAATATTATTGTAGAATCGCGGCACAATCGATCCACAATAATATTACAATAATCGGGTCGACATTTTTTTTACTGCAAACGGTTTCCATATGTTGAGTAACGTCAACTGGGCCTTTTTAATTTAAAGATTTTTCCTATTGACTCGTTACCGACGGCTCTTCGTTGCTTTTTATATTATTAAAAACGATAGCGATCGATCAAATTACAGGATATTTATTGGTCGACGACGGAAACGAAGGAACGTAAGCGAATACAACGAAACGGACTCGGAAAGTTTCATATTTTTAAAGCGCGAGACGTTCGCTCGCAATCGCTAATTACAAAACGCGAACGGGTCCAAACGAGTGCGTTAAAAGTTCTCGGAGGTTTCGGCTCGCTTTTATTTCGTATCTTCGAACGAATTTAACGTATCGATATTCGCATTATAGTCGTCGGCGAAACCGTTAAGGCGATTAAAGTTGCACCGTTCGTAACGTATGCGAGCCGTCAAGTGTGCGCGGAGAAACGGAAAGAAAGCTCGGATTCCGAGTGCGAAAAAAGAAATCGATCGTATTAACTCGTCGCGGATTAAAATCGGGGAATCTTCGACCTTCGCGAGGAAGAAGCGAAGACGGATCGAGAGAGGCGTCGTCCCGAAAGTGGCACGCGCTTTACAGTTAACCGGAAAAAAGTTTTCACCATATGGCGGCGGAGGCGAAATTCGCGCGCAATTCCCGTTGGAGTCGGGCGTGTCGTGTCGGCGGTCGGAGTCGGGCGGCTTGCGCGACATACTTACGCGAGGGGCGAAGCGCCAATGACGACGGCGACAGCTCGGAGGGGCGGGGTGGCGAGGAACGCGATCGACGCGAAAGGGAGCGCGGTCGGTTGCGTTCACGACGCGGCACTAACGAACGCGCGTCCTCGCACCGCAACGAACGGCGGTGACTGTCGGCGTAGCGCGTCTCTCGATTGCGTCCCCCGTCCCCGTCGCCCGCCCCCGTCGCGCGTTCGGCGTCTCGGCTGTCGTCGTCGTCGTCGTTCCGCCGCCTGCCCGCTGGGCCCCCCCCCCACCGTACCTCGCCGCGCATCCGTCCTCAGCGAACGCGAGTTTTCGGGTCGTCGCTGCAGTTTGTCGGCCTTTAACACGTTCGCGACCGCAACTTTGCACCCTTCGGCGAACTTAAATTCCGGACTCTTCTTTGGACGTGCGTCGACCCGACTAATAATATTTACGACCGTCAATCGAATTAAAAACGTTCGATATATATTTATTAATAAATATAAGCGGACGATCCGCAGCGATGCGATAAAAGTTTCATCCGAAACGCTACGTCACCAGAAATATTTAGTTTTCGATTTAATTAATACTCGCGGAACTCGATGTGTTAAAATTTTACCAGTTTATAAAAAAAAACGCCAAAGAAATGTCCGTTTTTAATCTCCAGAATGAAATTCCTCGGACGCTCGACGATTGATAAAAAAAGTACACACGGAGGCGTACATCCTTGCGATGTATGCGTGTGCGGCGAAAAGTATAGTGCGGCCTCGCTCGTATCGTAAAAACCCTTCGTTCGTAAACGAAACGCACCCCGAATAACGACATTTCTCTCTTAAAATTAAACGTGTAATCAATTTTCAAATAATGTCGAATGCGATTTTACGGTCCGAGCTTCCGAATCCGGTAAAGCTATTGAACGAAGCTTAAAAATATCGCAGCGGAAATTAAATCCGTTCGATTTAAAATTGACGCTCGCGACCGTAAATAAAAAAAAATTGACATCGTTCCGATAAACTATGACTTGTTTTTTTAAACGTCTATTATTTTTAAAATCGTCAAATTTTGTAATCGCCTTATTTTTTGCGATAGCCCTTTCATTTTATCGAAAAAATATTAAAATTGTGAAACTGGCGATCGCGAACGGAATCGAATACCTAAACGATAAAATAATATATTTATCGAAAATCGAATTAAGAAAAACTGTCACTCCGAAAGCGACAACGAAAATTGTAAATATAAAGTTTATATGAATATTTAACGGATTACGACATAATTATAGAAGATGGTCGATACGAATCGAAAAGGATACGCAATCGTTCACAATTCGGCTCAATATTCATACGTGTGCCCGCTGTCGTTATTGTGAAAGCGAATTTTGTGTACTCGTACCCTTTGACCTCCGTCTTAGAACATTCTCATTTTGTAAGTTGCGATACTATTCGCTCACAAACAATAAATAATAATTAGAACTCGGGTAGGGGAACGACGTCGTCCGTCTTTAATTCATCTATGTCGACATATTCGGTAGCCAATCGAACGAACGAAAAAGATGATGAAAAAATATATATATATATATAGAACAGAAAAAAATAGAATGAAAAATAACTAAACCGGAGAGAACATGGAAAAAATAAAATAGATAACCGACAATATCAGGTCTTCGGTGTCACATCGGTGTTATCTAAGGTTAGAGCAGCTTTTGAAGCCAAAAACGACAATCGTGGCTTACAAACGGGCGTAAAAGTCATTACCATTATCACCCAGACGAAATATATATATATATAAATATATATATATATATATATATATATATATATATATATATATATATATATATATATATATATATATATATATATATATAATAGGACTGGTAAAAAGCAAAAAAAAAACATCAAAACTTAACACTACTACCAACTTAACTTGTTGAGGCACGTGTGATGTTAACAAACAAGATTTTCGCTCACTTTGTAAATACGAGTAAAAGGGAAGAAGACGTCCTTGGGAATGTAGTGTTTAAACATTCCACTCTTTGGAGCATTTGTATGCATGCAAGGCGGTTCATTGGTCACAGATCTTTTTTAAACCGAATCACTTTTTTTAATAATGCGAACAGCGGTGTAAGTGCACGCGAGAAATGACCGGAACCAAAAGGATCCTAGTGCTGGACGATCAATTCCTTCGTTTTAAACTATAAAGTAAATTCATATACTATATATATCGTACATTTTTTTGTCAATAACTCAATTTTCACTCGTTGGAAAATATTGCAGAAATAGCATATTGAATTATTAAAATAAAGTAGACAAATTTTCACCCACCTAAAAATAATTGAGCCTTGACTTTTTATAACATTTTCGTTGTTGGTTGATTGGTTGGTGTTATGATCGAGTCGCCAACTTTATGCTTAACATTAAAAAAACTAAAATGTTATTAGTGACTTATTATTGTCATTTCTACTACACGTTAGTCAATCGTGTAATTCGTTTAATATATTGGCGTCATTGCCAAAAGCTGTTAAATTTTGTAAAGTGTTCGCTATATATTAGTTAATGCAGTCGTTAAAATGAAACATTCACCCATTTGGTAATGACGAAACCTTATAAATTTAAAAGCGTTTTAAATTTTATATTTCGAAATAACATAAAATTGAATTTAATCGAAAACTAAAATGTCTATATGATAGAAATTCGGTAGAAATGTAAAATCATTTCGTTTCGAGATATGCATATTAAATAAAACCCAGTTCTTCTACAATATATAGTATATTTGATAATCAAATATTATATATTAGTATTTTATATAGTAATAATAATCGTGTTGAATTTTTTTCGAATAATTCATAATTTAAAAATGAAATATCAAGTTAGATTAAAATAAAACTCATACAAGCAAAAAAATAATTCCAAATACGAACGAAATTGATGTGAAAGTATAAGTGAGATTTGTTTTTTTAATGCATAAGTGAAATTTGAAGACACTAAGATCTAATTTGAATATATCTAGAGTGATATTTTTTTACTCTTTTATTTATATAATATATATTTGTATTATAATAGTTAAATTTACTCGAAAAAAACTTGTTCTATAGTAAAAAGTTTCAAGTTAAATTTTCCTTTTTTTATAATAAATCCATCGTTTTAACTTTTTTATTTATACATGCTAAAAAAAACGATTTAAAGTGAGAAATGATAAAAAAATAAATGAAATAGTTTTTAAAAATGTTTTTTGAACTGCTTTTCTAATTTGTAATAAATATGAATTTGATAATTTCAACATTTCTCCAAGAGACTAAATTTCAACAATCAAACAATAGAAAAATGTTTTAACTCAAAATTGTTGACTTTGACATCGTTTCTATTATAATACAAGATGATAAAATCTAGATAATAAATAAAATAAAATTTTCCTTAGAATAAAAGAACCCTTGGAGAAGGAATGTTATCAACAGATGAAAAAGATTTAAAAGAAAACGAGAACGGAGGAGGGACACTGCAGCGACCGCTAACTGCTTTGCCGATCCGATCGGATCGGATCCGATCCGCAAAAGAACAGCAACAACGAGCATCTGAGGTCAGCGGCGGAGTCAATGAACGACCGACTCGCCGCCATCTCTGGCTGATCTCACCCGCCTCACCTCTGCTGTACCTCGGCTACCTGTGCTACACCACTTATAACTTCTGGTACCTCCTCGCTTTGGTCACATCACTTTACTGGCATCGCGACTGATCTCGTTCTGCTCGATTCACTCGAAAATAGCAACATCCATCCGTACAAGAATATAACCTCAACGCTCGGTGCGACAAAGTCACGTTCACTTCTCTCTGTGTATTATGTATTAATCGAGACTCGGATGTCAAATCATCGCCGTATCTTTCAAACAATAAACTCGAAATTCGTATATAAAACGTAGACTAAACTTATCAAAAATAAAATTAAGAAATATAATGTCACCATAAGTGTCATTTACTTCAAAATTAAATACTAACATAGTCAAAAAAAAAATACGTAGCATAACGAAATATAATATAAAAAGAAATATTAAATGTAAATTGAAAACAAAAGTCTTAATCTAAAATGTTTTTTTAAATTGCCGCTTTAGACGTTTTAAAAAAATACTTGAGAATACTTTCTTCCGATTTTCATCGAGCCCAAATTATTTGTAAATTAACAAAAAAGCCGCGAAGCTTCCACGTTTAAATTTAGAAACCTGCGATTTAATCGATAATTTTGTTAAGAGGGGGAAAAGTGGATTCGTAACCATCTTTTTTTATTGTCTTGTTCGTGCTCTTTTCGAAAGTGCAATGTTTAAACAAAACGAAAGTAGAAATAGCATATACAGAATTAGAAAAAAATGTATTATGTATGAGAAAATGCATAAGAGAAGATTTTGCTCTCGCTGTCTCGAACCATTTTTTTTTAATTCTTGTTTCTATTCCGATTCCTTTCCCTATGTCCGGTCTGAGAGTAGTAAATTGTACGTTACAATTGTTATATTATTAGAGCGATATCCGGTAATGAAATACTCTTTAAGCTAGTTTTTCATTTTTATCCACAAAAATCAACTGAATGAATACATATATAACACACGAACACCATTAAACTAAAATAACCTTAATTATTTTAAGATTATTAAATTAATTTAGTCTTTCTGAAGCTAATAATCTCTTTCGAAATTTAAGTTACTGATTTTTTCCTCAACCTTTAGATATATATTTTTTTTTGAATGAACCAATGTATAGCTATTTTTCTTTTTCACATAAAATTAAAAATGCAAATGATATCACGGAATCAAACACATAACCTGTTGAATATAATTAAATAAGCGAAATAGTGTTTTATTAATATAATTAACCACTCCGAAAATTGCAAATAAAATTGGTGAATAAACTCATAAAAAGGATATCAATATTGAAATAATTTGAAAGAAAAATTTAAACTCGGAAACAGATTTCAATGTCACTGATATATATATATATATATATATATATATATATATATATATATATATATATATATATACTGATGTATATATATAGATATATATATATATATATATATATGTGTGTGTGTGTGTGTGTGTTCAAATAAGTTTGAAACACAAAAATAGCAACCTATTATCACATAAAAGACCCAACAGATTTAGAATAAAAACACCATAAAAACGGTCAATGGAAGGTGAAAAAAGAAAAATAAGAGATAAAAATATATATTCATAACGGTGTGAAAGTTTTGAATATCATTACATTTGAGTACGTGATTATTTATCTTGATTTTCGTAACAACAGACGATTTAACCTGTTTCTCTCTTTTGTATCCTACAATATAGATATATTTAAAACACATTATATGCACGGTTAAGAATATAAAATCCAGTGCCGTATTAGAGCGTAATATAATATAAAAGGAAATCAGAATTATGAATACGAAGACAGATTTACAAAATTATGAAACATTATTCAAATCGCTAAAAAGTTTAAGTCGCAAGGGTATCTGTATCAAAGTGGAGTTAAATCTCGAAGAATATTTTAATTTCAGAGTCCTTTTCGTAGCAAAAATTTCAATGGCTCCAATTATAACAATATCCAAAGAAAAAAAAATATAATTTGGAATAAATTTGCAGGGAATACTGAATGTAACCTGCTTATAATATTTATTAAACATTCGATTAAAATAGATTTTTTGCGTAGTTCACATTGTTTCATTATTTTTCAGACAATATAAGTTTGAATAAATCTTATATATTCAAAATGCTAAATATTCTGTATTTTTATTTACATTCAAAATTGAAAATTTACAATAAATATTATAATGTAATGAGTAATAATAATTTAATTGTATAATTATTAAAGTACTAAAAGTTTAAATTTAAAATCATATTTGATCTTTTAAGCTTAATAATGCTTCATAATTACGCTTTATTTGATATAATATATATATATATATATATATATATATATATATATATATATATATATAATAAATATATATTTAATATTTTTAAGTTGTGTCGTTTATTGTATATGAATTTTGTCGAACAAAATAACAAAACTTCAGAATATTAAAAACGATGATAAATACACTATTTATATAATATACTACATAATACAAAAAAAACTTCAATCAGCTATTATACTGTTGAATAAATTATAATACGATATCGTATATCAGTATAACTCAAAAAAAAGTTTTGAATGTATTCAGTGACATTATTTCTGGTGATATAATATGATCAAAATTTGTAAAATTGCATAAAAAACAAAGAGATTTTTTATTTTCACTGATAAATTTAGTTAGAAATTCACGATTACAACTGAATGGAGACCGTAACTAGAGAAGAAGAAGAAAAAGAAAAAAGTGCGTACCGCGAGCATAAACGTCGAAGAAATTGGGTTATAATGTGTGTGGAACGGTCAGTGGCGCACGCAGGCCCGGTTTTGTGATTTGTATATCGAGCTGGTGAAATGACAGTGCGTTGGCCTATAAGTAATTTATGGCAGCGGCCGATTAATGAATTGAAGAATGCCAAGCAACGGGCACCAGCAACGGCAAAGCAATATCAGAAACGGCTACACCAACAGTATAACCATATACCGATTATATATATATATATATATATATATATATATATATATATATATATATATATATATATATATATATAATATATAGAAAGGTCAAGGCGCCTTTCGAATAAATTTGAAAACACACGTCCATACCATGAAAACGATCGCGAATTACGTACGTGAAGACGTGGTCCAAGATTTATTGTCAAGACAGAAAAATCAAGACTTGTTCGTGTGTGCGACTTTGGACTATTTGCACACGATTCATGGATGTCAATGTCGATATTATAGTACATTAACGATATCAAATTGAAACTGTCCTTCGAAGAGTGTAACTTGCGCATATCAAATTTTGGCTAAAAATATTTATATAGATTTTTCATTATTATAGAGATAAACAAAATGACAAAATTTATTTGATAAGTATTTAAATAAATATAATCTTATAAAAAATAATTGCAAATTACTTATATATGTAAAAAGTCATTAGCATAAATATTTAAAATTAAAACAAAATACGCGTTACTAATTCATACATATTAATATTAAATATGTTAAAGCCGGAATGTAGAAAATAAGCTGAAACAATTCTATGAAAACGATCGCGAATTACGTAAGCGAGTTGAGATTTATTACCAAAGGTCACATATCAAATACTTTGATATGAATTTGTAAATTGAGAATTTCATATGAGTGTCGAACCGAGTCTATATATGACTAATGACAACAGTTGCAAATTACTAACGATACAAAATATTTTAATGCATGTTAACAATCTGTATAACCTACTTTAAAGGTATTATTATAAACACATTCAATCTGACCAAGATTTATTACTAAAGGTTAAGTGTCAAGATCTTTGATACGAGTTAATTGAAATGTAAAACCGAAGTGACTTACAAAATATAAATGTTGAGAAAATTTTAATATATATCATCATGCGTTAGAAAAGCATACTTGACAGAATTAGTATCATTAATAATGAAAAAGAGATGTAAATTTTAAATTTATCGCGTTTTTATCAATATTTGGACGATGAGAGATAACCGACATTCACTAAGGTCTAGAAATTTTCATCGAAAACAAGTAAAAGACTGTGTAATAATATTAAGTTAAATTAAAATTACATATTTTTGTTAAAATATAACAAGTTAAAAATTAGAATTATAGCAAAAATAAAATATTATAAAATAAGATGACGCTGTTCTTAAGGAAAATCAAAAAAAAAAAAAATAATGCCACCGGGCGATAAAAAATAATACTTTTAATTCGAATTCATATTAACTACCTTTTTAATTTATACATATATGCTTCATTAAGTATATATATATAAATTGTAGAATCTATTGAAACAATAAGAAATTATTATACTTAAATTGCAAAAAACAATCAAAATTTGTATGTAGATTGTAAAAAAATATGCGTTAAATTCAGCACACATCTTACGCAGAATATTTTACAATTCTAAAATGTGGACTAAACTTTTATCAATTTTCAATATGTAAATTAGCACAATTTTCAACACCACCGAGTTGATCGACCTGTTACGAAATAACAGATCGCATTTTTTGATAACTAGTTTTTCGAACAACGATAGTGATTATTACTGGGACAAGTTTCAGGTCACTTGATAAACCAGAACAAAAAGTTATGTGTATATATATATATATATATATATATATATATATATATATATATATATTGTTATTCAAATTTTGACATATTGATGAAAACGAAGTTAGGAATAAACTTTAGTGAAACATCTTTTATTTTTATAAATAAAATGTTATTTTCCAATTCATAAATTAATCCGTTTCCAGACGAAGTTATATATTAGAAAGCTTAAATTTTATTTATTTGAAAAGTGTTTAGCCGATAAAACTTCCGAACCGTCAGCATCTTCAATTTAAAGGTAGCATTTAAAGAGAATGAACTTTTCAACGAGGCTAAAAGTCAAAATATATGGTCTATAATAAGAAAAAAACAAATATACAATATTTTCATTTACAAAATTAACAACGCCAAAGTTTCTGAATACAAAAAATGTATTAACATTTTTAAGTAGCAATACTGCCTTTAAGAAAAAAAGTATGAGTTTTACATAATATATTACGAGAATTTTACTACACCTGAACATATTTTCAAGAAAGCCTTTTAATTGTAAAGATTTTTCTTATTTCAGAGAAAAGAAATTTCAACTGAGAAATATTCCAATAACGTTGGCAACCCTGGTTCAGGGACGCGCGTGCCACGAATACCAACCGCGAACTACCGCATATATTCACATCGCAATAGAATAGTCGCAAGGACAAATTCAGCTTTAAATTTCCTATATTTATAAGAATATAAGACAATATGATGTATTGTATACTATATAATATAGACAATATTAGGTCAAAAAAATAGTAAAATCCGTAAAAAAAACTTGAATTAAGTGAAACAATACATGTAATATAAAATTATCAACGTTTTAAATACACTATTTAAAATTTAATATGATAAAATATTTATACATAATTTCTTATATAATACAGTTATTCAGAATTGGGTCAAAATCCAAAACCTTCTACGAATCGCATTTTACAAAAAGTGAATCTTCTAAACATTTTCTACGAAAAATATAATATATTAAAGGATAGATACCAGATTCACACTTTGTAATAAATGCATAATGGATACATAAAACAAACGTATAACCAGGAAGGAACAATGGCAAATAAATTTATATATTTTATGCAAATAATACATGTACAATCGAGAAAATTTATTTTAATATATTTAGATGTAATTGATCAGAGTATTCCGTACATAGAGATATGAATTTTAATAGTATTGTCTCTTATTGCAAATATAGTCGCACTTTGACAACTTTTTCATTTGAATTATTATTTTTTTGTTATTTTGGAATTGTAAACGCGAGTGGATTTCAACATTAATTCTTTGTGTGTTCGTATATTTACAGAGGGATGATGAAATCAAATATGTTATAAAAAAGGGGTGGTCAATTTGATTGTTGGCGCAATCGTTCAAAAATAGCTTCGCTATTTAATTGCTGATTATATGGTATATGTCATAGATACGTATACCATATAAGACGGTTCTTACACATTATAATGAAAAATTAATAGTATTATTCAACAGTGTGTGTATGTGTATGTGCGTGTGTTAAATATTTAATTGGTGTAATTTTTCAACGAATTCAATAAAAAATATAAATGTAGCTTCTAATATAAAAAGAATTTAAAAAAAACCTTCACTTTTCTCATTTACCAAATTGCAAACTACAAAAAAATAACATTTAAACTGTTCATTTCAAAATTTTGGTTAGATTATTATTAAAATATAAATATATAGTAAAAGATTTCAACTATAACATTTAAGTTTGAGTACAAGCGATAAAGCTTTAAAAAACAATAGATTCCTGGAGGAGACGCGCAAAAAATGAATTAAATCAAAATGTTATTGACAAATTTGCACTTGTAATCGTACATATAAAATAATCATATATTACTATAGCAAGTTTTTTTCCTGGTCCAGAATATAGCTATATATATATATATATATATATATATATATATATATATATATATATATATATATATATACATATGTATATAATAAGCAAAGAACGCAATGGTGCATATTCGCCATTTGTCGGAAACAATGGCGGATTCAACGAGAAGATATTGCGTCAATACTTTCGCGAATTCACAACTTAAAAAGAGAAAGTTTCATTGTTTACACAAAACAGTATCTTTCTATGCAAGTCCGTATTCTACAAAATATATATATATATATATATATATATATATATATATATATATATATATATATATATATATCGTAATTTGATTTCTCTACAATGAGAGAAAAAGAGTCATCGCCGTAGTTTTCTAATTCCCTTACATAAAAAACAATATCGAAAATTCGAAAGGCACAAACAAACGGAAAAACTGCTAGTAAGTAAATAATAATAAATTCCATTTTTATTATACGCAAATGTACAATACTGAGCGCGATTGTCTTATGGCATATACACTTACATTTACAATATCAAGAAAAAAATCTGGAAATGAACTGAATATAATAACTAACGAATAAAATATTAT
Source organism: Leptonema lineaticorne (assembly GCA_024500535.1). Classification (NCBI taxonomy): domain Eukaryota; kingdom Metazoa; phylum Arthropoda; class Insecta; order Trichoptera; family Hydropsychidae; genus Leptonema; species Leptonema lineaticorne. The sequence continues at coordinate 2,681,940 of JANIJI010000012.1, read as the reverse complement.
ATAATAAAAAACAAGCTTTTTCTATTTTTAAATATAATCACATTGATATATATTATAATTGGTTTTGTGCCCTATCTTTCACTTTATCCTAAAAACTTTGTTACGAGACTGCACTGAATTTTAAATAAATGCAAATGATGACGCTTTGAGCGATATTCAAATTAAATACTCGCGTAGTTAGTTACATCGTTAATATTGAGTATATAGTTTTTTTATAAAATATTGAGCAATCAAAATTTCAGTATAAATTATTTGCAAAAAAATATTTTTCATTTATCAATATATTGTATAAAATTTTATTTCAAATATCTAGTAAACATTTTAAAATTATTTTTAATTGAAATAAGTTGCAAAGTGTTAACAATATATCGTATAATAGATGATAATACCAACAAATAATATAAATAATATTTTACAGATGTGATAAGTTTTTTTTTTAAATAAATATATCTATATGTAGATATATTATAATAAAACTTTTAGTGTTTAAAAAATATCTGAACTTTGAAATTTGACTTTGAAAAAAATCAATGTTCCGACGTTTAAAAGAGACTCGAATCTGGCAGTTATACCACTAAATTATTTCAACATTTTTCGGAATATCATAATATTATGAGATTATCACTGACATTTAAAGCTGACGTGGTCCAATACGGTCATCGTTGCTACAGATTGAGTGAACATAAAATAAAATATGTTATAACTATTATATATCGCTATGAATTATAATGAAATTAGTATGTTTACGATTAAGATATATGACTAATATAAACCATGCAATATCAATTTGCAAGAAAACGGTAGTAATCGGAAATAAACTTTATGGAGAGCAGATATTGAAATCGAAACTCAATAAAGCAGCATATTTCGAACGGGAAACTATTATAAGTGCCAAAGATTACTTCGATTCGAACTCAAGGATCCGATTCGAAATATATTCCAATAACAGTCCAATGCTAATTCCAAGGACTTGAACTGAACGCTCATTGCTAAGCGGATTCGAGCGATCGAATATTATACAAAGTGCCAGTGTCTGGTCTTTGGTGTGTATGTTGAAATTTCAATGTCTGTGTCGATTGGCATTTCCAAGATTTTCATGTTCACGGCCACTTTTTTTAGATTTTGAAAGTGAGTTACAAAAGCCCACGTTTTGCTTGTGAAAATAAATAAAATCAAATCTATGATATGAAATAAACTGTCGATAGACAATGACAGTTCACTAGCGATATATTATTTTTTAACGTTTTATAATTGCTTTTAATAACATATTCAATATATGGTAATGCTTACTAAGTGCGCAATAATATCACTTATGTTATATTTACAACTCTTGGTTATAATATCACTATTCTTTATAACTATCAAATTAATGTTTTTTTTTAAATTTTACATATTCAATCAAAGGAAAATTAACAAAAAATAATAAATATACAGAAATTTGGACCTATATATTGTTACATATGCAATGAATATAATATAAAAGTGTGGTGGCAAACCTTTTTTAAAGGTTAACTTTTTGAAAAAAATTGGCATTGATCTTGCCTACTGTTACCGATCATTTGACTGCTTATTCGAATCGTTTATAATTATATTCTTTCGTAAAACATACTTGAAATTATTGTTTTATATTATTTTACATTCTATGAAAGTAATTTCTGGATCATAAGATCTCATTTTAATTAATAACTAAGGTATTTTCTTTGACAATCGCTTAAAACAATTCAACATATTATATAACAAAATACACCGAAATAGATGTATTACAAATCAAATACTAAATAGGATTTATTTATTACAAAATTATATGGACTTATTGGACTTCTGTATCTATGTGGCACATGTAAATCAAAAGATATGGATATTTATTATATATATGGAACAAGAAATGAGCACTTTTAGATAACTATGAAGTTAACAATAAAAAAACAATACTAACTACATTGAATATGTAAACCGATAAATTTTCAATAATTTCTAAAGTTTGGAACAGTCAAAACTGTTATGAAACAGGATTATATTTTTCGTTAGTTTCCAACGAAAGCACAGTAATAAATTTACTCAATACATGCCTAAGAAACCGAATCAATTTAATATAAAATTTTAATAGGCTTCCGATATAAATAGTAAGCAGTTTTCGTGCTTGAAATATGCTATTAAAATAAAGCAAAACAAGCGTTAATTTAAAAATTAATCTTTATTAAAAGCAAATTTTCGTATGTGTCACTTCTAGCACACGTGCCATAGGTTTGCCACCACGGTTATATAACATTAACATCTATGTGAGTACAATTATATTTAATCACACGTTATATTAAAATTTGTATTTAAAAATACAATAAAAACTAATATGTAACAAAATTTTATTTTTATTATATCAACAAATTACAAAATACAACAAATTTATTTTTTTATAAAAAAAGAGTATATACAAATTAAAAGTTAATTAAAAGAATAATTATTGATAAATATATTTAGTTTTACATATGTTTTCCGTAAACCAACACATAGCTTGCCTGGTAATACTATAATAGTAAATAGAATATTAGCTAAAATTTATTCAAGAAATCAAATCTAACATTATAAAGCAAATTAAAAAATTAAACTACATGTCATAAATATTAATCATATTAAATTATAAAAAAGTAGAATAGTTAATGTACAAGTTTATATTTTTCTTATTATTGCATATTTTTAAAATACATCATTTTAGAATCAAAATTAAAAAATGCTTATATATATATATATATATATATATATATATATATATATCATTTTATAAATCATCAACAAAAAAAATTATCTCACCACTAATAATCCTTTTTTTAAATCGATTGAGGTCACAAAATAACCATTTACATATACATACATTTATTCACAACCAATTGTATTTATCATAAATGTATACATTACACGTATTATACATGTTAATGATAAAGCTAATAATCAGTTAAAATAGAATATTCTCGAAAAAATAAGTTTCCGCAAATAATGTAGAATAATTTTATTACAATATGAATAAATAACACTTTTATAGAAAAAATAAAAATATTGTGCAACTTACAATTTGAAATTTGCTGTGTCCATCGAACACTTACCTGTAATAAAAATAAAAAATATTACTTTACACAAGATGAAAATAATTAATTTAAAAAAGAAAATTAATTAGAAAAAATAGATGATCTTTAGATGATTATCATCATAATTAAAATTAAGATCACTTTTACAAAATATTCTAGTAATCCACCTTATACTACATTGCTTTTGAAAAATGTGATTTTTTAAAAAGAAAATGAGAGTTCGTGAAAGGATTTTTTTTTAAAAATTACGAATCGCAAATACCTGAAATATCATAGAAAGAAAAATCTATCAACCTTCATACTTATCAAAAATAAATTTGACATATTTGTATTCTTTCACCAATGTCAAAGTTATTTCTAATAATAGAGAAAAATGAGCGCCAATGAAAATTTCACAGAAATCAACTTGTGCGTCTATTTCTTAGAAACAAGTTTCACGTAACTAAGTGTAGTATATACCAGCGTTTCCCAAAGTGTGGGTCGCGACCCGGCACCGGGTTGCAGGAAAATTCAGCTAAGTCGTGGCAAAAATTGTAAAAACACAAAAATCTATAAATTTTTTCTCTAAATTTAATATTTTTAGTACCTTTTGACCAAAAAAAAAAATTCACATTTCACAGTTCTCACTTTTTTTTGGTTATCCAGGTTTTTGACTGGTCGCGAAAAAAATTAAAATCTCATACCGGGTCACAGTCAAAAAAGTTTGGAGAACGCTGGTATATACTGTATGTGCTCGCAATCTTTAAAATTATAAAGTAAAAAAAGGTGCAAGTGGTTAATTCGCTAGAATTGAATTCAAAGTCGGAACCTAAGAGTATCGACAGCAAATTTTATATATAATATTGTACTATATATCATAGGTAGAGTTGTATATATACAGAATTTTAAAACTGAAAACACAAGTGATATTTTAAATAAATAGGTAAGTATTATAAAAATCATATTCGTTTTTACGTCACTTTCTCAGAAGTACACATCCATACAATATAAATATAGTACATATATATATATATATATATATATATATATATATATATATATATATATATATATATATATATATATATATATATATATATATAAACAACAACGTATAAGCGTTTGTCGATTGTCCGGCAATTTTATCCGATTTATATATCGTATCAGAGCGTAATAACGGAATTATCGTTTTGTCCTACACCGGACGCGTTCGCTCTAATTCACTACAAACATCCGTTCGACCACTAACTATTTCGCAAGATATTTTATACAATATTCACATACATTTTCCGAACGCGAATTTTGACTATAAATAAAATCGGAAATATGTCAGAAACGCCCTAAAGACAGCGCCCATTTTTTTCTATATCGTTAACGTCGATTCTCATTGTCATTTGTTAAATTTTCGTTACAAATTTCTCTCTAAATTATATAGATCGCTCGTAAAAATTACACTCGCTACAATTGTAATTTTTACGTACAATTTTAAATCAAATAATCCATACAAGCTATTTAAGCTACGTAAACCGTCAATGTTAATCCAATTTTCATGTCATGACAAATTTTCCTTATTGCTATAAAACACTATCAATCCACAACTTGAATTAATTTGCTAATGCGATTTTAATAATTTATACCGTCGTTTTGTAAACTTTTTTCTTCAATGGTATATGACTTTAAAGAGGTAAGTTATTAATTAATAAAACAATGTTATACAAATTAAAAAATTCGGTTTATAATTATTGAAAAATTTTATATTTTTAAAAGTTCTTCTATAAAAACAAAATCTAATGACAATATTTAATAAATTATAAGAACTTCATGTATAAAAATTGTAAAACTACAGAACGTTTTCAATCTGTATTTTTAAAATATTATATAATTTATAACATTTTTGTGAGGTAATACATATTTAATTAAAAAATATATTTCGCATTTTAATTTTGAAGCATATTTCAGAAAGCAAAAGAATTTTAAAATTATAAAAAATATTTTTTGTATAACATACATTTACGATATTCATACATTTTTCTTTCAAAAAGAAAATTATGTAACTAAACAATTTTTTATCATTAGAAAAAAATATACTCATATTCAAGAAAAAAATATTCATATGAAAAACAATTTTAAATGATAAATTTTTCTAAAAACATAATATATAAATATTATTTTATAAATTTTTCAGTCAAAACAAACAGCAACTTAAAAAACATCTGATATGCTACATTAATTGGAAATCATATTTGTGGAAAACGATACACATTAAATTATAAATAATTGCTCATTTATCCTTTGTAAGTATTATTCGAATATTTTGAAAAAAAAATACTCGAATTTCTTGACAAAAATATTTTAAGTAAATTTTGAGCACAATATTGAATTGATTCACAATACTAAAATTATTTAAACTACATTAACATATTTTTATAGAATTGAAAACAACCGTACTTAAAGAAAAAATAAGCGATTTTAAAATAAGCGACATTAAAACAATATATAAATAACATTTTTTTAATTTTGTCTTGTAACGTATATCATTTATCGCTTTATATATCAACGATCTATAAATCTTTCCTCTAATTAAGCTGGAATTATTAGTCAGAACAATTCGATATCGATTCATAATTGTCATTCAATACCTGCTATGTAAATTCAGTAAATTGATAGTCATTAAACTGTTACAACAAAGTTTTATATGTTTAGATCTCTCGGTTGCTAATAATTCTATACGCACTTAAAAACACACAGCGAATTTAAATGTAAATTAAAGGAAAAAAAGGTAATATACTTTGTTACGTTCCAAGTATGTGAACGAACGGACATACTGTACATATAAAATGAAGAAGTAATAAAATAATTGCGTCCTATCTACGAATAGATACGCTAGTAAAAATTTATTACCGTATTGAATCGACTGTTACTCAAACGAAATAGTAATTTATTTAATTGCATTCGAATTATGTGTATGCGGAGAAATCCGCATATTTCGTGACACAAATGACACTTTTGATACGTGTTAAATTGATATTTTCAGGTTTTCATTGTGTAATTGAGCTCTGATGCATATAATAATATTGATGATGTTTCGAAAAAATCGACATCGGTATCTTTAAAGTATCGATAATAGTTTTGATCGTGTTAAAATATATATTTCAAAATTATAAGAACACGTTTATATACATTAGGAAGTAAAACATTATTTACTTATGCTTACTATATTTTTGATATAAATATAAATTTAAAGAAAATTAGATAGAAATAATATTCAGTTTTTAAAGAATAATTACCAACTTAGTTCAATAACAAGTTAATAATATGTAATAGTTATTTATTAATTCAAAAGATATTTAAAAATGAATGAATTATTTAAAAACATATGCATATAATTTGTTATATAACCGTATTTCATTTGCTAATTGAGAAACGGATAATAGTAGTTCCTTTACTGTGAATCGCACAAATGGACAAGAAGTAAGTCAAATATCCTCGCATAAATCAACAAATTTATATAGTATAATAATTCATTAGAGATTACGCTAAATATATAAACCTACTAATTATAAAATCCAGATTAAACAATACAAATAACATCATAATAAAAAAGAATGTAAAACGTAAATATAAAAAACTAAAATCAATTTGTATAATCGCGAACAATATTCATATAAATCGATCAAAAACTTATCGATATACGTCATATAGCTAGATGTTTATATGTATATCGATTTGTGCAAATAAGATATGTTAAAAAATAAATAAGAATACATAATATATGCATATGTTTTAACGACAGTCTTGGTTCCTGAAACGCACTAAATGGCATTTTGATGTCTGTCTCGACTCTGCAGGCCGCTTTTGTCGAGTGTTGTTTAACACTTTATATGCTAAATAAAATGCGAATAAACAGACTCGAAATTTTGTTTTGCCACGGTCAATTATATAACTGCGACTTATAAAGCTATATGAAAATATTAGATGAAAAAAAAACAAACATATCGGCAAATTAATTTATTATCTCAAGATATTTTATGCAGCGAAACCAAAACAATAGTTAATGAAAATAAATAAAAAAAACCAAGCATTTGCATGCGATTCAAATTATGGTAATATTATTATTATCGATTAAAATAAAAATAAATAAATAATAACATTAATAATGACATTATTATCTTTGAGCAGATATTCTAAATTTATGAATCAGAAGGAGTTTCAAAATTACAAAAAATCAATGGTCTTGGACAATTAATGAGGATTTTAAAATTAAATATAGTTATTTTCGGTTTAAAAAAATCTTGGGTACTTTAACTTATTTAAACTATTTTCTAAAATTTTTATTAAACTTAAAATTAAACTAAACAATATATATATATATATATATATATATATATATATATATATATATATATATATATATATATATATATATGTATAAGTAAATTGATAAAAAATAATAAAAAATGTATATTTACTTAATGCAGTACAACTTTTAATATGGAAATAGTTTCTGTGTAATATTGAAATTAATGTTAAATTCCTTAAAAACTAAAAATTACGCAAAGAATTATAATATGAATAAACAATGCAAATATAATATAACAAAAAAATATATAAATCTTAAAAAGAGATAAAATTATCAAAAAGCACAATCTGACAGTAAAGTATTAACTCTGATATCAACATTAATGAAAATATGGAAATTTGTTTCTATAAATTTCAATTTATATTGAAAATAATTTAGTTTTTTAAATAATATTAATATTAAAAATGATAAAAAAAACTGTTTTCTTTTAAAACTATCCCGATTAAACAGCTTGTCAGCTCCTTTTCCATCATATTTCCAGTTTTTGCATTAACACGTTCTGTCGTACATTATTTATTTATTCATGTAACTGGGACATTGACTATATTAAAAAGCATTATTTTTATTCAGGAAAATTAAAAATGACAAAGGTGAAATGAGTCATAAGCATTTTACAAATACGCAAGCTTTAAATAATTGTAGATATAGTATGATGCGATTCAAACGTCTGTCACAGAAATAGATATAAAGGCTTAATATTATATAAAACAATGTTAAAAATAAATTATCAAATAATATATATATATAAATTACTATATCATAAAAAAAAACAATTTATTATTAAATTTTGAAAGAAATTTTAACAATAGAAAAATAAAATAAATATTATCACTGACTTTTAATATATTAAAATAAATTCAAAAACAAATAAGATAGAATATTTATGAGTTAAATAAAACACCATTTTTCATAAGATGGAGCCGTTAGAATATTGATTGGAAAGCAACATATAAAATTATAATATTTATTATAAAACGATATAATTTTATTTATTTACTAAAGATGAAAATAAAACAATTCTACCGCATTATATGTGAAAAAAAACCCATTGAATTCGATATGTGAACTGTGTCGATTTAATATCATCCATATATTACAATATATATATATATATATATATATATATATATATATATATATATATATATATACACATATATATAATGGTGAAGCGTATTAAAATGTAGATACTTGTAACATAGTAAATATCCATAATTTCGTAGACGGCCGTATAGCGAGCATTATTCGCAGTGATGTCATTCTTAGTTTTGAAATTAAATTGCGGGACAACGATACGTCCAGACATCTCAGCCGTTAAAGCGATCAAATTGAATTCGACCGAAACAAGAAGACATCCAATTGACCCAGAAACGAACACGCATTATTTTTAAAATTGGACTAAAATAAATATTCGACTTTTTTAATGTACAAAAAGTAGATCTTTTTTTAATATATACCATATTTAACAATTGAAAATAAAAGAGATTAAAATGAGGAGTCGAACGCGTTCACCTCTGATAAGATGCGTGTCGTCGCCGACTCGAAATGCGACTCCGACTCCAGGATCGACGTGGAAGTAGACGAGTCGGTCACGCGGACCGGGCCTTCGAGGCGCACACCTCTGAGGACGGAATCCCGCACCGAAGCCAAAGGTGTCCGACCTGTCCGGGGGGGTCGGAGGGCGCGCCGGACGAAATACGCCTCGACTCCGACTCCGACCCCGGCCCCGACTCCGGCTCCGAGCCGCCACTCTATTGCGCCGAACCGCGGCTCCTCTCGGTTCCGCCGCCTCCGACGACGAGCCACACCTGCGAACGCAATATTCGCCATATCAGTTTTACTAAGGCGGTTGGTTCCTCACGAGTAGAGCGATATGTGCCTCCGATGCAAATAATAAATGAACTAAGCGATGCTTTTAAAAACTTTAATTAGTTGACAACAATAATGAGTGTTTCATGCCACATAAAAAAATACCGGTGCATAAAAAGGTGATTGATTATATTATTTTAAATAATATTACTAAATAAAATATGCTCATAAATAATAATAAACGAACAAACGTAATAAACTACCTATATTACAATTATTGTAATTAAAATTTATTCATTTATTATTGATGAATTGTGAATGTCGATCATATAGCTAATAAAAAAGCAACCTTTTTTATAGTATACACATTAAAAATTAATTTCAACCGATCAAAGAAATAAAATTTTCATGCAATACGTACAGGATATATTAGTAAATTTCAAGGATAAAAGTCGAAAAATTTTCATTTACTCTCTACTAAAATATTGTTTACATTGGAAAACAAATATTAAACGAATAAAATTTTATACAAGTTAATTAAATAATTCTCGATTTGGAATATTGCAATATTTTCTACTAATATTAAAAATTCAAAGTTGAAAACTTCGTCTAGAAAAGATGTTCAAACTATATTACAATTGAAGTCCCAATTAGAGACATTTCTTCGCGAATAGTTTTCCGTTTTCTCCTTGCGTATAAATAGTTCGAGATTTCTATTGAATATTGATTTATAAAATGCACTTAAAAGCCTTATTAAAATGTAAATTAATCCATAAAAATAAATTTTCTAAAAAACGAAAAGTACTTTAAGTCGTCTGCACTAAAAACTAATATATGCTGAAAGCGAAAAATTAAAAATAAAACTATACTTATTAAATTGTATATTTGTTTAAATAAATCAAATTGCAATTAGATATTATTGTTTATATACTTAATAAATTATGTATTACTGAATAACTAGCTAAATAATAGAAATATTTGTTAATTAATGATATTTTACATTGTTGAATAATTAAATTTCTCCATATTTCTCATAAAACTATAATTATTTAAAACTGTAAAATAATTTATACATAAAGCAATTATAAATATGAAAGTAAATATCTAGGAATTTTGATTAAACAATTCATATATGAAATTGCTCACGAACCACTTCTATTTCAAGTGGGTCTCTGTACAAATTTATTTACAAATTATATATATATATATATATATATATATATATATATATATATATATATATATATTTATATATATAATGCAATTATACATTATATGGAAATATCACAGAAACATATGTTAAATTGATATTGAAAATGAGTGAATATTACAATACGGATGCTCGCATGCATAAATAAATATGACTAAAAATGTCACCGAAATATCGACAATGTCATTGTTGTGTCATTGAAAAAAGTTTTAGAAATTATATAATAATAATAATTTATTTATATATATATATATATATATATATATATATATATATATATATATATATATATATATATATATATACACAAAGTACTATATAATGCATAGTTTGCGTTATACGAGATAACCAATAGAGATGACCATATGTTACAAAATTATTATATTACGTATTTATGAATACAACAAAATGACGTCGGTAATGGACATGTGGTTAACATGTATGACTATTTCATGAAGAGTTTTGAGTTCAGATACTGTAAACCGTATAGAAATGTATATACTATTAATTTAAATAATAGCATGAATTCTAATATTTTTTTTTATAATATTACACGAAAAAGATAAATATAATTAATTATATCAAATTATAGGATATATGGTATATATAAAATTAGAAATGTTCAGAAGCCAACAAGGATATACAACAGTCGGCTTATCCGTAGAATATCATCATAGTTGAGAATTATGAATGCAACAGGTGTTCAAAATCTACTACAAATCGCTTAATACTCTACTCAATGAATATATTGATTTTCCGTTATTTTTCTGAAAAGTACGTTCATGCGTTTATACCCTTTGATTTTTGGCCGCCACGTTTAATATTATAAACCTACGCGAAAAATAACGGAAATGACAATAATCAAAAGCAAACATAAATATCTTGATATTTTAAAGGTATCAAATGGACTAACGTACAAATTCACATTTTAATTATTTACTATTTAAAGAATATATTATTCGATTGGTAAACTACATAAAAAAAATAATCAATATTTTTAAATAAATAATTAGGCTTTAAGTCAATCAATAATTAAAAAAGAAACAACATCTATTAAAAATAATTAACACAAATGAAACCTGTCACATTAAATAAACGTTAAACGATTAATGAAAAAAATCGACATTGCTATTTTAATACATTTTATTTAGTATTAAATACCTATAGTTTTAATCGAAACGTATAAATAATTATGTAAATTACCGGTCGTTTATTACATTTATTGACTACGCGAAAATAAAATATTATCATTGATAAAATCGCTAAAAATAATTTCGTATCATTCACTACGTCAATATTTATGAATATTTTATACATTAACAGGACGGAAAATTAAATTGCTTCCAAAAAAAACTGCAGAAAAATCAAAAGATATAAATGCGTATATATTTAAACATATTTAAAGAAAAATATTTGTTTTTCTATTTGCTCGATAATTTAAAAAATATAATTAAAATAAATGATAATAATAATAATAATAAACACATTGACGTTCTAGAATAAAATCGAAACCCCGTACGGCGATAAAAATGCAACGACCGCCATTACGCAAAATTTTCACTCACTTGCAGCGATTCTTCGAACGTATTCAGCTTATTTTCATCACTAACACTTGTATCCTTTGACATTTGATCGTTATTTTTTGCAATATATCGTACGTCACGCAAAAATTATATCGTTAAACACTCAATAAGAGCCGTTAAGATAAAAATGAACGTCACCATATGTTAACAAATTATCGGAACCATTTTTCGCTGAAAAAAAAAAAACAAACGATAAAGACTCGTTTGTTTTATTTTATATTTGAAATAAAATATATATATTTTTATAAACATATTATTTATAGCGCAAAATTGATATACATAAGAAGTCTACAGTTTATCAATGTAACATATTTCAATAAAATAATAATTTAATATTTATTTAGAATTAATCATATAATATGAATGACATTAACAGTTTGATCACTGATATAATTTTAAACGAAAATAAACCGTATAATAAATGTTATATATCGCTGAAAATAGCGTATAAAACTGAACATATTTCTGGTATTTTAGTTAAATTCACCTGTTCAAACATTAACCTTGAATATGATCGAAAAATCTCAATATATATATATATATATATATATATATATATATATATATATATATATATATATATATATATATATATATATATATATATATATATATATATATATATATATATATATATATATATATATATATATTGTATTCGTTAATTAATATATACTTATGTATATTTTTATTATCAATATATTTATTTACATTCCAGATGTGATATGAACTGATAAAAGACAACATCTGGCGATTATAGGTTAGTTTATGGTTATGCGGATTTCATATTCGATATCGGCGTATAATGAATGAGCTTTCGCGAATCATAACAAAGCAAAAGAAGAAAAAATAAATAATACACAACAAGAGATAGGTCGGCACATGCGTGTGGCGCGATCGTCGTGAATGAAAAAAAAAAAAAATATATATATATATATACACATACATATATGTAAGGATATTTCCGTTTTTTACCTCGACGTCGACCGGGATCGGCGAGTAATCCTTCATCGGTGTATACGGACGACGAGGTGCGAGCGCGCGCGATCGAACGTCAAAGGCATATGGCCGGAAAGCGTGCGCTTTTCGCGGCCACCCTCGGCGAAAATGGCCGCATCCGCTTCCGGTGCGTCGCAGTTCGAAAGTCGGGCACTGCACGCGTTTCAGCGACGATTCGTACGGGGGCGGCGAACCGGCGCCGCCATCTTTCCTTATCGATTCGACGCGATAGGGTGACCGAACTAGCCGCCCCCTGCGGAACGTTTCTCTTTTTTTTCTTATAGAATATTTCAAATACTGAAAATAATATTTTTTATAATACAAATTATTTAAAATGTTTACATAGTATTTAAATAGCGGTAAATGCTGTTTTCGAAAATTGCAAAAGCTTCAAATGGCATGTCCAACATTGCTATCTATAAAATAATTCAATTTTTGAGAGAAAACAAAATGAATTTACCGATTCCTATCTGAATTGTAAAACGATTTAAAAAAACGTTTTTATATTATGAAATATACAAAAATGTCGATTTTTGTTTAATTTAACCTACTTGCACTGATTGATTTAAAAATGACCTATAAAATAAAATAGTATAGTATTTAAATTTAAAATATTATATAGATTTTATTAAAAATATGTATCTAAAAGTTAAATTATTGAATATATTTGATGTTATCTTTCAAATTAAAAAAAAACAATCCGATACCAAATCTCATGAATAAATGTCAATCTAAAAGTTAAAGTATTCAACTATGAAGATTAATTACACTCGATAAAGTCCAATAGAAGGTGATTCTAGTAAAAGTCAAGGGTCTTCTAGAATTGTGATGGTTCGCAATATTGAAAGGTTAACAGTATATATCAGAGTACAACTGTACTCCTAAATTTACATTTAACCTTTTATTTTACCAATTTTAAACCAGTAAAAAAAGCAGTATCTTGAAAACTTTAGAAACTAATTTTCATTACTTGAGTTGATGTGGTAAATGGACTAAATTTTAAATAACAACTTATATAATGTATACTAAGTTACGAGTTTAAAAAACTTGGCGTAAAATAAACAATAAAGAACATATAACTTCCTGAATATCAAAAAGTTCCAATATTTATATCAGCATTTCTTAAACTGTGCTCAGTGGAGGTCACTCAGGGGTTCCGCGAGAGAGGAATGGAAATCATGTCCCAGGTTTGCAATATATATATATATATATATTGATAATAATTAGGGGTTGGTTGCCAAATTTTAAACATTGTCATTTTGGTATAATCAGGATAAGGAGCAAAAAAAAAACGAGAAACATTTCCATTTATTGGTTCTTGACGTTTTTTGCTTCCCACTCTGATTTTTTTAAATGAAGATTACGAACTTTACAGGGGTTCCACGATAAGTGACGACTAAAAAGGGTTCCACTTATCAAAAAGTTCAAGAAACACTGATTTATATAATAAAAAAATATTTTTATATTTTTCTCGAACGATCTGTAAAGCTGGTCACCCTACATTGTCTCGAAACGCGCCAAGGATTTCCGATTCCGACTGTTTATAATTTTTATTTACTTTGTGAGTTGCGATTTTCAGAAAATTATATAATTTTTAACTACCATATAGTTATTACAATTATCAAATTTAGCATTAAAATAAAATCCTAACCATTAAAGTAACTAAAAAAAGCAATTTGTTTTAACAAAATTTAAAACTAAATTACAAGTAATAGTTTATTATATTATTACCCAAACTTAGTTTCATTAACTCCAATCTATATTTAAAAAGCACCATGCTGATTTTTCTTTCTCGAACTTGAAGGTTAATAAATACTACTTATATATCAATTTATAAAATATAGTCATCTGATTAATAATCTGAAAAACAGATAAAAACGATTCGTGTAATAATAATCATTTTTATTATTTATGTACGATGCGATAGAACAAAAAACATGAAAAAGAGCAGAGGAAAAGGTAGATTTAAGACTAATCGGACGAAGGCTGCAACTAATTTGTTGCTGAACAAGATGCTATGAAGTGTAATGCGTCGGAAATGGTAAAATCAACGCGTAACAAAGGTAGGAAGGATGGAAGGTCACGACCATCGATCGCGATGAAGTCGAGGATAAACGATACATAAAAAAGGAAATGTGTAAAAACATCTGAAATATTACAATTATCGTTCATTTATTAAACACCATATTAAAATACATCAGACACGAATGGAAACAATGTGTGAAGAGTAACGAAACAAAGTATATAAATAATAAAACGAACGATGTTAAATGTAAATAAAATTGTAAATTCATATTTTACAGAATATATCATTTAATTATTGAGTAATTTTATTAAGTAGAGAAAAAAAATCAAAACAATCAGTCTGATAAGTCCATATACATCAAATTAAATAATTGTACTATACCATAAGTAAAATTAGTAAAATAATACTAACAATAAAAAGAATCACTTCACATAATATAATGATGGAATTTCAAATAAGATAAAAAACAATTTAAGAAATTATAAAATTATAGCCACGGTTGCCATGCAGGATCCATTCGACATAAATTATCGTGACTATTCGCTGCTGCAACCAAAGTACTGACTTTGCTCTCTGTTCCGTCAAACTGAGCCAATGAATTCAATCTGCCCATAATAGCCGTAACTGCCTTTGTCACCATATTAATAATAGTCTCATTATCGATTTCTGTAGGTTTCATATCAACGGTGTTGGTCCCAGTTAATATATTCGTTTTGTCTTCTATTCGTTTCTTATATCCAACGACCATTTCGTCTCTGAGTATTGTACGCAGAATCGCCTGCAACTATTGAAATAGAAATATCCCTCATTAGCATCATGAAATAATTAAATATAATAAACTATTTCATTAAATATATTTACTTTAAAGTTGGGAGTGACTAAAGCGCGTGCTGTGGCAATTGCAGACGCAGTAAGAGGTCCAGATATTCCAATGGAAGTAATGAATTCTGCTAAATTAGGAGTTAATCTGAATGGAACTGGTCTATTCGAATCTAATTCACCTGAAATCATAAATTATATATGTATAAAATTCATTTAGATGAATTAAACTATTACAAGTTAATAAAAATTACCCGTGGAATCTTCAATATCAAATTTAAAATATGATATATTCACTAAACCGGAATCTTGATGAATATACATCATGTCAGGATTTAATCTTGTTAAATGAAGTACATACTCAGCAAAACATGCCAAAGATAGTTGCAACGTAAACATTTTACGGAATGTCCAATAATCTGTAGCAGATTGGAAAGTTCGTGTGGCCCAATCTTTGAGCAAAGTGCGAGGAACAATATTTGTTTGAACTTCTTTCAAAATATCTCGAAGAACTTGATGAGACGCCTGAGATCCTCGCGCTTGTACGGCGGCTAATCTACAATAATATCTTGCAATAGGCGCTTCATGCTCAATTTCACTATTAATACAAGCTGTACGATATATATCCAACAAGGACAATGAACTTTGATTATCTTCCACGAGCCTCATTTGAGGCGACACGGCAACGACACGTGGAACAGTAAAATGTAAAAATCGTTTCGACGTCTCCTTTTGCTTTCCAAGATACAAATTGAGCATTCGAAGTAACTGTAAAACTCTTTCTTCTCTTCTAGCATCTCCTAAACCAGAATCATTTACCAGTAGATATGGATAGATTTTTCCATTGTGACCTCTAATATACAAACGTCGGGCAGCTGTATTATGTTTCTGGACGACTTCAATACGCGGCATAAATCGAGCTATGCGCACGAAATAATGAGCGTGTTTTGGAAGAAGAAATTCTCCAGGTAATTCAATTTCAGCAGTTTTAAGACTAAAGTTAGAAAGAAATCTACACTTATCCTCAAAGAGTGTAGATCTAAAATATAATAAAAATATATAATAAAAAATAAATAAAAATATATATACACATATTAAAAATATAATAAATAATTTAAAAAAATATATATACCTGGGAAGCAATTTTGATTTCGTCTCCAATATTTTTACCCATTTATTAAGTTTAAATATTAAATTGTGAAGTTTCATCGCTCCCGGTTGGGTAAAATCAAAATCATTTGAGAACTGATTCTTCATTTTCTGGAATATTGGATCTTGGACGATAGCTTGAGCCCTTCTGGCTAAACTTTCAGAAGCAGCTGAAGAAAATGCTCCTCCAACAGTACTTGAAATGTTTTCTAAAAATTTTGATTTAACTACTTCAAAGATTTTTTAAAGAAAAGGAAGAAAATATTTAGAAATTCTAAAAAAATAAAACATCCATTGGACAGTTTGTTTCAGAATCTCATAAAATACAGTGTTTATTAAAAGTACAATTTAAAAATTACATTTCAATCTTTAATGAAATAGTGGATTCAATTAATTAACATTTATAATATATAAATGTTAATTATTTTCAAGTTATACATATACTCACTGACTCCAATTCCAGTACCAAAGTGAGAAACAACTTTCTTCACAAAGTTTAACGTGTGAGGTGTGATAGTGGCTTCATTAACTGAACCGCGATTATCAAATGCGATAGCATAACATTTTGTTAAACCCTGTCGCAATTGCCTGATGACTTCTTCATACCAATTCTCTCGGAACCAAACCAACTAAAATAAAAATTAATTTGTGTCTTCAACGATTAAATATATCAATATTAATATTCAAAATAAGTAAAACTTACCTGATCCACGATTCCTTCTAATGAAGATAAAACCGTTGGATGTATATCTCTTTGCATATGCATGATTTTAGAGCAACGCCACATGGGTAAAGTGGCTTTAATTGGACCAGTTTCTGATGTGCCTGCAGTGCTAGTAGTCGGAGTAGAACCTCCAGCAGCACCACCCGCTGCATTAGCAGCTGTTGAAGCTGCACCCTACGGTTTATAAACATCTATATATATATATATACTTTTCTATATATTATTTATAAAATAATCCACCAAAAAATATAACTTACGCCAACACTTGAACCTTGTTGAATATTTTTTCCAGCTACTTGAGCTGCCAACTCTGCACTTTTATATTTTTCCCTTTGTTCAATTTTTAATGTAAGATATAATGTTCGAATAGGGAAATATACTGCTTGTGGAAAGATTCGTCCTACCTGCATTTTTTATAAAAAAAGAATATTACAATTAGAGATACAAAGTTATCATAGTTATTTTAGAGAAAATCGAATGTAATTACTTGACTCAGAAGATTTAATATCACATTTCCATCATATTGAACCAGACAGCATAATAGTTGAGGAATCCAAGGTAACCATTGTATTTGAGGTACACCAACAGAATATTTATCGAGTGCTTCCATCAAACTGCTTTTTTCATCGTCGTAGCTCAACATCCACAATATCTATAAATACATAAAATACAAATTAAAGACATTAAAAAATTTAAAATTTATACAAATTTCAATAAATATTATAAAATATTACTTTGGCAAAATATTTTCTAGATTTAGATTCCATTTGATGCCTACATGCGTGCAAAAAACAAGTCATTGCAGACACACCGACAGATATTTGACGAGGATCCTTCGTAAATATTTGTTCCAAATAATCACCCCACAGAGCCCAAGCTTTTACCAACGTATCATGCAACTGAACAGCAGCACTGAAAGCTTTATTTGCCTCTTCAGATCTTCCTAATTGAGCTAAGAGCATTCCTTTAAATGCATAAAACTCAGCAGTCATATCCTTAGTAAAATATTTAAAGTTCGTAGATTCGATTGTATCGAGGCCTTCTTGCAATTCCGATTTACCATTTGTCCAAGCCATTTGAAGGAGACATTTAACCTGTTGTCGTATTTTTTGGAAACAATCCACAATAGGCACACTGGGTATTGTATATATTCGTTGCAAAGAATCCAAACAAACTCCAGAAAGATTGTGTTTACGAGCTATTTTTGCAAAGTGAATTATCGCTTGAGCACTAGCGTGTACACCTAACATCGAATGATTTGTAGCTTGATCTGCTTGCGAATCATAATGTGATGCAATAAATTGATATTGATGCTGTCTCCAAGTAAAAATAGCGCCCCAGTGAGATAAATTATCAGCCACAACTGGTAGCCTGTTTCGCCATGTTTTCACTATGGCTTTCATATCGTGCAAGGAATTAGTTCGACTATGTAAAAGACCCTAAAAATTCATAATTTTAAAATATTTTTTTTTACAAAAGTATAATAAAAAAATGTTTTGAAATTCATACTTGATGTATCTGCGCAGCTTCAGATAATTCCATAATTTGTTGAGCAGCTCTCAATAATGGTAGATGAGCATGAGATACTATATTAGGTAAGCGTCTCCATTCTTTCATACAATGCGCAGATGCACTTTCAACAAGTCTTTCCACTGTACTCAAATTTTGGTCACCAGGTTGACAAATATTTAAAAATCCACGATAAAGATTAACTTGCCAAGCTAGTTTTTAAAACAAATACAAATAAATCAAAACCATAAAATATTGTAATGGATTCGAAATAACTCGAATATGATGAGGATTATATGTTGCTTAAAAATTATGTAATGACTATAAAAAGTACACTTATGATAACTGAGATTATGCACCATTAAAGTTTTACATAAAAAATAAACAAAGAGTTTACTGGAGGCCGAATGCGTCAGAAATAGCCCATATATGCCATTAGTGGGAATCATATAAAATTGAGTGATTCAGAAGATAGGGGCGTTTTTGAAAAATAGAGAAGAGGAGAGCATGTTAAAAGAATAAAATTCGGAGTAAGACTATAGAAGAGGTCTGATTAAGTTCCTATAAGACTATCAGAGGATTCATAACTCGGAGTCACCATGAGGTGCTACAAGCAATCAAGTGAGATTCAGTCTCACTCATTATAATCTCTGGAAAAATGCCAATAAAAGTTTATGTAAAACCACATACAACGAATAAATAACTAGTGAAGTTAAGCTCCCGTTAAAGATTAAGACCATCTTGTTACAATATTTTATATTAAAAAATATTAATATCTTTACATACTCATTTCTTTGGGGCAACTATATTCAATTTCCCTCAACGCTTCTTTCATTAACGTCCAATTTGGATTTCGCCACGAACTCTCTAATATTAAGAATGGATTTCTTTCTCCACGAGCTTGTCCAATTTCTAACAATAAATCCCATTGATTTAGTTCTTTAGCGCATTTTATCCAATGATTAGTCCATAATACACATTCCTTCTGTATAGCATAAGGAGCTGGGCCGATCGAACAATCCTGTTTGAATTTAAACATTGCAACATCGTAGGCACCCTAAAAATAAATATATAAATATATATTTAAGAAAAAAAAACAACTACTATATATTAGCAAAGCAATACAAAAATAATATTAACCTGTGCTTGTTCGTAAAAACCTTGTTGTTCATAAGCAATAGCAACATTGGTCTCCCTATAATGTGCATGTTTTTGCCATAATCCAGACCACATGTCTTCTTCGTGTAATAATTCATACATATCGCTTAAAGTATCAAGTACATCCTAAAATATAATGAATGTTATTTACATAAAAACAAATAAGCAATAAATTAAATAATAATCTTCTTACGTTTTGCGGAATGTTTTCAGGTTCAAAATCGTAAAGTTCTGATGGTTCTTTTTTAAGTTTGTTCATAAAATTGGCATCAAATGCCATTTGTTCCATGTTCAACGTCATTCTATGCCATAAATTATGAGATTTTCCCAAATATTTCATTAAAGCACTATAAAAAATAAAATTTGTCTAAAATAAAAATTACTAAAAGTGGCAAAAAAAACATTAAATATAAATTAAATACGGTTTTATAACGACAGGAGGATTGCAACGAGAAAGAGCCTCAACAAATGTTGTAATTGCACTAATTTGAGGAGTATCCTTTTGGATAACATGAATTCCAGATGTTACAAATGGAACGATTTCAGGCATTAAAATCTATAAAAATATAATAAAAAATATAAGAATGAATTCAATAAGTTATTAGAAGAAAAAAATAAATATATATATATATATATAAATACGTTTAATTGCTTATCGTCTAATATAGACCAAAGTTTCGGAAACATATTTAACCAAACCCAATGAGCTAATTGATCATCCATATGACATAATTGTGATGAAGATATTAGAAATTGTTCTGTGCGAACTTTTCTTGAACTATCCAAAAATTCGAATTCTTTATTTATTAGTCTTGTTAGAGCTTGTTGCCTTAAAATATAAATAAATATAAGTAAAATATTATAATACAAATATATATATATATATATATATATATATATATATAATAATAATAATAATAAAGAAAGTAACCTATTAGGAACGTGTTTATCTAATTCATCTCTACGACTATTTGTGTTTGAATCTACGCTAGACAAATCCATATCGATTACATCCTCTTTATCTTGTTCGAGACCCTCAAAACTATCTGGTAATTCTTCTTTCAAGCTAGTATATATAACAAAATTTTTCTTTTCATCACAATCTGCTAAGTTTATCACAGAAGCAATACTTGGCAACAAATTTTGTTCATTAGAAAGTTGTATTTGAGTACCTAAAATAATATATTTTAAACATAATTCTTTACATAAAAATGTTGAAACATACATGTATACGTGTCGAAATTTAGAATGTCTATAAATTACACTAAATTCTATATTTCTATTTACATGTTATCATTTTTTTTATAACAAATGTGACACTTACTTGATACAGTTGTAACGAGTAAAAGTTCGATACACTGCTTAATCCAATAATGAGGTCCAATCGATTCCCAATTTTGAGAACATATGATGTACAGCAATCTATCGTGAAGTCTTCTTCTCATAGAACCATCAAATATTTCAAAAAATTTTGCACGTATATGGGGTTGTGGACACCGAAGTCCCGAAAGAAAAGCTGGTTCTAGTTTTGATGTTAATTCAGTAGACTTAAGATTCTCCTCTCTGCAATAAAAAATACAATCAAATATATAAAAATACATTCAGTTGGTTCCTTATTACTGTAGATTGAAATCAAATAAAAATAAAGATTAAAAAATGTCATATTACAAAATAATTAATTACTTGTAAACAAAGCAGACTAATTCCAAAAATTGTGCGTTCAACTCTAAATCATCTGGGAATCTCTTTTCAACATTTTGCATCATTTTTCCGAGTAATATAGATTTTTCTCTAATCGATGGAGTCAAGTTTATAGATACTGAATTATTACTTTTCATCCATTCTTCAAGCATTTTATTGATAGCTTTCATAACCTTCGCATCTTGAGTTTTATCTATTAATCCCACTAATATACTTCCAATAAACGTTTTCCTCATTTCGAACTCCATAACAACAACCCTAGTTTTAATAAGATCCAAACTAGAAATAAGTAATTCGGCATGAAGTTGATTATTTTCAGTAGAAGTAGGACTTATATGTTCCTTTGACATCCGTTGTAAAACTCTCATAAAAGGCGATATTAATCTATCAATATAAGATTCGTTCTTTAAACAAGCTGCTTTCAAAATCATGAGTGTGCCATATAAAGTACTGGCATTTGCAGTACTACTCTTTTCATAGTTGGCTAAACCTTCGAAAATCATTTTGCTTACACACGCATAGAGAGTTTCAAGTTCTTCGTGTTTGGACGAAATATTAGATCCAGGAGGTTCAGTGGGGAATAATTCCATTAGTTTAGCAAGAAGATTATGAACTAGACGTATAACTTTAGTGTTTGTGCTTGTAATGCATGCTGCCAGTCCACGTTGAAGTGGCTTTAGAGAGAGCAGTATCTGTTCTCGTTTCATCACATTTAATAAGAAAGTGAGGATCTCTAAAGCAGTGCAAATATTACCGAAATTGGGAGATGCACTACTTTCGACAGACATAAATACTTTATCAAACCATGCTAATTTCAAATCACATTGTTGGGGCCAAACATCTGGTTTAAGAGCTGTTTTAAATAACGTGACACAACGTCTAGCAAGTTGTTCAGCAGGTGATGCCCCAAGTGCAGTAGTTTCATTTGTCTAAAAAACAATAAAATAATAGTAATTATAATTCATGTCATTACTATTATAAAAATAAAAAAATATATAGATATAATAAATTACTTGTACTTGACAAGCTATTCGTATTAAAAGATTTAAAACGAGATCAGCATGCGCTCTTTCAATGGGTTTGAATGTATCTGAAAAAGTTTTAATGCTGGATTGTGTAGAACTTGATTGTGAAGGACTAGACCATCCAGTATTTAAAGCTTTTCTTGGTTCCGAAGCAGAAATCTCATCAGAAGAAGATCGTTTTATTCCACAAGTAATGGGCAACAAAGATGATCCCTACACGATAAAGCAATATTTTAATATACATTTGGAATAAGTTTAAATATCATAAATAGTTATGACATTGCGTACGCCTGCTTCTTCTGCTTCATCTTTAATACGTTGCAATTCCCATTTAATAATCACTTCAGCAACTTCAACTGCGAGACGTCTGTGATCTATCGACGTGTTACTAGAGAATGCTAACTTTTGCATACCACCTACCATATGTGCTATTAATGCATGTCTTATAGGATAGTAGACCTATTCAAATCACAATATATATATATATATATATATATATATATATATATATATATATATATATATATATAGTAAACTTTATTAATTCATAAATCATTTTTTACCTTATAATGACGCACTATTAATTGTAAAATATGTAATAATTGTTGCATTGAATGACCATCTTCAACGATAATTTTTTTAGTCCAGTGAGTAAGCATTGTATTGCCATCTTCCATTCTATGAGGCATCGCTGGAGTTAGAATTTCTAAAGCTTGTCTTACTATTTGACGAGCTTCTAGAGCATGTGCTTTCAGCAAGCTATGAAAGACTGAAACGAAAATATAACAATGTATAAAATTCTATTTATTTAACATTTAAACATCTTTAATTTGATAATAATATATACCTTGTAAAACAATTCTTTTATGGATTGCGAATTTAGCAATAATATGACTCAATAATAAATGTCCATGATATCTAGAAATAAAACAATATATATTAAATTAAAATAAAATTATACATACTGATAAACGTAGATGATAATTTGGTTACGGATCCACTAATGTGATTAGTGTCTGTGAACATTATTCCCTACACTCCTAATCGCCAATCGCATTTTAAAGAATAATTATATTAAAGTATAATACAAAAATAAATCAATATTTGAATTTAAATTTATATACCAAAATAAAAAATTTCATCTTATATAGTTAAATACCATAATCACAAAAATAAGAGAGATGTGACCCAAACACACACACACACACACACACACATATATATATATATATATACACTATATGTATGCTGAAAAACAAAAACAATCATACCTGGCAGCAGGGTCAACAAAATTTTTAGCGAGTAAACAAGGCCAAGCAAATGTCATTAGTCTTCTTAATTTATTTCCTTGTTTTTTATTATTGGCATCGTGAATATGTGCAGATGCTTGTTCCAAAAGTAAACAAGCAAACTGTAGTAATGAAATTCTAACACTATCAGAGCATCCAAATGGATTATCGGGATCAATTACCTAAAATTAAATATGACAATAATAATAAAAACCTTTTTATAAAATATACAAGAGTAAAAAAATACTAACTTTATTTATAAAAACTGAAACAACATTGTCAGGATTGTCTTGATAAGGAGATGGTGGTCCACCAACTATTTTATGGCCTTTATCAAAGCTTACAGCGAAACACGGAATTATTATCATTTGAAGAACTTTTGCTTTTAATTCTTGAGACATCGAATCAGATGAAAAGTGATCTACAAACTTGAAGAAGGCTCGTCTTTTCCACTCGACAGTATAATTTTGTGCAACTGTATTTTCGAGGAAATCTCGTAAAAACTGTAACAAAACGATAGATTACATAAAAATGTGTTTATCACATTTATAAAATATTGTATTTTTTTGTACGAACTTGAAAACTTGGTATAAAACGATCACACAAAGCTCGGAGCAATTGGAAAAGCAAATCAATGTCATTAGGATGATGAATAGAATAATGTAACAAAATTTTCACGATCAATTTTGGCTCTTTCCAATGAGTGGAATCAATATTGTCAACATTTTTATGTAACTCCTAGAATTATATTAAACGTATATTTAAAAGGAAATCTACAAAAAAAAAAACATTATTTTGTAAATCATACCTGATATTGATTATTACACCAAATTCTTTTCAATGCTTCAACGAGATCATGCTGTGTAGAAAACCATTGATCATCATATTTAATAAGAAGTGATATTATTCTTATTGCTTGATATTGCATTTCAGATTTATCTGCATGAGATAAACCCTGAATATTCTGTGAATGTATAAGAAGTAGAGCGTGAAGTCTTGGTTTCTTAACAGTTTGTAAAACTTCTCTATAGGGTTTTCCTTTCTCATGTCTTATAAGATAAGTAAGGAATCTGCTCCACTGTTGATCTTTTATGTTACTATCTTGAAGTAACAGTTCCATCGTTTCCTTTGGATATCTATATTGAAAAAAAAATATTCATTCGCACGCTATTTTGCATATATTTACGAATAAAAATTATACAACCTTAATAAAAATTTCATCAATGGTTCTCTAAATGGTGAACCTGCTTCAATCATGAGAGATTTCTCAGTTTGAAGAACTAATTTACATAATACATCTATCAATTTGCTAGATGCAGCTGGTATTTGATGAAAAAGTCCAATTAACAGAATTATTTTCTGTTCATTTTCGCCTGTCTTGGACGTACCCAAGAAATTACTGCCTAAAATTTCTTCATATATAAAGACACAATTTATATCGTCTCAACGAGATCGAAAGAGTAAAAATAATACAAAAATACCTCTGTTATTTTGAATATACGATTCAAGAGATTTCTTCAATAGTTGTAGTACTTGCTCTGACAATTTCTCATTAAATGACGATGGGAAAAGTTGAGTCAAATATGATAGTCGTTTTGCACCATTGACTGTTATATTTCTGTGATCTCCCAAAGTTAATAATAAAGGTTTCATAACTGCATGTACTTTATCCATATCTATTTGATATTCCAATCCATTCAAAAATGTTTGCATACATTCAAAAGCAGACTAAATATAAAAAATAAATATTTAAATAATATTAACATAATTTAAAATAATGCCTAGTTTGTATAATGAAATAAAATTACTTGTTGCAGTTCTCCATCGGATTTTTCTAATGCTTTATATAAAACATTAAATATTTTTTCACCCATGTTTTCACTACCTTGAATATAATAACACGAAGCCAATGCTCTCAAGCCACATTTTCGCAATGGAACAAGATTCACGCCCTTGTAGCATGCGAATTTGGCGAGAAAAGCATCATCAGCTTCACATAATGAAATTAGTTCGACGAAAAATACTTTATGTTCTACGATTGACAAATCTGGAAAATAATAATAATGTATGCTTAAGATAAACTGAATAGAAAAGTCAATCTCGTTGATATAATATAACAATGTAGTACTAATATATGTTCATTAAAATCATGGTAAATTGATTAAACATTTTCAACAATTATATATATATATATATATATATATATATATATATATCACATATATATATATATATATATATATATATATATATATATATATCTATATCACATATATATATATATATATATCTATATCATATATATATATATATATATATATATATATATCACATTTTAATTCAACAAATAATAAAACATTACCGATAGTAAAAAGTCTTGGATTAAGAGTAGTACAGAATGTAGTTCCATCCATCAATCCCATTTGTGCATTGGCAGATTGATGCCGTAATAAATGCTTCTTTGGTGGAATGATATCAATTAATACATCACGATGTGGATCCATGACTTCAGTTACAGATTTATTTTGCAATTCAGCAATAAGGCGCAGTGAACTCATAGCCTAAATAAACAAGGTTATTAAAATAAACTATTTAAAATATTCACAAAAATATATAAAACAATAGTTATAATACCTGTTCTCGAACCAAAATATAAGGACTTGTTATCTGCCGTACAAGCTCACATAATACATCATATAGTGCCTTATTACGAGCAGTCATTACATCAGGTTCTAATGTTATCATAGATTGTTCACTAACACCATTTGAACTGCCAGTTACACAAACTCTGACCATTTTTTCTAAATTTACTTTAGCCATATCTATAGCTCCACTCGAAACTTCACCAGTAAGATCCATCATTACAAATATAAAAGCTTTAAGAAAAGTGAACATATGCTGATACACCCATTTGATAGCCATCTTTTCGAACATTATTTTAATGGCAATACATCCACCAAGTTTTGCATACCAAGCTCTTTCATAGCATAAAAGAGACATTCTTTCAGCTAAATATTCCATTAAAGGAAGTTGGCATGCTCGTTCTTTACTACCCAAAACTATTGCAGACGTATCCATTAGTGTAACTAATGCTACCTGTCCTGGTTTACATAATTCCTTTTCTTCATAACCCATTATAACAGCGATTGCATCAATTAAAACTAATGCGTCTAAACCCGTGCCTTGTAAATTTTGATAATCTGTAAGGGCAAATGGGCCTGCTTGCTGAGTTATTGCAACCATTGTATAATGTTTCACTAGAGATAACATTGTTGGTATAACCATCTGGCTAAGTTCTTTGACTGCAGATGCAAGGAATAATCCAATTAAAGCATTCTGGTGAGTAGTTCTAGCGACACTATCAGGACATTTGTAATGTGGACCAGTTAAAGGAGATATTTTACCTTCAACAAATTGTGGATGGAAAAACAATTTTCTCAATATATGTTTATCATCATCCAAACATAATGATGCAGCTAAATAGCAACGCAATACTTCCCAACTTTGACGACGATAAAATGGATCTGAAGTACTGGACTTTAGAGCGTTAACTGCTGCATCAATTATTTTTGAAACTGAAAAATCAATTGATCGATTATGATCTTGGAAGTAAGCAACAACTGCGGGACCTTCAGAGTCTACTTCCTTGTAATCCAAACGTTGTGGTTCAATCATCATCTTACGATTACCACCACCAAATTTTCCGAGAACTCTAAATGCAATTCGGGCTACGTCATTGTTTTGCAATGTTCTCCATAAAGCTTGCATTAAATCTGCCCTTACGGGTTGTATATGTTCATAAAGAAAATCTGGTTGTAGATTATCAACGCAAAGTTCTAAGGTGCGCAAACCTTGAGAAATTAAAGTATGCGATCCATTTAACGCAGAGACAAGAGGATCCATCAACATTGGTAAATAAGGCAGTAGACTACTGAGTCTAACAGGTACAGTTAAGCATAATTCGACGAACAAATCTTTCATATGTTGTTTATGTAAACCACTCTGTAATCTATTTAAACCCTCCAGTAAATTTGGTAATAAAGGTAGAAATTCTTGATACAACAAATCATGGCTACCACCACCAATTGAACGAAATAAAGCTCTTAACAATAGAAAATAATTATATGGTTCTTTAGCAGTCATTGCATATTCCATTGCTTTATTTACAATATTATGGAGATGCGGTCTTAACATGTGTTCATTTTCACTTGGAAATAAACTTACAGAACCAAAAACAAGTTTGAATAATCTCAAATATAAATTAGATCGTTCAACATTCGATCCCATTTCTTCCATTCGTTCTAATAAATATTCGACAAGAACAGTGGCGAAAATTGGTGAAGTCGTAGTGTTGGATAAAAAGGTGTTCGCGATAATTTGTAAAGTCATATTTTTATTTATTCGTTCAACCATGTGAGAAATAGTAGAGGTAAATATTTCTTGAAATGTTTGAGGATTCATCATAGAAAACTAAGACAAAAGAAATCATTAGAAATTGTTTAAGAAAGAAACAATTTTTTTTTGTAAAATCACTAACCACACCACTAAAATGTTCAAGAACTTCCTTTTCTTCTTTGGATCTTACAAGGGATGCAGAAGTTCTTGGAGCAGCACACATATTTGGTGGATTTGTTTGAAGGGTATATATATCAAGAGACTGAAGACCCCATCTTACAAGGCGAATAAATACGAGGGTTTCTTTAGGTTGAAATTGTTTTTGAGAAGGAGATCCATCAACACTTCCCTAAAATAAACGTAGTGAATGTAATTTAATAATAATAATAATAATAAAATAAGTTTATTTATTCACATACTTTGCATGACGCACAACCCCATGTAATGGTTTTTACACCACAAACTAATGTCTTCACAAGAGTTCTATAATCTGCCACATTATAATTATTTACTTGTGAAGAAGGAAAACCAAATTTCGATTTTTCTTCTGTTTTGGAAGAAAACATATCTACTGATTCTTGTGAAGCTCTTTCATCTTCAGCTTTAATATCAAGAGAACCAATACTAGCACCAGCAGATTGAGCCGAAGGATTAGGTGTAGCAGGAACAGTTGTATTTCCTGATGTAGGATTCGAACCATTTGCATTTTTACTAAAAACAAATATATAATTCAAAATATAAAAAAAAAAAAATTTCATTTCGAAATTTATTTTCGTAATAGTTGTCACTGCAGATATTTTTTCAGTTCTAATGTATATTGCTTCTATTCATTTATTTAATTTAAGTAGTACACATTGTTGTGGGAAATAAAGTTTCCCAAGAGAAAACTACATAATAATTAGTCAAATTATTAAAACTCTTTATATAAATTCAACGATTAATAACACTTCATCGAAATATAACTTGAAAAATATTTTTTATATGAAATTCAGTTAATTATTGATACATGAAATATATAAAATAAGTAATTTACAAGATATACACATGATAATATAAATTTAAATTGTCCTCTAATTTGATAAAAAAAAAAAACTTGTATATTATTAATATAAATCTACCGTAAAATTAAAGATCTCTTATAATCATATTTTTTACCATTTCGCCAATAATATTGGTAATTGTAACTTCGATATTGTTTTAAATTTCAGTACAAAAACTTCCAATATCCGTAAAAGTAATTGTCGCCCTTGCATATTTCCTTGCATTTGGGTATTTAAAGATGCTGTAGATCCTGTGGCTACAGCATTTATATCTCCTTCAGACCGTTGTCTTATACAATCAACAAGATTTAACAATAATTTACAAGACATCGTTTGAATACTGCAAAAATATTTCAGTTTAATTTATTACAAACATAAATTAATAAACAAAAATTTATAAACTAATATCAATAATAATACCTTGTGGGCAAAGACTCATCGTGAACATTTTTAGAAAATAAATGTACTGCTCTAGCTAAATCAGTTAAAGGCAAATGTTGGCGTACATGATGTACAAGATCTGCTAAAGTAGAATATGCTAATGGTCTAAGAGATTCATGTACAGTCCAACCCCCACCCAAAAGAACGTCCTCGTCAAATAATCGCTCCATATAAGGTACAAATTCTGAAATTAAGCCATTGCCATTCCTTTTTTTTTTGCTAAGAAATAAAAATTTATAATAAACATTACAATATTTCTTACTCAGTCTAAGATCGGTAGCTAATATATGTCTAGTCGCAATAATTAATTCTTTGCGCAAATGTGAAACTTCCGGCGGACAAAGTGTAAGAAGTCCAATTATTCCTTTTACCATGGAAGTGGCATGACTGGCAACCACTTCTTGATACACCCTAATAATGTAAGCTAGAAAAGCTAAAGTCTTTATTTGAGCACCCATAAAATCTACTAAAACTTCTTTATTAAATGAATGAGATTGTCTTTGTGCAGAAGGGGGCTGCAACGTTATCGTTTCCATTATTAACGGAATAAAGTTACTAACTTCGTTATGCACATTTTGTTTATAAAGTTGGTACATAAGCACCACTATTATTGGCAATTCTTGAACAACTTTCAATGATAACACAGATCTCGGAATCAAAGTATACTATAAAAAATATACATATAATTTTTAACAAAAAAAAAAAAAATTATTTGAAAACAAATATTTATATTAAAAACATACAATTGCAGGATTCCCATCTGCTGTTAATTTTTCAGTTTGTATTGTTGTCAGTGTAAATGTTTCTGATAATCTCTGTTCAATATCAAGATCATCTATATCTTTTACTTGAATAGGAGGTCTGGATTCGAAAATTTTTGGGAGGTGATTTGGAAGATTTGAATAAATTCCTTTGACCCATTGTAAAAATTTATGAATCTAAATGAACAAAAAAAAAACATTAACGAGTGACGTTAAATTTGGATATATTAATATGGAATATAATTTTACTTACTTCTACTTCTGCCGAATATGGTGGTCTATATTGTTTATGAGTTTCCATAAAAATTTTTAAACACACTAAAACATTTTCTTCATTTTCAATCTCCATTAATTTCAACATTAATATTAGAATACTTTTGGCATATGGTCGTAAAGTTTCTCCAATAGGCAATCTGTGTATCATTTCCAAAATGAGTTTTCGAACTTGTTGCATAGGATTCTCTGATATAAACTGTGGTTCACCATCTTGCAAAACTTTTAAGAATATCTTAATAGAATGATCCAAAAATTGCGGATACTGCGCTGAATTAATGATAACCTAGAAAAACATTTTAAAACGTATTATTATTTGTTTCGATTTTATTTAATTATAATAAATATTAAATTATACCTCAAAATTTTCGCTGAGTTCTTGAACGGCCTTAGATTTTGTTTCCGGTTTGGCACCCAAATCGGCAAGAACATTAACATAACTTTTATAGGTGTTTATTTGGGTAAGGGGGTCCCCTGGGACGTTAATCATTGGAGGCCCCATCATTTCAAATGGTTAAAATCATTTATCAATGTTATAAATTCATCTCTAAAATAATAACAATACACGAAACACGTTAGATGAACAAATTAAAATAATGTTTAATAAATGTGCATTCTAAAGAATAATAACGATTAAGAAGTAAAGCGAAAATCAAAGTAGGTAATATAGTTTATATTTTAACATCATAAAAATCTAAAATTCTTTAGTAAGAGTATTTTTTTTTTCAGGCAAAATTAAAACGTAAAATATTGGTTGAATGCTCAAAATGTTCAAAAGTTAAGTCAATTTTATAAAACTGTTTATTACAATTCTTATAAATGAGACAAAAAATATACAAGGGGAGTGAAATTCTCTTTCCTAAATTATAAATTATTATTTAACAAGATGAATTACTAGATTACGTCGATTGAAAATAATGAACATATGGAAAATAAATAACACACAAAAAAAAGCGAGAAAATTACTATAAGAATTTATAAAACGCATCACTTAGGGAAAAAACAAAAGCATTATAATTCTTTATCGCAAAATCGTACGCACATCGATGTCGAAGTGTACAACTCTAATTTATTTCTAGATAATTAGGCAAATTGTGCAGCATAAAATATGTAAACGTTTATATTTTTTTCGTGTAGTTTTTATAAAAGCGGCAAAATTGTTTTCGACAAAGTTGTCAAACGAGAGGTTATGCAAATTTCTCTAAACGGCATTTATGACATTTAACGTTCGTCGGCGAACCGAAATCGAATAGAACGAACCCGAAACGCGTAAAAATGAAACGCAATATAAAAAAAAATATCGCTCCGGCTCAAACGTAACAAGTAAATAAATAGAACTTACCGCATCGGTATTAACCGAATCAAAGGTACAAAGCCGGCGCTGCCAACGCAACGCGTAAACCATGCCGGCCACCTGTTTGGCATTATAAAACGCCGGCATATATTTTTGTAACGTAAATTTATATAGTCGTGGGAGTCAATAAATAAATTGTAATAATATTCCGGCGATGTATAAATCGACAACTATTAGTTCGTCGCACGAAATAAATTTTAAAATTATATATAATTTATTTTGTATCGTTTACAATTTATTTTTACATAATTATAATTTTAGTAAATAAATATATATTGTTTAAAAATTAGAAACAAATAGTATTCTATAAAAATAATATTTTTAAAAATGAAATAAAAACATAGATATTGAATGTAATATGTATAAAGAACGGTGGCGAAAAGTCAACGGTTGCGTCGCATCGTCCTTACTAGCTTCGCATAGGAAGGACGGAGGGCGACGTAGAGCGGGGGTCGGGGATCGGGGACGACGACGCGGTCGGCGTTGCTCGGGCGGAGTCATTTATCGTCCGATATCGCCATGTGATGCTTTCGCCGGGGATTCGCCGTGGCGGAGCGATAGCGCTCGCGCTAGCGCTGTCGCTCTCGCTGTGCTGCGACTCCGCGACCGTCGGAGCGGAGACCGGCGCCGGAGCCGGAACGAAAAACGGAGCGAGCATCGGGACCGGATCCGGGACGATCCGGTTCCCGGAGACGGCCGAGACCGTCGTCGGGGGCGTTCGACCTCCTCTGAAGTTCACGCACTTGGCGGTGGAGAGCGGCGGACGGGTTTACGCGGCCGCGACGAATCTAATAGTGCAATTGTCTTCGAAGCTGAACTTGCAACGATGGACGACGACGGGACCGCGCCGAGACGATCCGTCGTGTCACGCGAGCGGCTGCGGCTCGGACGTCACCTCGACGAGCCTCGTCGACAGCGTCAACAAAGTGCTGCTCGTCGACGAGGAGTCTCGCGTGCTGGTCGCGTGCGGTTCCGTGTCTCAAGGCGCCTGCTCCAAATATAAGCTCGGCGACGTTTCCGCCGAGCCGGAGTTCATCGCGAAGGGCGTCGCCGCCAACAACGAAGACGCCTCGACGTACGCGTTCATCGGCCCCAAGAAATACAACGCGTGGGACAGATCGAACGTTCTCTACGTCGGCACCACCTTTACCAACGTCGGCGAATACCGCCACGACGTGCCGGCGATCGCCAGCCGCGATCTGCTGTCCTTCGAAATAGCGGAGTACTCGTTTTCGAAACAGTCCCTCGTGCAGATAGACGTCAAGTACAGGGACATTTTTCTCGTGCAGTACGTTTACGGATTTAGCGCGGGCGATTACGCCTACTTCGCCATCATTCAGAAAAAGTCTCACCTCCCCAGCATGGAAGAGTTCGGCTACGTGTCCCGACTGGCGCGCGTTTGCGTCAACGACGACAATTACAACAGCTACGCGGAGGTGACTCTCGAGTGTTACGCTCCCGAAAAGGGAGAGAAGACTCGCAACTATAATCTGATTCGTGACGCGAAGCTCGCTTTCGCCGGTCCGAATCTCGCCTCCGAGCTCGGCATCAAAACGGACGATCCCGTTCTCGTCGGCGTGTTCAGTCATTCTCAAGGTATCACGAACGAGCCGGTCGAGCGTTCGGCCGTCTGCGTTTACTCTTTGGCCGACGTGGAAGCCAAATTTGACGAAAATATACATATGTGTTTCAACGGTAGCGTGAAATCGAGAAATTTAGACTACGTGTCGGGAATGATCTCCGACGGAAAATGTCCCACCGCAGGTACCACAGGAAATATTTTAAATTTTTGCGAAGTCGGTCTGAAAATAAGCGGAACGATTCCTATCAAATCGGACGCTATTATGTTGTATAATTCTACTTATTTGACTTCTATAACGATAGGTTCGATTGGTCCTCACACTATAGCGTTTTTGGGCACTAAATCCGGTTCGCTTAAAAAAGTCGTGCTGTCCGTGAATAAGCCCGTAGAATACGATGAAATATTACTCGAGAAAGGAAACAAAATTCTTCCGGATACTACGATATCTCCTGACAAAACGAGTTTATATGTTCTATCTCGTCACGCTATATTTTCTTTACCCGTAGAAAATTGCTCCAGTTATACTAATTGTTCCGCTTGTTTAGAATCCAACGATCCTTATTGTGGATGGTGCTCTTTAGAAAAAAGATGTACCGTACAAAGCAATTGTCAAAAAGGTACTCAGAGTGCGCCCAGGTGGCTATCGCAGTATATGGGACAACAATGTATAGATTTCGAACAAGTTGTACCCGATAGAATACCTATTAGTGAAATGACAACCGTTCAATTGACTATTAGAACTCTACCTGAATTGCCATCGGGTGCAAAATATAAATGCGTCTTTGGAAATGCTCCTCCTTTAGATGCTGTCGTTACTCCGAGCGGCCTAGAATGTCGTACTCCAGCTATACATCACAGACCAAATATTCCAGGTTCTCGTGATCACATATTTGTTCCTCTATCAGTTCACTCTTCGGAAACAAATAAAGATTTTGTATCGAGAAGTTTTGCGTTTTACGATTGTTCCATTCATACAAATTGTTTAAAATGTACCACCAGTCAGTGGGCCTGTAATTGGTGCATATATGATAATAAATGTACTCACAATCCATCTACGTGTCAAAGAACTGTAATCAGTGGTGAAAATAATGCAATTAAGTTACTTAATCATGGTGCCGGACATTGTCCACGTATACGTCACTATCCACAACCTAAACTTCTTCCCAATAATGTTCCAAAAGAATTGGTTTTGGAAGTTGAAAACCTTCCTCATCTTCAACCTGGTCATACAGGATATCAATGTGTAGTTACGATCGATGTCGCTAATATGATTGTTCCGGCGAGAGTTGATTCCAATCATTTTATCGTCTGTGATAAAACCACATATTCATATGAAGACAATGTTGGTGAATATAATGTTAGTGTAAAAATTGTGTGGAATCTTAAGCACTATATTGACACAATAAATATTACTTTGTATAAGTGTGAAATATTAGGATCACATCGAGAACATGCTGATTGTTCATTGTGCATCACCAGAAATAGCATATATCAGTGTAATTGGTGTGCCAATACTTGCATGTATAGTGAATCATGTAAAGAAACGCCTGTAGCAGAATGTCCCAAACCGCGAATTGATATGATAAAACCTTTGAGTGGCCCAATTGAAGGAGGTACTTTAGTAACAATAGAGGGTAGCAATCTTGGCTTAAAGGAAGAAGAAGTAACAGGAAAAGTTCGAATTGGAGATGTTCCATGTGAAATAGTACATTTTGAAGTCTCAGTAAGCATTACATGTCGAACTGGTGCCTCAAATGAATCAATAGTTGCACCGGTCATTGTAAGTAATGATGCTGGGTATACTGAATCTTCAGTTCAATTTAGTTACAAAGACATACGTCTTCAAGGAATATATCCACCTGTGGGTCCAGTTTCTGGAGGTACCCAATTGGCGATTACTGGTCAGTATCTCAATATTGGTTCTAAAATATCAGCTTATCTTGATGATCTAATTTGTCAAGTAAATGCAACTCAGACATCTAATAGTAGACTTATTTGTATTACATCGAAATCCAACTCTCCAAGAGTAATTCAAACTCTTACGATATCAATCGATAATGCAAATAGAACTTTATTTGGAAATTTATTTAATTATACTCCGGATCCTACTATAATGGAAATTAAACCCCTTAACAGCTTTATATCAGGTGGTAGAATGATCACTGTACATGGTACAAATCTACATACGATTCAAAAACCAGAGATGAATGTTTATTACAACAATGAACCAACACCTGTTAATCGTTCAATTTGCACCGTTTTAAATCCAAATCAAATGGAATGTCCTAGTCCAGCTATAAACGCTAAATTTAATGAAATTATTCAACTCTCGTCTGTTAAATTGCCTTCTGTGAAACCACAAACCATTATGAAAATTGGATTTACTATGGATTCCGTCGAATCAATGCAAGATCTTGAGAAACATTTTCATTCTCTTAGGACGCAGATGGTATATGTGGAGGATCCACAAGTTTACACTTTTCCTAATAAAATAAAATCTTATAAAGGTGACACTCTTGTTATTGAAGGCGAAAATTTAAATCGAGCTGGAGATGAAACTGACGTTACTGTTACTATTGGCATCAGAACATGCAACGTAACAAGTTTAACTATGACCCAACTTGTATGTACACCACCTGAAATGCAACCAGCTAATACTGATGAGAATGGTATTCAAATAAAAGACATTAATCTTCCACCAGTGGTTGTGAAAATTGGAAAATATTTAAAATTTCCGCTTGGTTATTTAAGATATGAAGTAATGAAGACCTACAATTTTCCTCCAGAAGCTGTTGCAGGAATTGCTGCTGGCACATTCTTTTTAGTTATCGTTTTCATGATTGTTTTGGTTGTGTACAGAAGAAAAAGTACTAAAGCTGAAAGGGAATACAAAAGGATTCAGATTCAAATGGATACTTTAGAAAGTAATGTTCGGTTAGAATGTAAACAAGCATTCGCCGAACTTCAGACTGATATGTCGGATTTAGCTGCTGACCTTGAGAATTCAGGAATACCGACCTTAGATCACGTGAATTATGTGATGAAAGTGTTTTTCCCTGGTGTTTCTGATCACCCAATTCTAAATATTCAGAAATCTCTCAATGGACCCCGTACTAATTACGATGCTGCTATGCTTCAATTTGAACAACTTTTAAATAACAAATTCTTTTTATTGTCCTTCATTGATACTTTAGAAGCTCAAAAATCATTCAATATTAGGGATAAAGTAAATGTAGCATCTCTTTTAATGGTGGTTCTTATGGGAAAAATGGAATATGCGACAGATATTCTTAAATGTCTACTGTTACGTCTAATTGATAAATCAGTTTGTACAAAACATCCGCAATTAATGTTACGTAGAACAGAAAGTGTAGTTGAGAAAATGCTCACTAATTGGATGGCACTTTGCATGTATTATTACTTAAAAGATTATGCTGGATCTTCACTATTTTTATTATTCAAAGCAATTAAACATCAAGTGGAAAAGGGTTTAGTTGATGCTATTACCCATGAAGCCAGATATTGTTTATCTGAAGAGAGATTACTTAAAGAACAAATCGACCATCAAAGCGTCACTCTTCACATTTTACAAGATGATCTTGACGAAAAAGTCCAATGTAAAGTTCTTGACTGTGATACTATATCTCAAGTGAAATCAAAAATCTTAGATGCTTTATTTAAAAATACTCCATATTCTTTACGACCATCCGTCCATGAAGTTGATTTAGAATGGCGACATGGCAGAGGAGGCCATTTAATATTACAAGACGAAGATTTGACTACGAAAACTGTTAATGGTTGGAAAAAACTGAATTCTCTTTCCCATTATGGTGTTAAAGAATCTGCGATAGTATCTCTTATTTCTAGACAAAATGATAGTTATAATACAAGTTACAAACATCCATGTAGAAATTGCACTGGTATGTACTGTTCCAATTCACACCTTCGTATAATCAATGGTGATATGGAAGCGGATGTTAATACTCATATTTATCACTTGGTAAAACCTGTAGACTACCATCATTTTACGAATAAATCATCAGAACATACACACAAAGCTATACCTGAGATATTTTTAACAAGACTTCTTTCAACTAAAGGAACAATCAATAAGTTCGTTGATGACTTCTTCAGTACGATACTTACAGTTAACGATATACTTCCACCTGCAGTAAAGTGGCTGTTTGATCTTTTCGATGAAGCCGCCCGCATGCATGGTATTTCGAATCCTGAAGTAGTTCATGCTTGGAAGTCAAATAGTTTACCTTTAAGATTTTGGGTTAATCTGATAAAAAATCCTGATTTTATTTTTGATATTAATAAAACGATGACTGTAGATTCCTGTTTATCAGTTATAGCTCAAACGTTCATGGATGCATGTTCGCTGTCGGAACATCGTTTATGTAAAGATTCGCCATCCAATAAATTACTCTTTGCTAAAGATATACCAATATATAGGGATATGGTATTACGATTCTATCAAGCTGTCTCCAATTTGCCCCAAAT
This sequence comes from Leptonema lineaticorne, assembly GCA_024500535.1. Lineage (NCBI taxonomy): Eukaryota > Metazoa > Arthropoda > Insecta > Trichoptera > Hydropsychidae > Leptonema > Leptonema lineaticorne. The sequence continues at coordinate 2,643,171 of JANIJI010000012.1, read as the reverse complement.
TACTGATCAAGAAATGAGCACATCTATGCAGCAATTGTCCGTTCAACAAATCAACGAGTTTGATACAATATCTGCTCTTAAAGAATTATATATTTATGTGAATAAGTATCGCGAACAAATAATTATCGCATTAGAATTAGACCCACATTGTAACAAAATGCATTTAGCTCATAAATTGGATACAGTAGCTTGTACCCTTGAAGGGGAACCAACGTCTGTCTGCTGACGATATTCGGAAGACTGTCTCATAATGGGCATTTAATATCGCCTAATATTTACACGTGTTTTACAATGTTCATCATACATTTATTTCTAAAATATTCATCATGAGTTACTATTTGTAAATGCTCTGATATTTGAAAATTGTATTAAATAAGTATTAATTTGTTGGGCATCTACAATGTAAACTTATAAAGAATATTGTAAATATTAGGAGATAAGTGCATCTCAATTGTAAATCACTTTGACTTTTTTTGTGATTGTGTCTATGTATTTTGTATGGGTACCAGAAAGAATCCCGACGTCCAATATCTCAATACCTCAAAATCCCAAAAAATAAATAAACATTTAGCTAATAAGAAACAAAAAATACTTATATATATATATATATATATATATATATATATATATATATATATATACCATATATATATACCTGATCTGAAAATATATTTTGACTACTAATAACTAGTGGAAGATGCTGATTTTTTTATTTTATTGTAAATTGATTAATTTAGCTATAATTTTATATTGTTTGGATTTTGGCTGTTGAGATTCTGACTGTTGGAGTTTTGTGGTTGACCCATTTTGTATATTTTTTTATTCATTAATTTTTATGAGCTTCTTGAAGAAAAGCTAGCCATTTTACAATTATTTTTTACATTAAAAAATATTTATTAGTCATCTAAGAATTTTTGTATATTAATTTTACGAAGTAATTTCTTTTATACAAGCTTATTTTTCTGTATGACTAACTTTTATTATTATTATATATTTTTTTTACATCGTGACTTAGGTTAAAGAAATTACATTTATTGAAATGTATTCCATGAACTTGATTGTTTAAATTAATATAATATATACACATACATAATTGCATTTACATTATATTAATGTATTAAGAGAACAATGTAAATAGAGATCTCATTTCACATCATTGATAATTGTCCACTTTTTATATTTTTAATTATTATGTTGGGTGTAAGTTACTCTGATCACACATTTATAATCGCACACGTTTTTGTCACATTCAAATTTTTTAATCACTTTATAAATATATATATACTGATAAAATGTACAATTTTAATTCTTTATACTGATTTTATGTGATATTGTATTATCGTAATATATGCACAATTTGCATATAGTCAACCTTCCTATACATAATAGATTTATATTGATGTAATTCTTTTAGCATGAACGTGAACTCAAAGTATTTATCAATTTAGGGAACTCATAATAAATTGTATTAAGTTTTGCATTGTTTAATTGTATTTAAACGATGTAATTGGGAAAACACATTCCACATTGTTAAGTGGAATTCAAAGAAAAATCGAAAGAATGCGTTTAATTTTATACAAATACACAATATATAGAACATTATTACTTTATAGGAGGGTTGTCTGTAAAGGCAATGGCAAAAACTCGTAATTTTAGTTTGAACCTTGTCAGAATGTTACTACTGACTGATTGCATTTACTTAATCATGTATTATTAATAAAATATGGGTATTTTTTTATTTTTGAGATTAAACTTGTGATTTAGTGTTTGTACGTTACTATTAGAAAAATAGCGAATAATTTCATTCGATGAATTTCAGAATCTGATTTTTCGATTTTTTTCAACTAATTGTATGTTTTAAAGATAAATTTTGTTTCTTGTATGAGGACTTTGCAATTTGTAATTTAATTATATTAAAAAAACATGTTCTTGTCACAAAAGTGTAATATCTAAGATTTTTTTAAATATTTATGTTTATAAAATGTGCCATGTATTGGAAAAGTTTGATAACTATCGATCTATCTTTATATAAAAAAAATATTTGTTTTCTCATTAATGATGAAAAAATAGCCTGGAAAGTAGATTTCCCATTAATAAATATTGCATTAAAAAGTACTCGTTTTTATCGATATTTTTAATCATTTTAAAGCAGTTATTTCTAAGTATTTGTTGAATGTTAAGCAAACGCAATAAAGAAATGCAATAATTACAATGAAAGCATATCAGAAAGAAATTTAAAACGTTTACAATAAGACTAATAATATGAATCACATTCAATACTCAAAAATTTTTATGCTTAAAATTTGCTGCTGATATTTTTTTTACATAAATGTGAATTTGTTAAAAATCATCGGATATTGTCGATACAATACAAATGACACAAACACAAGACAAGAATTGCATTATCAATTCGAAGTATACTTTTATTATTTTTAAAATGGAATATTGTAATTTTTTAGTATATTTATTTTAATATTATTAAAAATTTGGTGCATTTTGAATGAAATTGTATGTTATTTTATAATATCTTTAAATAAGTAATCCATGGTATTACATTTATAAAAATATTTTAGTGTTATTTAAGTATTACTTTTTTTTATAATAAAATATATTACTTATAAATGATGTATGTGTGTATAATATATATATATATATATATATGTCTTTTTTTAATACTGATATAATTACAATGTGCATTTGTTATAAGATTGTGTGAAATGATATCTCAGAATATTCTGATTGTGAAAGGTGTGATTGACGATTTACATGACAGAGCGAAATTTACGTATAATAAGATTTTATATTATTGCTTAGAAATATAATTATTTATCTGATAAAAACATGTTTTTTTTTCATTTACCTTTTTTATTCTGTTTATTACCTTATAATGATAAATGTTTAATTTGTGTGACACATTTAAATGATTAAAAAATGATCATCGTTGCAGACATATTCTTTAAATTGACTATTTACTTCTAACTATATTTTTTTCATAATTAAAAATATAAATGCAGCGGTTTATATTATTTTTTTTCGAGAAATTAATATATATTTAGAGAATTGATAGAGAAAAAAGATTTTAATAAATGATGTGTGATTGTTAAAATAATTATTTAAATATTATATTACCTTTTGAAGATCGACTGGTCACTTTATTTTGAATACTCTTAGTTTTTTTTCTTTTTTTATCAGTTCTAGTCTCTTGAATGAACTTCGTAAATGTTTTTCTTTAAATCAGATTAATTTAAAATATTTTCCACTTACTAAAAATAAATAAAATGCCGACTTATTAATTAAAACGATAACAATTTATTATATAATGTAGATTAATATGTGTAATAGTTTATTTAAATAATACGAAAAATGGCTAATGTTACTATTTATCAATAATTACTATAATTGCAACAATAACATAAATACCTAAATATAAAAATACTTTTATTTCTCTTAGTGGCAACACTAATGATTAAACGTCATAGTGACAGTTAAATATTTAAGGTTATAAGCGATTATGGCAGTTTTAATTCATTGTTTAAAAACAAATAATTTCCAATGGATAAAATTACCAAAAATTTTCAGTGTTGTGTGTAATAGAAATATTGATATTTTTATGAAAAATAATTTCCATTTTACAAAATATCAATATTCGACTGCAAACGATAAAAATAAACTATTTTCGATATTATCAGAATATTTTGGTGAAAATATTAAATTAGGAAATTACGCTTTTAACAATCTTTCAAAATGTGAACTATCAGAAATCCGTCAAAAATTAGATTTATGTAAATCTTATCACCTCGATAATGAAAGTCTTATTGAAAATCTCTGGTTATTGGAATTAAATTCAGGTTTTATTTTTTTTTTATTAATATTTAATAATAATATGCGCCTTTAAATATAAATCTTATGTTTTAGATGTATTGAAAAGGAACTTTGATTTCGTATCCAAAATGTATTTTGAAATTATTAAACATGCTCTTCCATTTTTATCCATATCGAATATAGCTTTGAAAAAATTATATAAAAGAATTGAATGTGAGGCTTCCATTATGTACAAAGGAAATAGATTATATTATTTAAGCGAGCAAATAAAAGTAATAGTATCATTTAAAACATTATACAAATACACACACACACACACACACACACACATATATATATATATATATATACAATGTGGTTCAATATAACATTTTAAGATTCAATGAAATAAGTATTAAATCTAATAGTCGCATATTTTTTTTTAGATGGATCCATATATCGTTGCCCAATATATATCCAAACGAATATTTGTTTATTACATACCTTTTCAGAAATTACAAAATAATTTAGATATATTATTAGGTTTTTTTTTCTATTGCATTGTGTTCCAATTTTTTTACGCATTATTTATTAACATATATAATTTTTATAGAATATGAAGTCAAATCACAAAATATTTTAAATGATCTATGGGTTTTGAACTATAATCCAAATATTATTAGGGAACGATTAGAAGTTTGTAGAAAAAGTGGAAAAGAAAAATTGATGCCATGGATGACAAGATGCCCACAGGAAATTATGGAAAGGTGATTCTAATGATTTTTATTATAATGCATATTATTATTTCGTTTTTATATTTTGTTAATAAAATATAAGAATTATGTAATTTTACAGAACGATTGCGATTACTGAAGAAAAAAAACGATTACTTGGAGATTCTAAATCAAACTTTAACTATTTAGCAGATAAATTATGTTGTGATATTGATGTTATATATGAAATATGCGAAAAAACACCATCGATTAAAACAATGAAAATTATGAAGGTAAATCATATATGTTATTAAAATATATGGTGATAGTGAATTATTTTTAATATTTATTTACACGAAATAAGTACACTACCGTTTATTAGTATTAAACCTTTTAATTACTAAATATTGATAAATGTTTCTATATTTTGAACGAAAAATTTATAATTTTAATATTGTTTTTTAAATCCTTTTTTTCAGATAAAGGACATTTTAGACATATTATTTTCCTATGGTTATAAAGAAAACGATATAATAATGTCATCTCGTGTGTTGGCATATTCACCAAAAACTATTGCGGAAAGATTAAAAATCTTAGAACAGTATAAAATTAAACTTACAAATTTACATCTTTTATATATGAGTGCAAAAGAATTTTCAAAATATATTTCTAATTTGAATTATAAACAACAAATTGTTATCAAACCGAAGATTCCAAATTAAGAAACAAAATAATTTCAATATTATGTTGTATTTGTGATAAGATTGATGAAAATATTAATAAAAACGTGTGTTCTATATTTTTCTTAAATAAAATAATAGTACAAATATTTAAATATAATTTAATTAAATACCAATATTATTATTACAAAGATATTCCTTTTGATTGTTTCTGGAAACTAGAAGAATTAAAATATATAAATAAAGCGGCTGCTGAAAGCCTGGCTTGAAGTTCTTGTTGACTTAAATCGTGAGACCATTCAACTCTACCCCAATGATCACACTAAAATATTAAAAAATAATAATAAACATAATTAACAAGATCTATTTAATCGATATATTGAAAATGTACCTGAAATTCTTCTTCAAGTCTGGATAGAAGAACGGCTTTTTCTGGTGTTATATGCTTTTCAACTGTAGCTAACATTAATATTACAGATTTCAGGGTATCAACGCCATATGTGAACCCTAAAGTAAAATAAGAATTTTGAAAAATTATAAAAACAAATATTTACTACCAAAAATAGAGTACCATTAACGGCAGCGAAGTTATACGATAAAAAATATTTAGAAATAGTGGCTTTAGTTTCCGGACTAATTATAGGAGTTTCAATTCCTCGCACTTTTTTCATTTCTACTATAAATCGATCGCAGAACCATTGTATTACTGGATCCCACTCTTTTTGTTGTACTTCATATAACGGGTCATTTTCCTATTAGGACAGTTACAATGAATATAAAACATTAATATCAAAATTATATAAATGGTGCAAAAAAAAATAATTAAATAAAATAAATGAAAAAAACTATAAACAATTTTACGCAATTTTTTAATTTGCAAAATTAAAAAAAAATAATAATACTAATACTCACATGCGATTGGAATAGTAATGTATCTGTCGTTAAATAATTTGTTAAATAATTGACCATATCGACTTTATTCAAATTATTAGGATTATCCAATACCGTACTGCACAAAGCTGTCTAAAATTAAAATATTAGTGTATTTTACTTAATATTTTTTATTACAAGTCAAAAGGCATCTTATAAACTTTATATAGGTAAATAAAATAAATACAAATCATACTAAATGCATGGTGCTCTGTTGTATAACTTCTTTTTGCGAATCCCACTCTGCAGCAACCGCGAGAGCTAGAGGTTCACTTTCTACAAAAAATGGTTTACCGGCAGGGGTCTTCAACTTGCGCTGGTCTAATGTTATTTCATACTTTCCATCGCTGCGAAGTATGCTCGTGTTTTTATAAAATCTTTTCCTGGTCGCTGCGTTATTTTCAAATAAGATTTTTATAACATAGTTTACAATCGAACGTACGTATTTTGAATATTTTTATATTTACCATATGTGGCTAAGCATATTTTCCCATATATATTATCATATTTAACTATGAATGCACTAGTTTTCTTTAGTAAGTTCATTTTTGTTTCCCACGGATAGAGGTTATGTATATATTCAATATTTCAACAAACGTAATTTTGACATTTTTCTCAAAATATAAATTTTTAACATAAATTAATGGATTTATTACCTTAATCAATTATTATATTGTTTAATGTTACGGTATATATTGAAAACTATAATAAATCGAAAAAAATAAAAAACTTATTTTTTTATTTTTTTAAACGACATATATATATATATATATATATATATCTAAAGTGATCAACTCTTTTTGAAAAATGTCTTCCTTTTTTATTTTGATAGAATCTAATTTTCATTTTTGATAAATGTTATCTGTTTTTATAGAGTCAACTTTTTTAAGGCGTCGAAATTATTATATTTTTTTTATCAATTTAATTAAGCTTCTTTGTTTTATAACTAATGATTCTCCAACTAGTTCTCATTTTTTTCTATAAAGAAAATGGTTATCTTAATTTGCATAATAATGCAAAAAATTAACTTTAAATAATTACATATACATAATACGAAAATAAAAAAGAAATAATATTAAAAAATGTTTTTTATGCCATTTTATCGTTATATAAATAAAATGGTAAATTTTATTATTTTTAATAATGTATCTGGCCGTAAAGCGAAATCGAATCGGCGTTTCGTTTCATACATAGAGAGAGAGAGAGAGAGAGAGAGAGAGAGAGAACAGTTGTGTGTCGTCGACGGCGACGGTGGCGTCGTTCGTGTCCGTGCGTCGTCTTCGACTCCATCTTGTTCGCGATGTCCGGCGTCGTTGACGATCGCCTTTACAAGGTGCTCGGTCTCAATCGCAACGCTACCGACGACGAAATAAAAAAGGTGATCGACATTTATATTACGCATCGTCACTTTCACCTCGTTGACGCGACGCTCTTTGACGTTTCGCATTGCGCACATATATTATATATTATACGAGTAATTTCGATACGATCTCAATATTGAATATCCCCTCTGTCGTTTATCGTTCTTTCACTATTCGTTACATAAACGAATTATTATCGACAATTTGCGACGAATTTATCAGTGAATTGTATGTCTAATTCACTCTTTATAATATCTTCTTTATTTCGATTATACAATTTTCCATCATATCAATATTACGATTTTCATATATTTACAATAATATTAATTCGTATCGAAACGTTAAAATGTCGAGCGTATCCAAAGATTTGACGACAAAAATATGCTCAATTGAAAACTAATTGTTTTTTTCATTTAACGATCATATCTATTGTATAAGTTGTTTCTTGCAATCGTTGAAGATAACCATTATTCACCGTGGACTAATTGCGGTGATTAATTCCGATTCCCGACGACCAAATTAAAGCAAATCGTAAACTCGAAACAATATAGCACCGCATTTTGATATTTATTAATTAATATGCGTCGTCATAACGCCGTCTAGAATCGTATGCTAAATTACGTTTTCGATGTATTCGAAATAATGCGATTTTTACGAAAAATCTATAGGCAAAAATGAAATTATTTCTTATATTGTTTATATGAACATATACTGGAATATTATCCAAAATCGTCCGTAATTTATTAACCGTAGATTATTCGGTTTTAATAATAATTGAGTCAATAGGAAATATGTGTAAAAGCGCTTGCTATTTTATGCATTATTAATTGTTATGCTATTATGTAATCGAAAACATTGTGCCGATCCATTTTCCAATCCAATTAACGTATCTTTTAAAAAAGATTACGCTTATTGTGGTACATATATGTCAAACAAAATAAATTACAACAAATTTGTAATAAGAATAAGATATTTTCACCCGAGAACTTCCAAAATTTCGATTTAAAAAGGTTAAAGTTGAGTGTGATTGCAGTCTCGCGTATAAGATATGTTAAAATTGTATTAAATTTTAATAAATTTCGTTAACTACTTGATAATGATTCGTTTTGAAAAACTTATTTTCCTATCGATGCATTTCTGCTTATAGTTTTTATAACTTTCTAATATATTTTGTCAAACAAGTTAATATGCAAAGAAATTTTGTTTTGTAATAAACGTTTATGGTTACAATTTTATAAAATGGGAAAATTGAGTAATTTCCAGTATATTAAATTTGCGGATAACTACCAATGTTTAATAATTTTGTAATCTAGCTTATATTAATAGTTCCCTATTCTCACGCCAGACTAATTAAACTCGACCTTTGATCTATATTGATAAAAACGTTAGTATATTGTAATCGATTGCAAATTTGCCTTCTAAAATAATGAATTCAGAAAATTATAATTGAACTTTCAACCTTTTAAGAATTTAAACCTTATATTAATTAGATTTCAATTCACATTTTTTTTTTATATGTCAAACTCCTTTTACATTTCAAAATTATAAACACCTTTTTGATATAAAAAAGTTGAATTCTGATAAAGGGGAACCGAATGTCCACCACATACAGCCAATAATTACACCGTTTCATCATTTTGATGTTTCGTTATTTTCATATCCTTGATATAGATAATTAATGAAATGGAGAAATATAATTTTGAAAGACGCATTTATTTTTAGAAAAGTAATTAGTTTTTAATAATTTTAATTGTGAAAGTTGAAATATTATTTAATATCGAGTTATAAAATTATTACTATTGTTGTCTTTAAAGTTCAGTATGACATTAAAAGCAATATTTTCATTTGAAAATTATATTTACAGCCGTGTCGAGTCAGAACTGGCCATACACGTATGTATGGGAAAATAGTAATTGAAATAATAGCAAGATGATTACCTAATTTTCTTTAAGCTACTGGTTTTAAGAATCAAACTTCTATCAACCATTAATAGGTAAAAATCATTAACTTGGGTAAAAACTTTAATTGTCAACTTTTAAAAGTAAATGCGCTTGTTTTTTTAATGTATTTTTTAATTAAATATATTTTTATACGATGCATTTTAAATTGTAAAATTGTTGTTCATGCTTTTTGTTTATTTTTTTTTAAGAACTATCGAAGACTAGCAAAGGAATTTCATCCTGACAAAAATCCTGAATCTGGAGATAAATTTAAAGAAATCACCTATGCTTATGAAATTCTATCAGATCCTAAAAAAAGACAATTTTATGACAGATATGGCATAAAAGCATTGCAAGAAAGCGGCAGCTATGAAGATAATTATATGATGGGAAGCATGTTTTCCAATTTATTTGATGGATTCTTTGGTATGAGTGGATTTAGAGGACCTCCTATGAGGCAGCGTCGTGGTGAAGATACCTTACACTCATTAGAAGTCACGTTGGAAGATATATATAATGGAAAAACTTCTAAGTTAGAGCTTAGTAAAAATGTAATTTGTAAGACATGTAGAGGCGTTGGTGGTAAACCAAATTGTCTTATAGTATGCAAAGCGTGTAAGGGACATGGAATTAAAGTAATTTATAAAATGTTGGGACCCGGTATGACACAGCAACTTCACAGTCCATGTACAGATTGTGAAGGACAAGGCTCTATGTTTAATGAAAGAGATCGTTGCGGTGCGTGTGCAGGAAAAAAGGTAATTAGCGAAACGAAAATATTGGAAGTGCATATTGATAAGGGAATGAAGAGTTGTCAGAAATTTTGTTTTGCTGGTGAAGGTGATCAGCAACCTGACGTGTTGCCTGGTGATGTTATTATCGTTATTCAACAAAAACCACACGATCGCTTTAGACGTTTAGGTGATGATTTATTTATGTCCCATACTATAGGGTTAACTGAAGCTCTTTGTGGATTTAGTTATGTACTAAAGCATCTTGATGGACGTGATCTATTAATAAGAAATGAACCCGGTAACGTCATAAAACCGGGTGATATTAAAGGCATAAGAAATGAAGGAATGCCACATTACAAGAATCCTTTCGAGAAGGGTAATTTATACATAGAATTTGAAATTAACTTTCCTGGAAACCATTTCCAGAAAGAAGACTGTATACAGTATATAGAAAAACTGTTACCACCCCGTCCACCATTTGTTATGCCTGTTGGTGATAATGTGGAAGAAGTTGATTTGACAGATTATTCAGAAAATAGGAGAGAAGAAGCTTACAGCAACTATGATGATGATGGTCCTGGTCGAAATGGATTAGATTTTCAATGCAATCAGCAATAGATAATTTTAGTCTTCACTTTGTTGTTAATAAAATCACATATTTCAGAATGTCACTAACTGGCACATAAAATGATTATGTAATATATTTTTTAAAACACCATAGTAAAATTCTATATAACTCCCTATTATATAATTTTATTAACTTTATTTGACAATTATGAATAATAAAAAGGTTCAAGATAAACTGTATTTAATTATAAATCTTATGTAACATTTCAAATCATAAGTCACTTTCATGAAAACTACTACTTCAGACTTGAAAGACTGAAGTAGTTTTTATTTATAACTCAAGAGATATGATTAACGTAAATAAAATAAACTAGATGTTAGAACTTATCACTAATTAAGGTTTTGTTTATTTAAAACGTCAGGTGCAATATGGCATTTTGATATATTTCTGAATACTGTATCATGACTTGATCTTTTCATCGTTTACTGCTTTTTGTTTTCAAGGAAACTTTCTAACGTTAATATTTAACGGCATATACTGTTGAATGCGTGTAAAAGTCGACCTGTATTTATATTTAAATTTATATTACGCCTCAGTAAACGCATATTTCTGATATATAAGCATGCAAAGAGTGCGTCATCGCACACTGAAATTAAACTGTTATATTTCAGATGCGTAGAAAGAATAGTACAAAGTACACTAATTTCATCACACTGACTTAAAATATTTACTCATTTTCAGTTTTATATTGTGTTTCAACTTAGCAATCTAATAAGAAATTATAAACGTAGTGTACTAGACAATCGCGTTGCAGATGGTTATTGGTTAGAAAATATTTCCTTTTTGCGACGTACTGTATATCACTTGCTCGTCCTTTCGAGGATTAAACTCTTTAATTGACTTATTAATCAATCTATTTACTAGTAGAAATTCTAATCTTCAACAGCTGGTTCATTACTTCGGGGCAGCTCTAAGTGTATATTAGAAAACGTTCAAAACGTCCACTTTTAGCGTCGTATATTATGGAGTGATAGACCTCAGCCCACTTTACCGTTCAAGTTGGGTCCATTTTTTCGACTGTTTGTCAAAGTGTATAAATCTATTTGATTGTCCTAAAACTGGGTTATATTTGATTGATAATACTCGTATAATTTGTGATTAGGTAGACATCTGTTAATCCTATGATGAACTATTTTAAATAGACATTGTCAGACTGTCAGTCATTTGCAATGAATATGAAAAAGAATGAGAATTAAACGTACATTAATTTATATATTTTTTTTTTTGAGTTGAAATTCATGATGTTGAAGAAGCATTTTGTTTATTTCAACTAATAAACCATAATCAGATGAATATTAAAAAAAATGTCCATAGATTGTCAGTGTTGTCAATGTAATTAATAAAGGAAAAGTAAATCGGTGTTATTATAAAAAGTGATAAGAGAGATACAGAATAACTGTTGTATTTACATTTTTTATTCATTTATATGAAAAGACCAAGTATTATGTATTGATATATAATATAAAAAAAGAATTTAGAAAAGAGCATAATGTAATTATTTAATATGATCACAGTTATGCTGATATAGAACGATAGATAATGAACTCATAAAATAAAATCAAAATTAATATTTATTTTCTTTCTTTTTATTTAAAGCTATCAGAGTAAAATAATGAAAATTCATATTTTTAAATCAATATTTTTGACATTAGTAATTAAATCTTAAATAAATTATAAAAAATAATGTGGATAACATAAATACGATATATGTGCATTTGATGCAATAATTGCATCTGAAACATAATTCCTTTTTCACGAAATAATATAATAATAAACAAAACATTAAAATTACATAATTAAGATCTATATTAAATTTTCATATTTACACGTAAGATTCAAAACTATCCTTTTTATTCAGTAATAAAATTGTATGCATAAATGTATATAAATCAAAAAAAAAAAAGGAACACTATTTCTATTCCCAAAATTGGCGATGATTTTTTTTTTTTTTTTGGATCACATGTGTATATAGAATGGGATCTTGTATTAGGATTCGCCTTCTCCGATCTTTAAAACGATTGTACTTTAACGTATGATTTAATAAATTTGAACGACGAAGACGAATCTGAATGCAAATCTATATATATATATATATAAAGTAAAAAAAATATATTAGGTTTTAGTGTTTTTTTTTCTTTTAAATAATAAAAGCAATTAAAGAGATTTATATGAAAAACATAATCACACCTCTTAAACGTAAAAAAAAATATATAAAAAAATCTAAAATAACTAGTGAGAGAGAGAAAAAAAACGAACAACATTATATATTATTATAATCGCTCATACGTAAGTATAAAAGAAAAGCGAAAATTCATTTTATATTTTCATATTTTGGATATTTATATACAGTGTGTTTTCACTAATGTGTGTATACACAATTTAATATGCATTTAAGAAGTAAAACATGCAAAACGGTACTTGTTGCAGAATTATGAACGTTCTTCAATATGATCAACATCAGCACTACTATATAGCAAGTAGTTAATGAAATAAGTTACATTTTAAAATTTAATACAATCCAATAGACGTTTAAAAAATATGATTGTTATATAATATAAAAATAAAAAACGTAATCTAGAGAATTTTAGATTGATATGTTAAAAATTAAAAACGGTTGAAAGTTTGAACTCACTATATACATGTATACATAATATTTATTAATTAATAAGGTGTTGGATCGCTATTTGCATGTCTGAATAGTTTGCAACGGAATTTTATAGAATATCAGTTCTTCATTCTAAAACTCTCTACAATGATTCAATTATGTTAAGGTCTGGTGATTATGTTGTTTAAGGAAGTTATATGATGATATTTTGAAACTCTTTAAACCGAGATTGTACTTTTTAACTGTCATAAAGACCACATATTAGTACTGATGATGATCATTATAATTATTAAATAAGTAATAAAAATTTGTTTTAAATTTTTAAATATATAAAAACATTTTGTACGTATTTCATTACGATAATCTAAAGACGTTAATTTTAAAACAAAATACCATATACTGCAGCGTTTCCCAAAGTGTGGGTCCTAATGAATTAAAATTTGAATCATTTAAAAAAAATGACTCCGTGGAAACAACTTTTAAAAGGAAATTTTAAATCTTTTGAAACATTACATAAATTTATTGAAACCCATTCAAACTACGATGAAAAAGATTTACATCCTGAAATATTATCAGTTTCAAATCAAGAACATCTTTCGGAGCTAATATAAATAGTTTTAAAGATTACTGTCCAGATGTCATGCGACACCGATCTTAAAAAAATGTTTAAAACTGTATCACTAATTAATTTTTGGTTGTACTGTCAATAGGAATATCCATTATTTTGCAAATTTTGTGTATGAAATAAATAAATAACTTGAATTTTGATTATTATTAAAAAATAAAATTCGATTAAATAAATGTTATTTTTATAAGGTCACGGTCAAAAAAGTTTGGGAAACGCTGATATACTGCATTTATTACAGAATAATTTGAAAATATTTTCAAAACAACAAAAAAAATGTGAATAATTTAAAAGCTCTAAAAATACATACCAATAAAACTCAAAACCCTGCAAGAATTGTCGCAATATAAATAAAACGAAAAAAAAAAGAAAATATACTTTCTAAACTATCTATCATTTCTACAAATATACCAGATGTTCGATTAACTTTATCACTTTTTCATTAAAATATTTCATGAAAAGCAGATATTTACTAATTCTGATAACCTATATTTTATTTCATTTTGATTTTTAGTGCAAATATATGTATTATGTTGTGCGAAAAGTTCATGGATTTCGTGGAAAAAACACACGCAATCGATAGTCCTATTGACCAAATTTTATTGCTAAGAATAAGTCTTTTTCTTTTAATGTTTAGATTCATTTTGGAATAAAAAACAATATAAAATTACAGCACTAAATAGAAACATAAATATAAACTTTTCGAACTACCTAATACATATATAAATATGGTAAAAATTTGGTCCAATTTTTACAACACAAATATCTGAAAAAGCGTTGATGCCGCATACTTTAAAATAATTTATGGAAACTCCAATTCGTCGTCTTTCGAATAATTTATAGTTATTTATTATATAAAGCGTCCCTTTTTCCTTTTACAAACATGTAAACCAAATTATTCGACTGTACAAAATATAGTATAACCCCATATCTAATTATTAGAAACAGTAAAACGTAAAAATTAAGAACGTTTACTCAAAGAAAAAAATTACAGATAAAATGACAATAATATCACAGCATCTATAAGTACTAACTATAGATTATTAGAAAAATGGTCTTTTAATGTTTCCATAAGATTATTTTATATCTAATATGCAATATCGAGATATTGCAATTTCAAAACCGAACCAAATTTATATAATCCATTCTGTATATGGGTTAGCATTTTAATATCACTACTAGAGTTTTTCATTAATATTAATCACTCATAATTAAGTTTATCGAATGAGGCATGTTACACAAAGTTTTGAGGGGCCAATGCAGTCATCGTGGCAGAATACACCACATTTTTTACACACTATCATTGCACGAAGGTTACAAACGCAAGCGGAATCACTTGGTAATGTTTCTTTGTGAGTGTTAGGATATACGCTAGCGGTGTCTGAACAGCGTGTGGGATCCATTGTGGCAAGAAAATGTGAATCATCAGCATAACAAGTGGGTCTTCTAGATACGGCTTGTGTCGCTGGACTCGGGCTGTGAGACTGCGATGGTGCATCTTCCAAATTTTGAGATTCTGTTGCACTAGCGGGACGGCTCTGTGTTCGGTTATTACCAATGCACATTTGCATCTAAACAATATCAAGGAAAATATGTAAAATCGTTAACATAAAATTATTTAATAACTTTGTATGTATTTACCATGTTTTGGTTATTTGATGGTGGAGCACTAGCAGCTCTGGGAGCAACTCCTGGTGTTCTTTGAACGAGTATATATTGACCCATTCCACTTGGACGATTCTCCATTACCTTTGAGATATTTGAAAATATATTTATGAATAATCTTGTATGTTTGGAAATTGATAATATAAAAAAAATATCTTGATGGTTATAAAATAAATATTGTAGCTTTACTTGCTACTACAATTTTTTAATCAAAATAGTGTGTGTTTTTATAATAAGGAGTATTATAACTCTATTTAAGAGCAAGAGATCAGAATATGATATAAAAATATTGAATAGTTATGATATATAAATTATATACCTCTGGATGGGGTAAAACAGCCATGTTCACCATTCCTTGATTGAAGACGTGTCTGACCATGACTGGTTGATGTTTAACGTTTGATACATTTGCTAAAGGAGGAGGAGTGAATCGTCGAGGTGTTGGTTTTGTCGATATGGGAGCTCTTACGGTATTAGTTAACATAGAAGGAGGTGGTTTTAAATGACATCTTAACTGATCCCGATTAGGACTATTTTGAATAACTGCTTGACATATTTGGTAACTTCTTTCTAGATTTACAGCACCTGGAGGTGGTTTATTGGCACTGCGATTTCTAAAAATTAAGTTTTAATATTAAAATAAAAATTATATTGAAAAAATGAGAATAAGTTTCAATTAAATACCTGCTATTATTGGATTCCTTAGACACAGATTTAGATTTGGATCTGGTAGTATTAATTGGTTTCGTATTAACAATTTGTGAAAGGGAAGTGGTCTGTATCGTGACTGGAATATTTTTTGTCAATTGTTCGAAAGTCGAATTATCAAAAACGGGAAAGCCATTCAAAATGCGCGGAACATTGGAAACATCTGTAATAGTTGGAATTTGCCGTTGGATCAGTTGACCATCTTGGGTAATATTTTTAAAAATATTTTCTTCTGTAGCGGCGTTGATGTCTATTTCTCTTTTAACTAATGAATTATCTGTGAAAGATTGACATGATTTTGAAACAATCTTAATATTATCATCGGACGAGATGGATACATTTTTATTCCATTGCTGTTGAGCCCATTGCGTTTCGTTTAATGATGCTTCTTCTAATTTTATCTTAAATTCTTCTTCAATAGATGAATTCTAAAACATAGATGAAGTGTTTTTATAATTATCACATCGTAATTATAAAGATATTAAATAATAAGAGTAAAATAACGTCTTACTTGAGGACTAATAATCAGTGAATTCGCATTGATAAGTATTGGTGACGTTTCTATTTGAGATATTTCATTTGACGTATTCGAATCAACTCTTAATAACTCGTCTGCCTCAGTTTTTATTTCATCTAAAAAAATAAATTTTAAATATGTACAATAATACAAAAATCCTAGTTGGTTTTTTAATATAAAATTTAAAATACATGAAAAAATACAATCAAAACTTTATCAAAAAGGCAAAACAAAATAAAAAATATACAATATAAAAGATTGTGGTAAAAATAACAAAAAAAATAGCTCAAAAAATAGAAAACAAAGTATATTAAGATTTCAAAAAGCAAATACTAAAACATTAAGATTTAATTACAAAATAAGACATAATATTTTTTTTTATTCAAGAAATGATGGGGAGTAATTTTTCAAAAAATACTATATAATGTATTAAAAACATAGTAACTTTTTACAGATCATTTTTAATTTTTTCTTTACTTAAAAAAAAACCTAGTTATGTTACACAATAAATAAGAAAGAAAATCAAGCAAAAGTAAATAGAAATTTTTATAATTTTTTTTTTGGAAACAAATATTATTGTTATGACTTTATTTTATCATTTTTTAAATATATATATATATATATATATATATATATATATATATATATATATATATGATATGATTACACATCTAATTTTAAGAATATAATAAAAATTATAAATAATAAAAATAATAAATAGCGACTAAATTATAATTTCATAAAAAATACCTGGAGTTGTTTGTACTTCAAATGTAAATAAAGATGTATCTACTTCCATTTGCGAAGTTTCAATTTTTATGTCATCTGAAAAACAAATATTATAAATTTAGTTCAATAAAATAATTTTAATTTGTCACTCGATTAAGTTATAGTAAATTATTAGATTGTTTGATTAAATAAAAAAATAATTACTTTTAGATATAGCACCGGATTCCAACACGAAAGATTCTGCGTCATTGAAGCGATCTTCGGTGTCTTTATAAATAGCGTCTTTATTATCGAGAATATGATCGACTCTCTCTGCAAATTGACGGGAGTATTCTTCGTCGTCTTCGGAGCGTCCCGATATGCTAGTGCAATTTTCTAAATGCACAATTTCCGAATTGGAACGAATTTCTAAAATTTTATCGAACACATTCTCTTCTGACAGATTCGAATTTTGACAGTCTTCGCGATTTTCCGAAATTTCTTCTAGAATTTGATCTTCTTTTCTATGGTCGTCTTCGTCCATTTTATTCGTATCGAATTGAGACGCGACGCCGAAAAGTTTCGTTTCCAATATTTCGTTTTGAATTTGTTCTTCTTCGTCTTTTATATTCATATCGGAGAGAGGATTGTCATCGGTCGCGTTAACTTCTTCTATTTTAAGATCAAAATTATCACATTCCGAACCGCCGACTTGAACGAATTCGCCTTCTTCGAACGCGTATTGTTCGCTTCGACTCTTGCCGTCGACTTCGGAGGCGCTGTAATCGGTCAACGGTTCCGGTCCGTCGCTTTCGGGATGATCGTCGAGCGAATCTTCTTCTTCTTTCGATTTTGTTAAATCGTCCATTTGATATTCCACGTCTAATTTTATTTTCTTCGCATCTAATACGGGACGAGCGTCTTCGTCGTCCGCCGGTCGTTTTTCGGACGGTCGGTCCGCGTCCGACGAAACATTCAAACGATCGTCCGCGTCCGTTTCGAAAGGCGCGTTCGCTTCGACGGGAGACGTCGGATTCGCGTCCGAAAGCTGGGCGATCTCCGGCTGCGACTCGGAATTTAAGGGAGAGGCGACCGAATCAACGATCCGAGAGTCGTTTGACGGAATTTCGTTCGTCGATTCGACTACGGCGGCGGCGGCGGTTCTTCGCTGTTTACGTCTTCGGCCGTGGTGACGTCGCGTTCTACTGGTGGAACCGGTGACGCCGCTCGAAGATCTTTCTCGCTCCTCTTCGGAGCGCGCTTCCCGGCGCCGTTCTCTTTCTCCGTCCGCGTCTTCCCGTTCTCCGCGCCGCTCCCGTCGGGCGCGCCTAGGTTCAGATCTCTCCGGTCGATAGTATAAAACGCTCGGACGTCTCGCGTCACGTTTCTCGCCCCACACCGGTTCGAAATGTTTCAGTTTCCACGGATCGAGACGACTCTTGTCGCGCTCGGCTTCCGTGCGCAATTTCTGCTGGTTTTCGGGCGTAAACTCGCCTTCGGACAGACCGTCCCGCCAATCCAAACACGCTCTAGCGAAAAATTCATTATTGAGACTGGAAGCGGGCAGTCTGGCTCCTGGCGCCGGCCGATCAACGGCCGGCAACAGTTGGGCCAATTTATGTTGATAAAGCGCCGGCAACAGCGCGAACGTATGCTTGTTGAGCAGAGCGCGAAGATCGGCGTTCACGAGTATCGAATCGGGAGTCTCCAAATCGATGCGACCCTCCCTCGTCTGCTTGAGCTGAGCGGCCGCCGAGAGTCTTCTTCCCTGTCTGGCTCTGCCTCTGGCCCTGGGAGGCACGGCGAATCCCGGAATAGAGGCCAGCACTTCCCTCATAGTGGGAGCTCGAGGCTCCGCCACCGGTTTCACGATCAACCTGGACAGTCCGCGTCTGCGCGCGGGCGGCGACGGCGGCTCTTCGGAGGGCGCACGCTCCGACGACGGGGCCGCGCCCTCCGACCGCGACGAGTCGCGCTCCTCCATCGCGTCAGCCCATTTCGAACCGGAACCGGCGAAAGCCGTCTTTGCGCTCGTCGGCCGCGCAACACCCGATCTTTTGACGAGCGTCGCTCGCCGAACCCCGACACCTTTGCTCGTCGACCGCAACTCTACCGATCGAAACGACGCGACGCTTTTATTATTTCCCGTGTAAAATGCGCAAAACGCTCGTTCGCGTCTCAAATTAAACGCTACGATCTCGCAAAGACGCCATAAATTAATAAATAAATTACTCAATTATAAATTGTAGAACAAAATCCGCGTTCGTAACTCGAATGCGCCATTACGAATTGTCGAATTTAAACTGCTCTCTTTTGTTCTAATAATTTGTATGTTTTCGACCGAAATAAAAAATATATAAAAACGTTCCTTTTTAATACTTAAAAATAAAATTAAATGTTTTTAATCTGTTAACCGAGCATGATGTATATTTTCGAAAATACATCAAAATCCTTAAAGTTTTCGAAATGCGCAAAAAATGGCGAAATGCTTTTATTTTTTTTTAAATGATACTTAAAAATAAATAATAATAATAAAACTTTGACGAGCATAACGTAATATTATATCTATGAATAAAAATCTTGTTCATTGTAGTTATGCAATTTAATTAATAGATTCATATTTATTTTAACAATTGTCGAAATCGATACAGTAGTTTAAAATAAAATTTATTATTTATAACCGAAACACATATATTTTTATAAATTATTGTTCATTGTTTTTTGATTTTTACTTAGCAGAAATTATTCGTTATATTTTTATAAAAAAAATAATGTTATAATAAAAATTTACATTTGTTAATTTCATTACGTAAACGAAAATAATTATTTAAAATTTATAAATTGCGTTGAAAATAAAAAGCAGACGATAAATTGAAAATTTAAATGTGTATTGGTCAACCTGCGTTGTGGTTTCCTAACCTCGACGGCGATTTGTTTATTTTGTTTCGTTACAGGTGATGATCGGTTATGAGGAATTTTATTATTGTACGGTTTGCCACGTTTGCAAAATAAAATCATCGACTTTGAAGACGTGCAAATCGTGTAAATTGTACCGATACTGTTCGGTAGAGCACCAGAAATGTCACTGGCCGCTGCACAAGAAATTATGCAAAATTGTCGAAAACTATTTGAGACGATTCGATTCTCGCGATTGCTTTTCGATTCCTGATAAACGATGGTCTGAAATGAGAATCGGCCTGAAAATTGCATTGGAGGAAGGATTCGATCGGTCTCTAACACCAGCTCAGAATCAAGTATGAAAATATGTTTCGTAAATTTAGCAACAGTTATTTATAAAAATGTTTTTCGAAAAATTATCAGAAAAATATACTTATCAAAAATTATCACATGCTTTTCTATATACATTTGATAAATTTAAAATTAACCATATCCAACTTATAAAAACTTTCTTCATAAAATTAATATTTTTTTTCTATTACTTTTTATGAAAAAGTATTTTTAATTAAAAAAATTGACGTCTATAATTTTTAAAAACTAAAAAATCTATTAACAATAATAGATTTGCCGCACATTGAACGATGAACAAAAATATACTACTTTTCATGAAATATTAGTTAAGAATAATTTTGATTTCTACGTCTTTCTGAAGGTTTGGATGTTTCCTAGAGTTTGTGCCGTCTGTTATAAATTCGGAAGTGACCTACTTTTTGACTGTTCCGATTGTCCATCTGCCAGTTATTGTTCTTTAGAACATTTAGAATCTCATAAACGCACACATTCCAAAATATGCTCGAAAATGAATCGCCAATATATTTATTACTGTAGTATTTTAAAAGGTCAGTTGATTTATAAATTAATTTTATTATTTTTGTAATTCAATAAAAATGTTATCGAAACATTTTTTTTTTAAGAAAATATTGCTTCCATAGATATTAATATTTCATATATAAATTTGATGAATATTTTTGAATCAATTGAGATGACTGAAAATTGTGATATTACTCAATTACAAATTACCGAAAGGCTGACACATATTTCTACTCTTTTATATGCTATGAATTTATCAGGACTAATAAAAAATCACACCATTACCAAGAATAATATTGTTGTACATGTTATCGGAGCTACATATGAATACAAAAATTTCAACAGGTAATAATAAAACTATTAATTTATCCCAAGGTGAAATTTAAATTTCAAAAATAATATTCATTTTAGGCAAATAAGTGAGTTGTTATTTCACTGGTTTCCTTTACTGAAAAAATTAACTTATGTTTTCGTTGGACCAGAACTCAAAATCGGTGATGATGATTATTGGAAATTTTGTGACAAGTGTGTTCAAAATGTGGTTACTATTTCTTATAACTTCGAAAGAATATTATATTTAGAATACGTTTCATCAAAACGTTATATAACGCCAGATATAATTGCCATATTTAATTGTGGTTTTAATGAATATTGCAATTCTTCGAACGACACTTGGAAAAATTCATTTCCATTTTTACTTTCTCCAGGTATACCTTTATTGATAACATCTTATACGTTAAATGAAGCAACCGATGATCTACGTAGATTATTATCTAATTTTGAATGTAATGAAATGGTGGATTCGCTAGCATGCTGCGAAAAAAACATGTATCATAGTCCAATACCTCTAAGAAATTGGACAAATTGTGACGATGTTTATTATGTTAACTATTACTGTTCCATATTAAGAAGATAAATTTACTTTTTTTATATTGTGATATTATCTACTACATATAATTGAATGCTACCTCGTTTACTAATATTTTGTGTAAAAATATACTGAAATTTTATTATGAAAATATATTAATAAGTAATATTATATTTTATAAGATTTCGTAAGGTTTTGGTAATTTTTACAATTTGAAAGAATTTTATAAAAATGCTTAGTTTACTGATATTTGACTGAAATATGATTAAATTAATTATATAGAATTACATCTTAGAAAGAAAAAGAATACTATTTTAATTAATATTAATAGAAAAATTTTAATCAATATTTATTTAAAAGTCTGTAAACTATGTCAATTGGCACAATTTAAAGTTTAATAGATTAAGTTGTCAAAGTACCAAAAAAGTTTTTAATCAAATTTTAACAATATTTTATCATTCCATTTTTTCAATTAATATCTATAAATGTTATTTTTTAAAAAATAAATTCATATTATTTTTATTAAAAAATTTTATTTATATTTTTTTTTATAAATATTTTATATATTATGTACAAATATTAACGATTTTTATTATAGGTATATTTACAAATTTTAAACTAAAGGAATCAAGCACACCTTCAAACAACTTTTTCTCCAGTATTAGGAACTACAAATATTTTATTCTCAACATCATTAGTAGAAGTTTTATCAATTACTTCGTTAACATCAAATAAACAGTTTTCATCTGTTGTATCCATAGTGTCTGTGAAAACTTCGCAAATTTTGGAAATTGTTATTTTCAATCCTTCAAAATTAGTAAAATGATCAGGCGCTATGTGTTTAGCATGATGGAAATGAACTTTCATGTGATCTCGTAAGAACTGCGATTGAGGTGCCGCATAATCGCAGTAATTACAAGTGAAATTACTGGAGATCCCAGAAACGTAAGCATGCCTTCTCATGTGATTATCCAAAGCATCACGTCTTTGATTAGTATAAGGACAATATGTACATCTATAGATTTTTCTCTCTTCTAATATATCCTTGTTACTGGTTATACTTGATCGTCTTCTATGTAGTAGTTTTAATGTTTGTTGATCACTTATTGATAGTTTGGAACCATCTTTATACGACTGCCTAGGAAGACTTTTGATAGCTAATTTAGTGTCGCTGTTTTGTAAAGTGAACTCTTCTAATGAATCACCTTTCTTTCCGATACTTCGACGAGCAGCTTGAGCGTCAGCGTTCATTTGGTGTTTGCGCATATGCTGAACATAATTTGCGTAATATTTAACTGAATAATCGCAAAGCTCACATTTATATCTTTGTTTCGAACCATGAAGTGATAAATGTACTTTGTATTGTTCTCGTTTTTCGAACGCTGATGGGCATTTATGACATTTATATCGTTTCTCTTTTGGTCTACCGTTTTTGAGATATGTTGGATAGATAAAATCTGGATTTCCGTGCATTAATAGACCGAATTGAGGATCAGCTTGTAAAACTGGTGGAAAGTGATCACTCGGTCTGGTAACAAGTTTCTCTGATAAAGCTCTTTTTTCAGCTTTAGTTTTGTGTTGATACAAATCAGTTCCGGAAATCGGAATATTTTTATAACTAGTTTCCTCGCTTGAATCACAGTCCATTTGTGAATCTAGATTTCCATGAATAACTTCATGTTTGGCCAGATTACCTATCGTTTTCACTGCATAATTACACTGACGACACTTAAAGGCACCTGATCCTCCGTGAAGCGTTAAATGATAATTGAGGGCTGCACTTTTAAAAAACTTGGCAGGACACTGATTGCATAAATACTGTTTTGATTGTTTTGTATTTAAAATATTCTCATTTACTTTTGTATCAGAATTTGTATTCTCTGAAGATGTTGGTTTCTTTCCTGAATCGGCTACTACTATCCATACAGGTTCAGATTCGTCAACAAATGTAACGACAGCTACTATTTTAGGTTGAGGATGTTCTGGATGTATGTTATACATGCTTTGTAACGCTTTCGTTTTTTCTTGATAATCTTTGTAATGGACATTTTTATGAGCCAATAAATGTCCATGTTGACGTGCTGTATACGAACATATTGGACATTGGTATGGTAAACGAAGACAATGGAATTTGTAATGTATTTTTAATTCCTTTTCAAACAAAAATCTAGCCGGACAATCTGAGCAGAAATATATAAATTTATTTACTTGTCGATTTTCAGACAGTTTCTTTTTATCACCAGATTCACTGATTGATATTGTAATTTTATTTTCAACATCATCCATGTATGAATTTGATTCACCGACTATCTCTTTCAGTTTTTGTATTTGTTCTTCATCCGATTTATTTTGATTCACTGGATAAAACACTTTTATATAATCTTCTTTGTGCACTTTAATGTGGGATAAGTACAAATTTAAATTACTACAAGCGAAATTACACTTATTACACTTTTGTACATTCATATCTGACTTAGAATATAGATTGGTGTTGTGCATCTTTTCATGATCCAAAATATTTTGTTTTCTTGGATTCACATATGGACAAATTCGACACTTGTACATTTTTTGAAATTCACCATTGAAAGACACCCACGTTTGAATCAGATCATCATAATTTTCAATACTTTGAACTTCGTGTAAACTGCTAGACGTATTCACTGAAGACGTTGGTTCTATTGAAATCTCTATTATGTCTTTCGTTAAAGAATTGTATCCATGTACTTTCATGTGTTGATGTAAAAGATGACGTTTCGACACTTGATAATTACAAATTTCGCATTTAAATGGAGCATCGTTTGCTTTATGAAATTGTTCATGATATGTAAATTGAGATTTACTATTGCTTTCATATGGACAGTCCGAGCATTTATATCGCTTTATAGGTGTACTTTCAGCAATCGGCGGTTTACAATTCAAAATATGCGCACCATATTTCTCCGGTTCCGATATACCATGCAAAGGTAAATGATGCATCAGTTCCGTTTCCGTTTTCACGTAATATGGACATATAAAGCATTTAAATATAGATTCAGCCGTTACTGAATGCTGTTTCAGATGATTTTCATATACCACTCTGGAAACCGTAGTGAATGGACATTTTGAACATTTCATATGAGTGGAAATATTTTGCATCCCGTTCGGACCGGAATTCTTGTTGGGAATCTGTTTGGAATTAATGACTACTTTAACGTCTCCATTGTGTTTTAATCTGCAGTGACGCTGAAATTTACAAAATTGAATTAGTTCAGATGCATTCGAATGTAATATAATTAATTTATAATATAATTATATAACAGCACATCATGCATACCCCGGATTATTATATAAATTGTAATTAGTATGTTAGTTTATTATTAGATTAGAATTGTTAATTAACAATTTAACCCCAAACCATATAAGTGATGGAATAACACTCAGTTTTAACTTTCTATTACAGTATTATAAAATTTTATTATTATAAAATAACAGATAACATAACAATATAAATATTTATCTTTAAATAGTACCCTTATCAGAATTTAAACATGGTCTTTATTATTAAATTTCTATATGATTGAATTTCAATTATTTGTGACTCAATATTATTATTTACTTCACTAAACGATCAGTTGACTTTGCATAATTTACTTAAAATCATTATTATTAATTTTGTAATATCTAAATTAAATATATTGCAATATTTTATTGTGAATTTATATTATAAAATTACATGGAAATTAAAATATATAAGAGGAATAAATTATATTAAAAAAATGTATAGGAATGAATCATATTTATGTTGTGTCAAATATGAAATATATTAGTTATTCCGATGATGAATTTAATATATTTGACCATTCGTCGGAAAAAAAGTGGACACGGTTAATTTACATAGCGGCTTATGCCGCATTAGTATTATTAACGGGGTTAGTAAAGTGATGTTAGATACCTGAATTACATGCTTCCAATTGGATACCTGGTTGCAATGACCACATCTATATGATATACTCGATACATCGGAGACGCCGATAGCCTCTGAAGCGTCAGCACCGTTTGACGATTCTTCCTGTGCTTGCGTCGTGATCAACTTTGTGTGTTTTCTTACATGCATGAGTAAGGCGTCTTTACTTGCATTCCTATGTAACAGTTTCAATTTGCCATAATTTTATATGGATGATTCGTATTATTAAATTATTAGAACAGTACCTTATAATATATATATATATATATATATATATATATATATATATATATATATATATATATATATATATATATATATATATATATATATATATATATATATATATATATATTAAAGACAATGTGCAGCATTAATTGTTTGTTTGTATATGAAAACAATTTAGTTAAAAATGAAAATATAGGATGATTAGACATCAGATTAGAACGGTTTTAGTGTGAAGAAGGATCAGAAAAAAAAGATAGAATTCGTGTAAAATTGTTTCCCTAATATTTATGTATGATTATGACAATCACTTTACAATTACAATTTAATAAATAAAAATGTATATATATATATATATATATATATATATATATATATATATATAATCCAAATACTAAGAAATTAACTGAATTACATTCGTATGTGTATATCAATCGTATCAAAAAAATAATATTAAGTTGAAATGACTTAATTTTCTTTTTTTTTTAATAATTATTCTCAAATTTATCCAATGAGAATATATATTTATCAAACGAAATTTTTGCATTAATTGGATACTATCCATTCAAAAAAAAATATTAATAGATTTGCATGCATATAAATATTTATATATACTTAAATATATGTATTATAAAATATTACTTTATATATTAATACAGAATAGTCCGTGGTAATATCAAACTGCTCCTTAGATGATGCTGAAGAATGTACATCAACCTATTTCATGAAAATCTTTAAATCACTTTATTATAAATCAAGAAGATATATTTATCATGCTTTCAAAAAGTTCTACAATATACTTGCTTTACTACTGGATTTTTTTTTACTTTTTATAATAATCACGAATTTTTAGTATCCAAATAACGTCCAATCAACCAAATTATAAGATTTATAAATAAAATAAATATTACTATAAGCCATATTTGATCTGAATTTTTAACATCTCCAATGTTAAAATTAAAAAAAAAATAAAAGTAAATATATTCTATAATTTACTTTAAAAATTAGCTGTAAATGCTTGCTTTAAATTGTGAATTTCTGCATAATATATTTATCATATAAAGAAATATAAACTTTCAAAACGAACAAAATAATCAGTGATATAACACAAAAAAATCAATTAAATGTTACTAAAAAAATATTTAATATATTTTTAATTTTTCATTTGATTTATTTGAATTTGTCACAATATCTTGTTTTCATGATTTTATTTTTAATTTTATAGTAATGTGTTTGTAAAATGTATCAGTGTTTATACAAATCACAGTATTAAAACTTTTCTAAATTATAATACGTATTTTAAAAATATATATATATTAATTAATGATGTTTTTAAAGTTTATCTTTAAAGTAAATCAACCCCACCAATATTTATACATTTTAAAACCAATAGTTTAAATGCCATAAATATATATATGGTATATTTGCACAACTTATATATCGAAATCTCATAATAAGCGATACTTTCAAAATACTATATTGTTTTATATTATAAATAATTTATCAATAAATACTGCGACTACAATATAAATAATAATGAAAAATAAAGGAAATAATTGTGCTTTCAAAATATCCTACTAATAATAAAAAGCAATAAATAGATGACAAAAAGCTTGAAAAGGGTTGAGGAAAAAGGGGAAAAGAAAAGATGCATGCACAGAAAAAATATAGTTACGTTTTATATAGTTTTTAGTAAGATTTTAATAGATTAATTTACATCTACAAGTAAAAAATACATTGCAAAAAAGTAATAATAAAATAAAAATTTTCAACAAAACAAAAAAAACAATAATAATAAATTCTATAAAATTGTACAAATTTTTATAAATATACATGCAGTCAAAAAAGCAGGTAATTACCTATAATCACATTTTTTGCACTTCCACGTGGATTTCTTGACTTTTTTACTATCTGTCTTTTTGTCCATTATGTTTAACTTATTCTCGTCAAATTGCATTGAACTTAACTCTAACAAGTTGCCGGAGACGTTATCGAGTAAATCCGGCTGAACACTTGAAGTTTTATCATACATTGTAGAATTACCGACGCTATCTCTATATTTCCTATTAAACAAAGGCAATGATGCAGAAGATACTTCTAGGTTGGGATCCGAAATTTGCATAAAAGTTAAATATTTATTGTACTTGCTATAATTTCGCCTGCCTGTTTCGTCTGTCATCAATACTTTAGCCTTAGAGTGTTCGGGGTCACGCACCGATTTTAGTCTGATATGCTTCGTTATGTCCCATCTCCAGTTTGATTTATAGGAACACAATGAGCATTCAAATGGTTTTTTGTTTAAATGTCCAACTATATGAACGTGAAATCTCGATGCAGTGGCTGCCCAAAATGAGCAATGTGGACATTTGAACACTTTCTTTCCTGTAGGAGTTGTTTCGACTTCTTTGATTGACGTTTGCTCGGTGTATGGTGTAGATGTTAAAGCTTTATTATTATTTGTATTTGTATCGAAATTATCAATAGAAGTTAACGATATATTGTTATTCATTATAGGATTCCACACGAAAACCACGTTTTCCATAGGATGTGGTGCTTGTGGATCATCAGCTGAAGCTTCGCTTTCTGAAATTTGCTGGGAATTAACATCCATTTTGTCGTCTATCACAGAGTTTTCTGTTATACTTAATTCTTTATTCTTCATTAGACAGGTCTGCAAATGGATAATCAGGTCTGAACTTGATTTACATCTATGTCTGCAATGCTGACATCTTGTTGATCCTAAACCGGATGGTGGTATGATAAACTGATTCAGCTTGCTTTCGATCCCTGTGCATTCTTTTTCATGAAGTGTATGCTCAGAGAAACATTTGAAAACCTGTCCACAATCTTTACAAGCATAATTATTATTTTCAACAGCGATCATCTTTTCCTTGTACAACTTATCAAATATTGAAGCATTTTTTTTCTTCGTTATAGTTTTACTTAGTTTAGACAAGGATTGATTTGATAAATCATTGTTTTTATCCAAAAATCTATCATATTGAGAATACATTGAACCATTGTCATTGTTGATTTTAACTTCAGTAACACTTTTTGAATCGCAAAGGGAAGTATCTGCCAATTTACTGGGGGTAATGCTTAAATTGAGAGGTAATGAGGTTGCACTTTTACCAAATTGTGCAGAATTTTGTAAATGTAATGGTATTAAATTTGGAATGGGTCTTGATACTTTCTTTGGTTTCACTTTTGGTATTTCTTCATTTAATTTCGCATCAGTAAAACTTGTTCTCTCATATGAATTATGATCGATGAAACTGTTTGTAAGCTCTAAATCACCATTTTTTACATCACAATCGTTAAAATCAACTAAATCTTGTGAATTTTCTTGTACTAAATGAACACTTTCATTTTCTATGGCAATATAATCATTAAGGTCCTCCTGAAAAATAGAATTTTAATTTATGATCAGTTTTCACTTAAACGTAGTAATAAAACAGTAAGAGTCTGATAAAAATAATATTTTTAGTAAATAAATCGTAAAATAGATATCAAGAATAAAGAGAAATATAAAATATAAATAAATAAACATCAACACGAATATTATTAAAGGTATAAGTAGTGTTCTATTATTTTTTAATTAAGTATTGTATCTTTGATCCCAGGTAGGATTCAAATCTGAAACTTGTAGCTTTTATACTATCAATAAATAATATCGAAATTTTGAAGCCATTTAAAAATTTTAAATGGATATATAATAACATTGGAATGATATCACATGGATTTAATACGTAACCTGTTCACTGCTTACAAGCAAATGAACAAATATATTAGTAAGAGTAATACGAATATAAAAGTGAATTTTCACTGGAATGCTCTCATTTTGCAAAATGTGCTATGCGCAATTAAACTTGGATCCATCCGAGTAATTGATTTTGACATTCAGACAAATGATTTTATTTTGTAATGTCATCTGAATTTTATATAATGTAAGATTATATCCTGGAATTTCAAAGTAGTGTTTATTAGAAAACATCGCACTTTTATATATATAATGATTCATAACCGTTATATTTTTAACCCATTATCAATGGTTTTTTTAGAATTTTTTTTTATTCTGATGTTATGTACCAAAATGTGATAAAAAATAATTAAAAATAAAAAAGATCCAAATTGCAATATTCAGTAAAATCAAATTTCACAAAATGAATAGAAAAATGTGAATACCTGAACAGATTGATGAGATGGAAGTCGATTACGGGGACGTCTACGACGAGGACGAGCAGCCATCGGTGAAGCATCACTGGTTCCACATCGATTGCGACGCTTCGTGGGATTTCCACCATCTGTCGTAGCCGCTGTACCAACTGCTGGTATGTGATGATTCATCTCGTGTACTGTCAGACTTTGTTTGATGTCTGCAGTAAAATTGCAAACAGAACAACAGAAGGCACCAGCACCACCGTGATTTTTCATATGTCTGTCCAGGTTCCACTTATAAGGAGTACGAAAATCGCACACTCCACATTTGATCATTGGCATTGAATGATATTTAACGTGCTTCGTGAAACGAGCTTTTATATGTGTGGCATAATTACATTTAGAACAAGGAAAATATTTGGTTTTTAAATGTTCCTTGCGTTCGTGTTTTGTTAATAATGTATAAGTGGTCGTTGTGAAATCGCACGTGGAACACTTCAAATCGGATTTTGAAGACTTTTTAACGGGCACTTTTTCGAATTGTTCTTCGATTTCGTTCTTTGTCTGCGAATCCTCTTGCTGCTCGTCGTATTTGCTCGAAATATCTTCAGAATGTGCGTTGTCTTTGGTTTTTCTCTTTGGATGATTTATGGAGTCCGGCGGTTTGAATACTCCGTGAACCATTTTCATGTGTCTCAACAGTTTCTGATAATGCCTCGACGCATATAAGCAACTGGGGCAAGAATAGATTTTAACCTTTTCACCGTGCACATCACGAAGGTGAGTCAGATAATGTCTCGGATTCTGTGTAAAAAAACTGCACTCAACGCAATCATAGTTTCTCTTAATTTTACACTGGGGCAAATTATCACGCTCTTCGTCGAAATCGTTAATTTGCGGTGAATCTGAATTCGTATATTCCATAGATATAACTGTGGAACTTGGAGACGCACATGTGGTTGGAACGTCTTCCGATGATTCCAAGAACAGACGATCCCCGCTAACTACACTTCTGACTATAAGTGTATCGCCCGATTTTTGAACCATGGATGGAGATGCCATAGTCTGAAAAAAAAAACAATATAAAATTAAATTAAAAAAAAGTCATTAACTATTCAAATTCAAATTAACTGATGGAAAGTTGAGTAAAAATTGGGTTTCATATATAATTTTTTATTTTAAATATTTTTTTTTATGAAATGATAATTAAGTGTGACATTGACGATTAGAATTAATATAAAAAATATCAAAGTTTAAAAATTTTAAATTTTGCACAATAATTATATAGTTAGTATATAGAATAAATATTTTTTTCGATTATTTATATGTGATTTTCAGATATTTTCGCGTAATTAAAAATTAAAATGTAATTATCATTATGTCAAAATTTCCTCCTCCCCCCCTGAACATCGATTATAATGTTTTGACATGACATATACGAGTATACACATATAATACATGCGGTTATGTTTATATACAAATTATTACGTCAATAGTTAAATGTGTGTCAATGGTAGGGATAACGCAGAATACATTGAACTTCGGCATGAATAATGCTATAATTCAAAGAATTCGCTTTTTAGTACAAAAATAAAAAAAAAAAAGAAAAATGTCAAATGAGTGAGAGTGTGACGATAGCGCTTATCTCTCTTTCAAAAGTAAGTTTGGCGATTATGTAGCTGAAACTTTTTATAGTTTGTCTATAACAAAAAAAAAAAATTTTTTTTTGCTCTAACCTAGTTTAATGTACTTGAAAAAAAAAAGTTATAAACGATCGTAAAAATATATTTTTCATGAAAACTATATTTGTATTATGCGTGTTTAAATATTAAAAATTAATATAAATATACTTTTTATTTGAAGTCTTATGTTGTATTTGTATAATTCGTGTTTTCATTGAAAGACGTTGCACGTTGCATTTTTACAATGTAAATACTACACCGGAGCTACATAGTACGATAAAAATAAATTAATCAATAGCGCTACAACTCAATGTGGGCCCGGGACTCTTTCAAACTCTCTGATGTCAATCACGCCCAACTTTGTATCATATATATAGTATATATGACGTGTCATTTCATTCTAATTAATATATAAATATCATTTTTAGATTTGAACCTAATAAATTATTGTACTCTAATACGACTATCGCAAATATTTTACGATGTTTTTGCAAAAAAAAAAAAAAAAATCGAAACGAGCAGCAGGAAATGAGAGACGTCATCCGCTGGGGTTTAACATTTCATTTTTCGTAATAAAAATGCGATTTAAACGAACCATTTACCCACACGACCATCGCAGGTGTCGCCAGTTCGATAAGTATACTTAATAGCATTCGCGTTTCTATTATTGTTACACTGGATCGATGCAAATCATATCATATTCTATTCCATAGAATATTATTCGGATCTCTCGGATCATTATAGCATTTTTTTTTTTAATTTTGATTAAAAACAATAATAATAATAATAATAAAAATAGTGATGATAATATAACAATAGTAAGACGATGAAACGGAGCGATCTTGGACAGTTTGCACGTCGAGCCGAGATGGGTCGATATAGTGAGGACGACGGGCGGACCTCTTGCGTTGCCAAAAATGCAGCGAGGCGAGCGGACGAGGGGCGCGGTTGCGGGGCGGAGAGGGTGTACGGCGAGGGGGCGGAGGCCGGGAGGGCGGAGGCGCGCGCGGGGGGGCGCCGGGCTGACAGCAATCGATATCGCAGAGCAGCAGCTCCCGAGGCCGCCGTTGCTAGGGGCCGTCGCCGCGGCCGCCGAACGCCAAGTCGTACGCCATTTACCAATCTACATGTCCTACCCATGACCATCGACATGTCCTACCCTGAGTCCGACATTTTTACCCAATATCCGATGATGTGACAATTGTGACGATGACGTGCAAGGTCATCACTTCTTGCAGTCTTAGTCCCGATGCGACATTGGGCAATATTCGATATATATATATATATATATATATATATATATATATATATATATATATATATATATATATAAATGCATTGCTATGCCAACCACGTTTTGTCAGGGTTAAAAGATTAGTTCCATTTTCCGGCAGCTGCATTAATCAACAATTGAAACACAAATCATCAGACTTACTTGTCTTACTTTCAAGTCATAACATGATGATTAAATGTTCACATTACATTTTCAATTTTATATGTTGAAATTTGAAAATATACATGAAACGTCACACAATTTTAACCGGCAGTGATGCCATATACTGAATTACCAACTAGACTATATAGCACATGTCAAAATATCGTACCATGCGATTCCATAGTACTCAGGAGCGGCGCCATATTGAAGCTGAATCACTAAAGCCGGTTCCTAAACTTTCAAGAATTTCGGAACGAAAATTTTAGCAAAATATTAATATGAAAAATAAATTATCGAATAAATATTTTTTTTAAGTAAATCGAGTCGTTAGCTTTATGCTTTACTTTTCAAAAAAAAAAAAAGTATTATTTGAACATAACGAAAAATTTCTTTATAGAATACGATCTCAGAACTAATTGTGAACTTTCACAATTCTGTATATATATATATATATATATATATATATATATATATATATATATATATATATATATATATATATATATATATATATATATATATATATATAAATGAAACGATGACCTGAAAAAGTTTCAGGAAGTCTTTTTGGCAAAGTAAACTCTTGCCCGAAAAGTTTTTTTTCCTCATTTAACATTTTTTTTTATCATGTAGTATTTTATACTATATATTATATAAGATTAGTATTATGCGATAACAAATATGAATAATGAAATATTGTATTTTATGGCTTCCTCCTCTGTTTACATCCCTGCTTCGGAGGATTAATAGTCGTCATAATTATTTATACTCGGAAAATAGATTATTATAAATTTAATTTCGTTAACGGTCGAATATAAAAATTATATATTTGTTAAATTCATAGCTTTATATTATTACACAATGAAATAAGGTCGAATTCATTTTCATATATACTCGTGTATTATATTATGAATGTATATATCTAACAAAATATTAGTACATCGGATAAATTCGTCTATTTACAAATCCCTTATCTTGGATTACGTCATATATATCCTCGATTGAACTCGTTTCCTCAACTGTTTCCAACAACAACCATCGGACAATGCCTCCCAAGGTGACCTTTTCATATTCAATGCAGGGATCTCCCAGGTGTCGTTTCAAAGTTAAGACGCGCACCTTTTCGTAATAGAGGATATAACTGCACGTGGATTATTTCTGATGTCGTCGAAAACATTTGGTGAAACTCAAAAGATAGACCAAAGTCCGCTGTCCACGTGTAGTTAGTTGTATACAATGTGTACGACCATCGAGGACAAATCTCAATCCTTTGGGAACAAAATCCAATATCGACCACTCACAGAAATAAAAATATGGGTCATAAACAACGAATTTTGTCGAGAATTTGGTGATAATTATTGTAACTTTTTCGAATCGAAATTGAATTCCGTTTCATTTTGAACTTCAATAAAAAAAATATTGCCTTATAATAAAAATTAACATATGAGATATTATTTCAAATTTTAATTATTTGATTATAATGCATAGTTTTAATATCGAACTTGGTATTACCATATTATATATATATATATATATATATATATATATATATATATATATATATATATATATATATATATCTAGTAGAGTCACTGTATATTTAACACGAATCGACTATTTCATAAATCTATTTTAAACTTCAACTTCATGAAAGACACTCAGAAAGCATTACCATAAATTGCTTAAATATAAATATATAGCAACATTAGTCTTAATAAAAGCAATACATTTCCATCAATTACCAAAATATAACAATACATCCAAGAGAAGCGGCCTCGTCGTAAATTCTTTCGAAAGGTTAAGGAAACCCCCCACGGGATTCTGCGCGAACCGTATATTGAGAATAGCTGGTCTATATAAAATCGCTGAATCGTGTAGGCAGAAAGAGATCCGTAGTCAAATTCTATATATTATTAGTTTTTGATGGAAAAAAATTAAAGCTACATGTTACAAAAGTGACGTCGGTTGTTTCGAAAAAACGTACACAACATGTAAAAATAAGGAATGCGATCAGATTTTTATGTTTTGATCATAGACGGGAGCATCATCAGGTCAAAGGGCTGGAGGTCTTTGAACTGATACCAAATTCAATTGAGCAGAAGCACGGAAGACACATTTGACAACGGCAATCATATGGCACCACTTGCAAGGAATAAGAACGTCGGCGAATATTTATCACCGTTTAAAATTATATAACGCTATATTTATGGCTGCAAATAACAACCAAACGTGAGCACATACACACATAAATATATATATATATATATATATATATATATATATACTGCTGATTTTTTTTTAAACGCGATAATTTCCGGCAGAAAGATATAAGTGCATATAATAAATGATGGTCAGTGTTTTATGCGATTTGGAACTATGTATCTGGTAGCATTATTGATATTAAACATATTTAAAAAAATATGTTATATTTAAAAATATGGTTGAAAATCTTTAAATTAGTTAACGATACAAATTATATCAAATGAAGCAAGCCCTAGAGACGCCACTGGCAACGCATATACTAAAATAGGTATACAATCAAAGGATCCTGCTGACTTTCCTTCTTTACACAATAGAAGCGTAACGTACGAGCAAACAGACGAATGGTGGGTGATTTATAACTAACTAACTTGTTAAGGATCAAGGAGACTTTCACTTTCATTTCTATGAATGGTTGTAAATATTACATATATATGTATAAATACACGGACAAGGATCCTTTTTTTTTTCAATATACCATTTTAAAATAAAACAAGATTCAGATTTAGCAAAAAAAAAAAAAAAATGTTTTTCTCAAATATATTCAATACAAAACGCAGTCATCTGTATATTCTATAATTAGCCCATAACGGTTCAAATAGTATTGAAGTAGAAAGGGTCTAAAGAAGGTAAACGAGTTTAAAATAAGAGATAACTATTTCAGGACAAACTTTGTTCATTAAAAAGGATCAACCTAACCCTTAATATTTGCAAATTATACGGTAAACGCTACAACTACAATATCATCTACATTCCGGTTAATTGATATTGAATAACAACTGTAACTTAAAATTTAATATATTTATTCAAAACGACTATAACAGGAGTGTTTTTTTTTTTTTTTTTTGTATTTTATATATAATAATATAAGGTGATACAATTTCACATCGGTGGTTGTTTCCGGTTTACTGCAACCAAGTGACAACAAAAGGGAGGGTTCTATTTAACACGAGTTTATTTATAAAGATTGAACCACCAATCAAATATAATCATGAGCTCCAATATAAAATCACGCATTTATGGTATGAGTGGGATGTCCTCTAGATATTTTGTGCTTTTTGGTAACTATGACGTCATACTATCCAATTTTTTTTTTTTTTTTTTTAGTATATATTCCAAAGAATTGGAACAACGAAACGGAATTCGAGAATGTGTTCCTGCGTGTCTTCAAATTCCAGAAATTACTACGAATCAGACATAATAAAATTTCCAAGAGTTTATGAGCGCATCGTTAAAATCAAAGAAATTAGGTATAGAAATTTATATGTATGAAAATTCATGAGTCATACGAATAATGTGCTTACGATTTTTATTTTCTTTTCTATGTAAAAAAATAAAAATAAATGACAGAATGCGATGAATATATAGAAATATTCAGTTTTTTTTATGGATAAATGTATAAAGTTAAATCTCAATCACTAGACTAAATTAATAGAATGTTAATTTAGTGTACAAACAGATTCAAGATTGAATTTCATTCAGAGTATATTACCTATGGCGAAATTGGCAATATCAATCTTTAGATCGACTTTAAGAAACTTTAAGACAGTGTTTCCCAACCTTTTTTAGGCCATGCCCCACCTTAATATTTCTAAAATTTTTATGCCCCCCTACATAATTTTTAACCTTCAAAAATTGTTTTGTTCGTGTCGAGTCCATTTTAAAATTGCCCCCCCTTAACTATCAAATTGCCCCCCTGTGGGGCGTAGGCCCCACGTTGGGAAACACTGCTTTAAGAGATCGTAATTTTTAAATTGCTGAAAATTACATTGAGATATAAAACTGCCTAATAAAATGAAATTTCTACGTTTATAAATATTATATCGACATAGTTTTCAGTAACTACATTTAAAGTTTTAATATTACTTATAATAATTTGATTTTATATATATAAAATATAAATTTAATTGAGACTATAGATTTGTAAAAAGATATAATCGTTAATATATTTTAATTAAATTTAAACTGAAAAGTTTTGCCTGTTAAGAAAAAAAAAAAAGTTGTTTCAATAAGAGATCCCACATTGTAAATAGCGTCAATCGGGTTGCAAACAGTTTGCAGGAAAGGAGCAAATCGAAAACGATCGCACGGTTTCCGCAAGAGCGAGCATACGCGAACGTCAACGAAGAAGAAGAAGAAGAAGAAGAAGAATAAGAAGAACATGCTGATGACGACGATGACGATGATGATGACGATTAAAAATAAGAGTTGTTTCGTATAAAATCAACAATGATCACCGGTGTCGTTCTGGTGCCGGTTGTTCAGGAGGTGACGCCGCGGCTGCGCACAATCGGCAACCACCTCACGCCAAGGGGAAAACACATGCGTGGTGCGGCGTTGCTGCTTGTATCAGCGGTGAGCATCGGAGCAGGGTCACCCTGGTTCTGTGTTGTTTCGCCACCCTTCTTCTCTCTTTCTGATACCGCGTTGAGGGCATCAGTTGTCGTGCGCTCGCACGTGCGCACGTCTAACCTCGTGCCGACCCCTGGACCACCACCGCGACTAACACCACTAGCAGCCGCACCACCTTCGCAATGAGACCAGAGAGCAACGGCGTCGATGCGGCCAACTCGTGCGGCTGCTCCTCTTCAACTGTCCAAAAGCCGTCATCCTGCAGACGTGTCCTTTCTTTACATTTTTATATATATATATGTATATATTTATATATATATATATATTTGTTCGTCGAGGCAAACCCTTGCAGCTCTCTCATCCTCGATGCGAATTCAGGTTGTCGCGTCGCTTCACTACTATACATGTTCATACGGTACACACGAACGCACACACGTGTGTGTTTATTATACCGAAATAAAACGCAGCTTCTAAATATCGAAATGCCAAAGGGAACATCTGCACGATGCGTCTCTTAAGCGCAACTACCCTACGCTTATACTAAAAAAAAAAATCGAACGATATCGCTAATATAAAATGAATTCAAATTATTTTTTAATTCAATAAATTAATATAAATATTAAAATTAAAAAAAAAAAGGATTATATATAATTATACATCCAAATTTGTCTATTTTTATATACAAATAGCATATCTAAGTATGAAAATTAATATATTAAAAATATCTGTATTTTTTTTTTGTAAAATAGATTAAATTTCGAATAAAAATTAGAATAATTCTGAATCAGAAGTACAAATATATATATCAGTTACCACGTGATAAAAAATAATCTACGACAACTAAATAATATATCAGAGTAAATCTACAATTGCAGTTTAAGTCAAAAGAGCGAAAAAAAAAGATAATGATACAATTTTATTACAAAAAGTAAGTATTAATAAAAAAATCGAAAGATTAGATAAGGTTACCAACGCGGATCCTTCATACAAAATGAGTAAACTGGGCTAAATAATGCATCCATGATATTGTATTTTTTTTCGTGTGTGTGTGTGTGTATACACTTCGAACCATCACAAATGTTCAGATTCTGCTATCTTCACATCGATGGTTTCCGGTCCTCTTAAGCATCGTCGTCATCATAGTAAAACGTGTGTATGTGCATATATGTGTTTTAACATCTGTCGTTCAAGACGATGGAATGGCTTGACAAAGACCATAGACCATCGCGAATCGAGTTTTTTTTCTATGGTCATAGTTTAGAAATAGCGAAGTGAAATTGATCGATAACATTAAACATTATTTCAATATTTGTAAATATAGATGAATGATATATAAATATTTAGTAATAAATTACTTTCAAACAACTTAAGATTAGATTCTATCTAGAATTTACTTGTTTGTGTGTTTTGTATTATAATATTATATATTTTTTTTTAAAAAGGGAAGACGAGATAAAAATTGAGCGATGAAATAATTCTATATAAAATAAAATTATATTACTTATATGCATATTTCATTTCCATTGATTCAATTAATATGGTATTTTTTTTTTCAATTTAACTTTTAATAGACTATATACAGAAGATAATATAATTATTGAGTAAAAAAATAATAATCATTATCTTCATCAAAGTAGATTTAAAATATTTGTACGCAATTTAAACGTAAAATTGTTTGTATGCTTATCGATGACATTCCGATCGTTCGAAGAAGTATATAGATCTGCAATATCTCCAGATCTAATCGCAACACTATTATCGAACATTAAGAAAAACATCGTTCACAATAATAATAATGGTCGATATTTAAATGATCCCGTGATGTCTCCGAGCGTCCGCGCAAACAAATCGATATTGCGGCCGGTGCATGATTCGAGTCACGATGTGTCGCGCGTCTACAGAATGAACGGGCCTCTGTGATAATGATAAGGCGGGACCAGACGTTACACGCGCGCAATAAACATTAGTTAATCGCGTTACACATATGCGAGACCCGGCAACGTTGCACACACGCCGACCAGTGAAACCAAGAAAAAGACGAGTCCCAGAACTGGGCAGCATAGAGATGGTGAGGAGAGACAGACACAGAAGAGAGGAGCGGTTGCGGTCTAAATAGCATATCCACACACACACACACACATATATATATATATACATATATGATACATAAGTATATATAATACACACACGCACGCACACACGCAATGGGATAAACGGAAGGGAAAAAAGAGTGGCGTCAGTGTCATGTGGCAAGGCAATGGTGCGTTATGGGCGGGTCTGGATTGTCCAGCCGTCCCTACGCATGCCCGTCGTCCAGGTGCGCCCTCGGCAGCAGCTGCCAACGTCCCAGTCGACCGCGCCCCTCAAACCCTCACTACTTACTTCCCCGATTCCTCACTCTTACCCACTTTTCCTCTTCCCTATACGTTGCCACCTTACGGCCTTTTCCGCTCCTCTTCTGGCCTTCTTCTTACGGATCTCTCATGAACGCCTACGTCACCATTATATAGAGTGGAGCCATCGCGATGGCGATACTCTCTCATAAGGGCATCATCAACTAAAGGGTGACTTCCGGTAGGGTAACCTCGTTCGTTTGAAGCACACTCGTGCGGAACTATTGGTATATCTGCATAAAACTTGATTTCGCCATGTTTACGATTGATTTTTTTTTTTTTTTTAATACGACCGTCGCATGATTCATTAGTGTTTATGCAGTAATAAAGCACCTTGCATTTAGATACGAATGACGTCATTTATAAATTATAAAATATTAAAAAAGATGCTGCAATAATTTCGATTAGTGCGATTTATAAAGAAAAAATAAATTGATAGCGGAACAAGTCTAAACGTTCATTTAGTGTTATCATTAAAATATTTTAATGCAATAAGTACTTATAAAATTATGTAATTATCATGTAACGTTGTAAATAATGACATGTCATTTGATATCTGACATTTATTAGCAATTACGTTTTAATAAATAAATGATTTTATAACTGCAAAACTGTTGAGTAAATGAAATAGCAAAAAAAAATGTCAACAAAAAAAAATTAAGTACCAAAATCATCTCTATATAGATCCATTGTGCCGGTGCTATTCAAACCTTTTATAGTTAATTCGTGCTGCAATATTTTCATCGAATCACAAACTGTAATGTTAGAATCGTTTTTTTTTAATTATATTTGGTTTAAAATATTTTAAACTATTTAAGACAGATGTTCTTAACCTTTATAGCGATCAAAACTCCTTGAAACTAAAAATAGATCTTTACGCTCTATAGAGAAAATTTTATTTAATAAAATATTTAATTTTATAATTAACAGCAATAATTAAAAACTTTAAAGATAAATTTTGCATTTAGATGTGTATTTTTATCTTCAACGATAATATATTTTAATTTTGATATTTGAATGATCGACGTTCAAATACAAAATTATATGTCACTAACTGTAATTAGTCACAATGGTTTTACTCATTTATAGTCGTTGTTTTATTTTAAAAACAAGTATTTTTAAATAAAATCAGTGAATATTCTTACAAAATGTCGAACGATTTTAGTTTCGTTTTTTGTTTTCAATACGTAACAGCTTGATCTTTTTGAAGAACGTGATGCATGATGGCAAAAGACCAGTTTTGGCCATTTACATACTAGAAGGGTGCTCTATTCGGCTTCACGCGACATCGCACATGCGCCAGTAACCCATATTTGCATGAATCGGAAGAATGCAAAGACGAAGGTCAAATCCTTATAGAAATAAACAAGACCATAAAAAAAAAAAGAACAGAAGTCTTCTTCGCGTTTGCCAAATAGTAGCCGAGTTAGATTTTAAACAGCAACAGCGATACAAACGTATCAAGAGCGAAGTAGGATTTAATTGTTGAAAAAATTGGTCGACGAACAAATTGACTTGTGGGTGTAGCCAGTACCATTTCGAGTGCATATTTTAACAGTGATGGTTATATACAACAAGATGGTCAGCTAAAATTGGCTTAGCGATGACGACCGACGCCGCTGCAATCGTAGGAAACTATTGACCTTGGTGTCAAATAAAACAAATTCCATTTCAGAACCTGATGCCGTTGCCGCCGCTTCAGAATGAACAATTTTATTTGAACGGCAAGAGCACAAGATTGACTATATATTTTTGATAGGTCAACTTTAAAATTTCAACAGTGCAACGCAAATTGAAGTAATACGAATGAAATATAAAATATGATAATAAGACATGGATATTGAAGTTCAAATTCACGAAATAATTGTAATATAAATTATATATTGTTATTGTTTTTTTTTAATATTTAATATATCAATTTATAGATGGAAAACCTGTGATTTTTGTTTAGAAAAATATACTGAAAGTAGAAGATTGGTTTATATTGTAAAAGCACCTTCTGAAGACACAATGAGCGATGGTACAATAGTCTAAGATGTCCTATACAGTTAAGGTAGTACAAAAATACACATACATATATTTATATATAGTAACAGAAATTGAGCTAAATTTCTGGATGCATTTCTTAGATTTTGTACAAAAAAAAAGAAGGTGAAGACGAAACGCAAATAACATTCTGAAACAGTGATTATCAACAGATGGTCATTGAAATAATTGTTCTGAACTAAATCCAATTTTTTATTGTTCTGTTCTAGAATCTAATATTTTTAGAAATAAAAAATAATTAAATTATAAATTGATTACGAGTGGTAAGTCTTGTAGATTTAAAACGTAAAATATTGACTGTTGAAGCACAAAAAAGGAGCGCTCAAAACTAAAGGGTTATCGGACTACTAAAAGGTCATTTACGGGAGCTGATACTTGCCTTTTTGAACAAAGTAATATTAGGGAAGTTTACCGCTGTCAAAATCGATATATATATATATATATATATATATATACCATAAGAAAGATTATTACAGGTTTATATTATATAAAGTAGAAGATGACGTATAATAAATAATTAATATGTTTATCGGTATTAGCGTACATAATTGTCGTTTTTCTCTGAACGTTTCAAGTTAAGTTGTTGTTGATAAGATAATTTTCTACAAGAATACGAAGAAGACTGACAATTTCATGCCGGCGACATATGAACAAACATTCTTGTTCACTATCCACCAGTCAGAGCATAGTTCATGTTGGTAAGAGATAACGCGCGTTATCGCCGTTTTGGGATCGCTTGGTACACGATGGCGGACACGTCGTCCCATCAGACCTCGAGAAGGAAGGGGGGGGGGAAAGTGGCAAAGGAGGGGGGGATCGACCAAGGTGACCCCCGTGCCACTACTGACTCCTGAGGCCAACGCCGACAACTTGAGCCCCATACCAGTTAATCTCGATCGACAACCCTGGGGAGGGTTGCTCTCGAGCAACCGCAATGCCGCATCAAAAACTCTTATATATACATCTATATGTATTACGTAACAGTAAAACTCTAACTCATATAAATCCTTTTGCACCATTCAGAATTTTTAGGAGTGTGATGTTAATTCTTTTTCAGTTACAAAGGTACTAATATATTATTATTATTATTATGAAGCTGTAAGAATGCAGAACATAATTATTTAATAGAAATTTATTAAATATATATATATATATATATATATATATATAATTATTTTTTTTTATTAATATAATATATCAATTAAATAATATAAATAATATGAACGTGTCGTTTTCGCAAATTCGTACAATTTAGGAAAAAAAAACGAACTATTTCGGTCTGCGAATTCTAAGTTGTGCCGACCTGGTGAAAAACAAATCGAGGCAATCAGAGTTCAACGGGCGCACGTACATAAATTCTGTAATGCGAATAATTTATATGTTGCTATTGTATTTGCATCTTTATACTCTGTTCTAATTATTTTAACACGTCATGTTGATACATATGAAGAAAAATAAACACTTAGCATTTATTTACTCTGTTGCCTTTGTTTAGTTAAACACACAGACACACACAGAGACGTTACTAGGTTAAGAAAAAAAAAGAACTAAATTCACATATAACACAAATTATGATACGATCATTATCTGATAGGACATTGTAAAAATGATAAAATTCATGCGGATTGTCAAACTTTTTAAATATGTCTAAACATTAATTTTGTATGCGTAAAAGGCAAAATTTTCACATACAAACTCGATACGTCAGTTGATAATAATGGTTAATGGTATAAATGGCGCTGAAATATCGCACCTTGACCTGAATAACGTCGCAGCTTAAAAAAAAATCGACAGTTTTGAATTATTATCACATTCGAGCCCATTATAAACCGAGCAAAATTTTAT
The DNA here is from genome assembly GCA_024500535.1 of Leptonema lineaticorne. Taxonomy (NCBI): domain Eukaryota; kingdom Metazoa; phylum Arthropoda; class Insecta; order Trichoptera; family Hydropsychidae; genus Leptonema; species Leptonema lineaticorne. The sequence continues at coordinate 2,598,582 of JANIJI010000012.1, read as the reverse complement.
CTTCCACAATATAATTGTGAATTATTTTCATTTTTCATCTTCAATATAAATATTATTTATAATACTACAATTTATTACGAAGAAGAATAGTCTTATAAGAATATAAGAAAAAAATAGCGTTTTAAAATGAAACAAATTTGAAAATGTCAAAAAAAAAAACACCCACAGGTCACGTCAGTATTTCGGATTACTGAATATTAGTATATTGGTCCGTCATGGAATGGGTTAAAACCCTGCGAGCTAATCTTGTTACGCAAAGCCAGTCTGTAAACACGGCTAATATATGGTGTGTAATCGAGTCTGTTTGTTTATCTGTTTGTCCGCGATGTTTTCAATTTTATTGTATAAAGAAAAGAAGATTTATTCGATCATTTAATTATATCGCTATCGGGATTTGTAAAAAGAGATCGCTAATAACGATGATGAATCGAGGTCTTTTCTATTCTTTTAATCTACATTCCAGCATCAACGATTTACGAATAATAATAATAAAAAGAACAATATGCTTTGATAAACGTTATCAATAACAATACATATTGCACTTAGTCTACTTGTAAATAATATGCGAAAATGTGTAATAATTTTTCCTCATATAATCGAAATATAAATATATGTTTAATAAAATTTAGCTCAAGATAAAAGTGAGTGGAGAAATCCTTAGAGAGGACGAGGATCCATTTTAGATAGTTGTGATTAAAAAAAAAAAATACGCGTTCAACATTCTGCATTTCTCACTAAACTACCAATCGAGAGAACATATGCGTTACCACCGATCGACATTATCGTATTTTCTTGAACATCAATCACTTTTATGCGGCTATACATTTTTGTTTTTATTCGAGCAAGGACCTCGAATCTCACCGCGGACCGCCTAAAAATATGCTAATTCCAATCTGCCTTCAAACCAAAAATGGTATAATAATAATAAATTGAAAAAAAAAAACACGTTGCATACGCGATTAAATCGCCAAATATATAAATCCGCGTTTAATACGAAAAATGCGCGATATTATTGTGGTCTATCGGAAGACGTCGACGGCGCACACAGAGTGTTATCGATGTCAAGGTGAGAGACAAATCAAAGGTTATCCATGGTCTGAAGAACGACTCTTGTTAGACTTGTCCAAATTTACCACTCGCCAAAAGGTCATCTGGGTCTCGATTGTTGGATGTAAAGATGATAGAACGCTATAAAGATGTCCACCAATGACACGATATATATATATATATATATATATATATATATATATATATATATATATATATATATATATATATATATATTCATCAGAATACCGATCGTGTTCAATCATACAATAAATTTTATATAATAAATAGTTTCAGCTGTGATTTTTCAGATTGGACCTTTAATATTTGGATGCGGTGATTGATGAATGATGAAATCAATTTCGGAAATGTGACCAAGACCAGATGTGTTCAAATGATTGATTGTAATATCTGTATAGTAATATCAATTAAAAAATAATACAAATTAAAATAATATTGTCAAGCTGTGACAAGTTTCATTAAAAAGCATAATTTAATAAACGCAACGGAATATTAATTCTTTCAGCATTATTTGAAGGTCGATGAATCGAATCGAATATATAATAAGCTTCATTGAATTAAATTCTAAAAATTTCCAGTAGAAATCTACCTAGTTTTGTAACGTTTTACTGAATTATCGATAAGGCCGTGTCTAGTTTTCGATCCAACATTTGGAAAAAAAAAAATAAAACGTATTTTTACTATAAAAGTTTACTTAAATAATGGTGTAAAAAATAATCGACTAAATCTTGATAATTACATAAGTTTTTAAATGTTGAAAAAAAAAATAATACATAAATAATTTTATCCTCATTTCGGACCGATTGTCGAAAACTTTTTCGTATGAAAAAAGGTTGAGAAATTTTGAAAGGGACATTTATAAAATAACCAGTTTCAATTCAGATTTATTTTTTAATAATGACAGTAAATTAGTAAAGATGACTTTTATATAAATGTATATATTTTTTTAAAATAAAAATTATTTATAATAAATCAAAACCTTGAAATTTGAAAAGAGACACAGGACCTCGTTCGTACCACTGATTAAATATATATATATATATATATATATATATATATATATATATATATATATATATATTAAACTACAAATACAAAATAAATTGATCGCTGAAAACGTGCGGATTAATTATCGCCGTTTATTTTTTCAGTAATTGATTACAAGAATATTGTTCGAGGAAAAAAAATGGATAAATTATTTACCACAAAGACAATGGCCAAGACAATGACTTGGTCTCAAATTTTAACGTCATCGTCAAAGAGTCAATGAAACAAAATATGCAAGTTCCAAAACAACTTTTAATATATTTTTTTTTCTCGTTTTTCACCGCTGAATAAGCTCAAATTATTTATATATACATTTTATTCGTAAGTTCAAAGTCGTAATAACGGCGAAAGTAATGTCATATTCCTTTCATCGTATAAATCTATTATATATATATATATATATATATATATATATATATATATATATATATATATATATATATTATTTATACTGCATTAAACGACGAGATGGTTCATAAAATTGCATATTTTGCTTTTGATATTCCAAATTTAATTTTTTTATACGATTTATACAGCAATTCTAAATTCGGAAGAATTTAATTTACGACATTAACGATTTTATATTCAATGAAAAGATTGAACGTTTTGAAATGTTTTATATAATTAATTACAGATTTAATAAAGAATAATTATATATATATATTGGAAGAAATATAATAGTATATAGAAGTATTATATATGAAGATAAGAAACTAATACAAAAAAAAGTATGGTAAGATTAAGATGGATGGATTACGTCTTCAGAATGAACGACGTGAAATCAAATAAAATCGTTTTCATGGCTGAATTAAAATGAAAAAGAATGTCTTGAAGAAAGGTTGGAATGTTGAAGTTCGATTATGATAATGTTTAATTATTTTTAAACAGTTCATAAATTATTATATTTATATTTAAAGACTTATAATATGAGTGTATTTTTTCTTTATTTAATAATCAAATATAATTTTCTGTTGAAAAAAAAAACTGACAACATTGCTCAAAGACGAATTCGTTTTGAAGAAACCACAGATAAAGTCGAATCTTATCTTGGAAAAGAAGAAAGCACGTTTTTCTATTCGAAGGTCGTCTAATATGAAATAAAAATGCAATATTATGCGATAACACGTTCGATGCCGGCGATTCGTTAAATAGATGTAAATCGATAAGTAATAATAAAACGGATAATGTTCAAGTAATTAAAATTATAGATAACGTTCAATTCTAGTCGACAAGTAAAAAATTAGTCATCAAAAATGGAACATAATCAAAAAAAAAAAAAAAAAACGAAATCGCCATTTTTTTTGTACATTGATTAAATTGTATCGTTGGAAAATATTAATTACATTATATAATAATCGATTATAATATTAATCATTATTATATATTTAAACCAAACAATGTGAATATCGAAATAATGGCCTAATTGATATTTTAAGTAAATGTTTTCAAATTCATTATTAGTATGTGAATATAAATTATCAAAATTAATTTAAAAATATTTAGAAAAAAATTCCTATATATATTTTACGATTTTTATTAAATATTAAAATATTTTCTATTGTCCTATAAAATTTATTATATTATTATTATTGCATAAAAGTTCGCCTTTATTTGTCAAATCTCGACAAACAAATTACGCCCGTTCTTACAAACAAAACATTTTTATTACATTAATAAAAAAATAAAGTTCATTTAGAGCGGATCGCGGTACGCGCATTTAACACCGCTGTTAACGAATAATTAAAAGTGTAGCGCAAAAGAAAACAAAAATTCGTTACCACAAACGAAGTCAACGAATAAAACGCAGCAAAATCAAATAAAAAAAATATATATATCAAGACGATTAAATTCTATCGCGAACGCAAAAAGTTTGAGAACCACCGCAATATGACGATACGCGGACAACGTAATTTCATATTAATATTCAACAGTAACTAACGGACACAAAGTATCATTAAAATATAAATTTTATTCTAAACACAATTAGACAAAATATGGATCCTCACGATATTCAAGTGCTTAAAATATATCGACAATAAAATTACACACATTTAAAGTTCAAAATTCGTTCATTATAATTAATGTATAGTGATTTCTGAATTATATACTCTATATGCATGCATCGTATATATATATATATATATATATATATATATATATATATATATATATATATATATATATATATATATATCCTGATACAATATAAATCATACTTGCAATGCACACGTATGATGTTATGCGTTCTACCACGAAATGCAATTACTCCGCAATTACAGTGTATTTAGTACTGGCAATGCGATACTGACGTCACATAATATAGCACCGTTTGCTCATTGAAGTGTTGCACGATGTCAAATATCGGACATTTTACATGTTCGCATCCGAAATCTATCATGTCAATTGGCTGATGCTGCTTCATTGCCAACATCGTGCATATGAAATGTCGCAGAGTGAACGCATTGGGTTCTTGACTGGGGTCGTAGAAAGCAGGGTGTATATATACATATATTATATAAATATATATTAGAACAGGGTTTCTTCTATAACACCCTCATTGTCAGGGTTCAAAGTCTGGGAAGTAAATGATAGGGGAGACTGCGTATGAACTCTCATATATGACACCATTATTTCAATTGATACTATGTATTGTTTTTTTCTATTGATTATAGATTAATATTGAAAATATTCAATTACAAAAAAAATAAAATCTATATATAGCAACTTCCAATATTTTCTTCATATGTTCAAAATTAAATAAAAAATATAGAATTTTTTTTATATAAACTATCATTATAAAGAAGAAATTTATCAGATAACGCGTTGAATGATTATGACATGTCTAAAAAAATAATAATATAATTTATTATATATATATTAGATTAATTAAGAAACAAATCTCGACAGTTACTCGTATAAAATAAAATGATATTAATCACGTAATATGAGTGTTATAATTATATAAATATTTACATATTTGAAACAATACATTTTAACCAATATATACCATATAATGTGATAGATAGTCTTTCTTTTATATGACTCCATTCTGTTTCCAGTGGAAATGCATCATTAAAAATGCGTAATATACACTCATATATATATATATATATATATATATATATATATATATATATATATATATATATATATATATATTCGTGCAGGGTCGGATTTATCTCATAAATTGAATCTATCCTATTTCAAAAACTATAAAATTACAATGCAACATAATAATTATACGGCATACGTAAATTGGCATAGCGAGTACAACTAGTCGTATTCATTCGTGTTGTGATTGTGCGCGGATTGCTTAACTTTTACTATCGCGACAAATATTGCCGTTTCAAAGTGGATGTCAGTTAGTTATATAGATGCGAATGCATGTTTTTAGTTTATTTTCTGGTGAAATTAGGACGTTATTTTTTTTTTTTTTTTTTAGTATCATTAAAATATTACCAGTTCGGCCCATGTATACGTATGTGCATAAAATCATCACATCAATGACCGATTGTATGTATGTAAGTGGTTCGTATTCATTATATCATTGGAAGCGTTGAACGCGACAAAAACATTTTAATTATTAGTACTTTCGTGACGTTCATAATTGTTGTGCGTATGAAAGTATTGATATATATATTTTTTTTGTATTTTTGTAAGACAAAAGTGGTAAAAAAAAAAACAGAAAAAAAAATTAGGCTTCAAAAGTCTTCGAAAATAAAGTGCAGTGGATAGCTAGCGCATTGCGGCCAGATGAACAGATCGATTAAACATCGTCGAAGTTGAGAAGAAACGAGTCTTTTTTTTCTTTCTTTTCTTTCATGGTGTGTAATATGAATGAATCTTTGTTAAAATTGACAATTGAAAAAGGTAAGACGCACACATACACACACACATGTATATATATATATATATATATATATATATATATATATATATATATATATGCATGGTATATTTTTTTACAAAAGAAAAAAATCACGTATGAAGAAAGAAATGGAGTAAATCTACCCTAAAATTACAATAGCTGAAATTCTGACATGCGTAAAACTATTGAGTGTTACGAATCTTTACAATTCTTTTAATAATGATTTATTTCAATGTACTTCAATTGCGTATAATACTAATAATAATTATATAAAAATAATGTTTATTGATTTTTTTTTAATAAGATTTTATTTGTTCAACTTTCATTATTGTGATGATTACAATACACCTCAAAAATCGTCTTCAAAGAAAGAAATATAAATTAAAAAAAAAAAAAAACACGAATTTCGAAAGATCAGAATGTCGGAAAACGAAGGACGATTATATATAGAAATAAAATGCGCTTTCAATATAAAACGCAAAGGTAACAAGTGGGCGAAACAAACTTTCCAGCAAACGTGGTTTAAAGCAGAATACAAACTAGAAAAAAAAAAAAAGATTGACGTAGAATATAAACTATATAAACGTGTAAAATTTTCGTATATTTATAACATATTTTGTTTATTATTTAATTATACAATAAATATAAGAATTATATTATATTAGGGAAAATGTGAGTTTTAGTCATTAGTTCAACAACCGAAATCAATATTATATATATATATATATATATATTTAATTTATTTGTTTATATAAAAACGAGTCGATAGCTCTATGATCAATCAACATTTATTTTAAATATATAAAAATCAATATCGTTCGTAAAAAAAAAATACGGTATCAAAATCGTAAAAACGAAGTCTGAAAACTGGAATGAGAATATGGCATGGGGAAGTCGCTAAAGAGAAGACGTCTCTATGCCTTTTTAAAGCGTGTGCGAATCGAAAGGGACACACACGTTTAACGAGTGTTGGCCGACGATCGGACCTGGTATGGAAACGTCGAATGTCTTCAACGTCGTTTAGGACACAAGAGTGAGTCAGACCAGCGTGGGCGTCAGCTGGAGGTCAGCAGCACCAGCTACGGCGTCAGCAAAAGTATTCAGCGGCTTTATAAACGACGACGACGACGACGACAACAACGACACAGCAGATGCGCCGACGTCGCCATGTGCCAATTTGCCGCTGGTCTGGTCTGGTCTGGTCTGGTCTGGCTATGTTGCAGCATAGTCGGCCTGTGCCAAACAATACTGAACTATTCACTTGGAACGCAACGTTGCGACACTCTCTTCCAAATCGACGTTCACAATTATTGGACTCGTGAGGACGGATCGATTCCCATTCGGCGACCTTCTGATTTTAGACCGAATATAGATATAAACTGCTCTTACTCGCAAATAACGAGCGAGTCATCTTTTTAAACTCTGACGATAAGTCTGAGCAATCCTATTTTAGACTATATTGAATAATGATAATATTTCAAGTATAACATATAAAATATCACATTAAATTTCAAATGAATTCGTTTGAAGCAAATGATGCAATATTATAACTCAGCACTTCCGTTTATGGATTGAAGACACAAACAATTTTCAAAATATTGAGATATCGTGAATTAAGATACGCGTTACACAAACTATTGTTTTAATACAAAACAATGGCTTTTTCCGCTTATCATGTTTTCAATATTATACAGATAGGGGTCACATTTTACATGTTACGGTTTGCCCTTAAAAATAATCGTTCAAATCTACCGCAAGAAAGAGATTTTAAGTCATACGGCAATAAGTGGTTTAAAATATTCACCCTTTTGATAAATGATGTAATTCAAAATCAGATGACATATTTCGTGATACGATATAAAAATTTAAATTGCTAAATAAATGTAATGTACTTATAAAGTAAGTTGAACGTTAGACCAAATGAAAATACTGAAATATCTTGAATATGAAACGTAGTAAAATATAAATAATGTCTGCAAATAGAATTACGTATAGTAAAATTTAAAAATGTAAAATAATAAATTTATTATTTTTTTTCATTTTTGGACCATCCATTATAATTTATTATACTGATAAAAAATATACTAAAATTTGAGTTCAAAATCGAACAATAGTTGAATACTTCATATATATATATATATATATATATATATATATATATATATATATATATATATATATATATATATATATATATATTACTATTAGGCGGTATGGAGAAAAAAGGTTAACGACCACTGCTTTAACGCATACCCGTGTTTATTTACGTCAGAAGTTGATCGACTTGGAAAAGTTTGGATAACGGAGGATTTAAATTGTAAAATACAAATGTTGGATGTTGTCTTCTGGTCCATATAATGAATAATGCATCAAATCAATCCGATAAAGACACATCTTTGAATCGAAACTTTTTTTTCTTATACTATATATTCACGCATATGCTTTATAACTTCCATTGAGATTTGATAATAGACTTGATGATAACAATCTTCGATTTTGAATATGGAAATAGACGAGTGATTTTTAAGCTTCTAAGATTATCGAACCACAGCAAAAAAAAAACTCTAGAATCTATATTAGTATCAGATTTAAATTGCACGATTGGTATATTAATTTTGCAAAAGAAAAAGATGAACAGATGCATATGTAGACATTGAGTAAGATCTAATGACTCACGATGATATAACTCATAATATAATCATCTTATTTTCTGAAAGTGGACACGTCTTCAACATAACCATTGTCTTCTCGTCGATAAAATTATGACACAAAAATGGTCAAAGAATCGATATCGAACAAATCATAAATATTGTTTTAAAACGTACAAATAGACGTGTTAATAATTTCATATAATAATAATAATAATAATAATTTATAAATGTATTTAAAAAAAAACGAGTCGGCAGTTCTACATTATATTTTCATTTTTTTTCGAATCATTTTAAAGAAAATCATATGTAAGATCCGATATTAAATATTTTATTTACATGTTTGAAGTAGATAACAGAGATGTTTAATCTGTGGTCTGCACTTTCAAAACAAATCATGATGATATCATCAAATTATAATGCGTTAAAAACACAATGTGAATACATCATAATTTAATTAGGTTTTTTTTAAATATAAATAAATTAATTTGCGACAAGTCATTACACGTGTGTTTATTATCTTCAGTAAGTATCCAACAATTCCACGTGGGGGATTTTAATAAGTGTAATGACACTGCTGATGACGCATTGTAAACAAACGTATATAATTGTATGCATACGAGGCGTTCAGAGTTCAAGGATGCATTTGCATAAAACTCGATTTTCACAAAATGACGTCTGAAAATAATAACTGTAATGCGTCTGAAAATAATAACACTTTTACTTTTATATCGCCGTCTCTTATTGTTCAAGATGCAGTTTTTTTTTTTGAAATTTGAGAACCATATTTTAACAATATTGCTAACAAGTTTCATTTAGTAAAACCGACAGTCGATATTTAGTTCTTTCTTTATTAAACAAACAATGTGTTAATAATATGAAGAAAAGACGACATGGATTCTTGACATAAAATTGTTTAAAAAATGAATAATAAATATGATATTATTATGACAATGTGAACAATAAATAAAGAAAGATTTCTGTTATTGAAGGACAAGCGTGAACTTAACTGTCAATATCTATTAAAATCTTAGAAAATGTATAGGTAGCCTATAATAGATATTGATAGAAAATTGTATGCGCTTGTTAACAGACTTTTTTTTCGAACACATTTAAAAACATGTAGACAAACGAAATTACAAATAAAGACATATTTTGAAGTTTCACTAATGGTTTGTAAATATTGATGTTTGAAGGAATACAGATTCTACAATAAGAAGTGAATACATGAAAAGGCAGTTTAATGTACAATATGAACAAAAAACGAAGTATAAAACATTATATATTTAGAAAGAGGAAAAAAAATCAATTGTAAATATTCATATATAATATATCCAGTTCGTCAGTATGCGAAAAAGTCTACAATGTTAATTGTTCTATTTCGTTATCAGCGGTTATCTTTCGACATATTATCAATAATTGAAAAAAAAAAGAACTATTTGGCGAAATACATGCAGCGGACATTTTGGTTTATACGATAGAACAACATGGCGTACGACCATTATCCACACAGTGCTCCAATTTCATAATGAACAAAGCGTTGTTGTATATAAATAAGCTTATATTTGCAACACGAAAGATCTTATAAGACGCGGCCACGTCTCCGTTTGATAAGACGTGTGGCAAGATGCTGTGAATGTTGAATTCGATAAGAAGGCAAAAAAAATGGCGGCCGTCGTTCGCGTGCGCGTTTTGCCATATAATGCGAAAGAAATAAACAAACGCGCCATTGCAAAACTAACCTTTGTTCTATCGGACGCGACCTGTGACGGCCATATTTTCTTCTGCGCGCTTCTGCTGATGCATTGAAATCTTCGAATGCGTTCATTTTATTTATTGTTCGTTGAATATTGAACGTGTTTAGCGACAGTCTGTCACACGTGCACTTTTTATTTTGTTGCACCAGAGCTGCCGTGTCACAACACTGACTATGATTATAGGAACAGAAGAAGAAATTATCATATAGGATGAGAACAAAAATATTTTTATCATTTTGAATAAATCTGTAAAATTGAAAGATGGACGTTTTATTATTTGGTCTAATTTTTTTCTTCTCAAAATATGCAAAAAAGAACTATATATATATAATATACTATAAACAAAATACAAATATGAAATGCACATTCATAGGAATGAACCTATAAAATCCTGATTATTTCCATTGTATATTATATTTATATTTGAACACGTTCTTTATTACTCATGATTATTGATATTTAGCAACGGCTATTATAATTTTATTTACAATAGAGATAGAAAAGCGGTGGTATATGAACTTTATTGATAAAATTTACACGGGGCAAAGAGTTGAATCAAAAATTAATCGTATATAATTTACAATAAAAAAAATAAAATAAACATTTTAGACGTATATTTGTTTATATAAATAATAAAATAATTAACGCTATATATAGAATATTGTTACAGTGTTTTTCTTCATACTTCTTCTACGTATATTAATTAAGTAATAATTATAAAAATAAAGGTCAAATAGTATAAAATAATTTCTATAGATATATATAGTATATTGTAGAAACATATGTGCGCAATACAATCACTATCTATTAAACGTGTCTAGTTTAACTATGCAATATTGGTAAGTGGTATTACCCATAAGTCACGAAATCACTAAAACCCTTAACTTTTGTTCACTAAAATTGAAAAAAAAAAATAGCTATAATTCGTTTACAAAACAGCTATTCGTAATGAGACAGTTAAATTTTAGATAAATTATTTTATATTAAATCGATTGAATATTATTTATAGATAACGCGCGGAAATATATATATTAATCACAATGCTAAATAAAAGTTTTATATAATAGATAATGAAAAAATAAAAAAAAAATAAAATTGAATTTGTCGTAATTGAACGAGCGTCTTCGAATTGGTTAGTACCTATATGAAATATTTCTAACCGTGAACAATTTCAAGTGATGATACAGCACGACGATGCCGTTCTTGAAAATGACCTCATTCTGATAAGGAAAACGCAATTTTACAACCATCGAATATCGTCGTCGTATAGTGATTTTTTATTTTTGTGCGTGCATGCATATATTGTACTATTTTTTTTTTCGAATGTGAATACGTCGCTTTTTCATATATATATATATATATATATATATATATATATATATATATATATATATATATATATATATATATATATACCATATATATGGTATATAAATGAAAATTATTATGAATTCGCGTCATTTTCAGAAACGACAATCGATTTTTGTCCCTTCCATACGAAGCGAAGCGGTTCAACAATAGAAGCTGGTCAACGAGGATTCGAGGAAAGTGTGACTTTTGTTGCTGAAAAGCTTCTGAAAGTTTTCAAGACTTGAAACAAGATCCAACGATGCGCACTCGAACGTGTCTGTTTTTCTGTTTTAATCACGATTTTGATCAATATCTAGATTAGATCTTAAGATGTGAATATAAAAATTCAGTGATGTCACTGAAGTATATAATATAAAATTATCACATAAATAGTTCACGAAGAAAATGTTTAAAAATAACGGTAATTGTTAATTGATACATTTATAATTAATATATGAATATAGCGATACACATTTAGCAATAATATAATTCGTGGAAGACAACAGGTAAATATGTGTCGAAATCGTGTTTTTCCCGAAGAACAGTCCAAGAAGTGTGTGATTAACATCATCAGTTTCGAGGAGTTGCTAAGGTTTGATAATAAAAAAAAAAAAAAAAAAAAAAACGTATATATATATCAGAATAAACATATTGAATACGTATAACGATTCTAATATATCTTTCAATTCGAAAGATAAGCATCTTTTTATATATGATTGCATCTTTCAAAATGCCAGTTATCGATAAGTGGCACAATAATGCAAAGACTGAATGTGGAAAGGCAATGAATGGTTCATTTTAAAAACCAATTTTACGCTCATCTTTCAATTAAATTTGTAAAATTTCATGCCGTATATTATTATTTCATCATAAAATTATATAATTAAAAATATATACAAAATTGTTTTATTAGGAAAGTATAGAATGTTATGGGAATAATATTGCGGTATATTAAATTAGATATAAAAAGTATAAATATGTTCTATTTCAAATTTATGAATAGATATTTTATACATATCAATTAAAAAATTCTGAATTTATTATCTTAAAGATAGAAAAGACCAAATTACTCATGATCCAACGATCAATGGAAACGTTTCCATTTGATAATTATAATACAAATAAAAAATACAGTACGGAAAAAGATTAACTATAATTTAATCTAACCTAATAAAGGAGAAGAATTACATATTTTGACAACACGATAACATAAATTACAACGTTGTCGGTCCTAAGGACAACATCGTCTTAGGATAGAATTCGAACCTTGACCCATAGCTTACTAATAAAGCAACAGACACATTGATATTATAAAATTTAATTATTTTTCTCTTCAAAATTATAAGAATATAATTCGATTTAAATATATTGTTTTTATCAAATTTTAACGCTTGATTTATGCGGATCCATATAATATAATGCGACCGACGACAATTAGTCATCGTTATATAATACCTCAAATTAAAATTTAAAACGGCAAATTAACCTTTGAAACGACTCGATCTCGCTCTCCAAGGGATCCTTAATTTTTCCACAAAAAAAAAAGGCAACACAAAATATAAGCAAAAGCAAAAGACACGTGGACACACAAATGGAACAAACGGCGATATCGCCAACGAGACCCAACCTCGACAAACAATTAAACAAGTCTCGAAGAAATTATAAAAGATAAATGAAAATGTGAACCATTTGTACGAGATAGAGTGTATAAGGTTGCCTATCGATCATCCGTTTTGCGACGATTTAATAAATAAATAAATAAACCACGATAAATAAAATATTTTCATCGTATATTGCATTAATGACAATGCAGCGAACAAATTTAGCGCAGTTTCTATATGACGCGATTTACATAATAAAGCTGTGGTTACTTAAATCAAAAATGAAAAAAACTATATATATATATATATATATATATATATATATATATATATATATATATATATATATATATATATATATAACGTATTATGTACAAGGTTTGTTTCGATATTTATATAATAATAATGCGGTTAGGTATTTGATTACTGTGCCACTGGGTCTCGAGTTCGGTTCCTATCACGATTTTATTCTAACAATAAGCTAACATATTTTCATAATTAAGAATATATAATATTAATATTTTACATCTATCATAATTTTATTTATAATCATACAAAAAAATAGAGAAATCTCCGAATAATATAATTTTCAATATGAATAAATGCTGAAATTTTAGGTGTTATATATATATATATATATATATATATTGAATATTTAATTTATTCCCTTAGTGCAACCCTAGTAACGCCACTTTGTGATGCAATAATATTGTGTTGTTTTGATTCGGTGTGATCATGACACTGGAATGAATTACGCAAATAAATATTATAATTTGATACGTGCACAGTGAACGCGCATCAAAATTAATATTAAAAAAATAAAATGCTAATTTTTATTATTATCATATAAAAATACGAATGTATAAATATATAATATATTTTCATCCAGAGAATGTTGCGAAATATTTTTTTTTTGCATTATTATTTTTCCTGGATGAGATTTAAACTATTGTTTTAAGTGTGGAATTCAAACGACTTCATACAAAACACACTGGAAGGTCAAAAAGGTACAAGTAAACAAAACAATACTCGTAGTTAACCATTGTCATATGACATAACTATGAGTGCTGAATATGTATCACGCTTTATATATTACAATGGTTGTCTGGTGGATACCATAACGTGAGCTCGAGTGTTTTTATTCAGTGTAGCTCCGGCTTTAGACTACACGAACTGAGATATAAAATAATAATAAAATACTCCGTTATATAATACAAAATATTATGCATAAACAAATAAACGCACTGACCGCAATTAACACGTATTAAACTATGTAATCGAATAATTTATATATATATATATATATATATATATATATATATATATATATATATATATATATATATATATATATATATATATATAGCAAACAAAAATAATGAATTTCGTAAAATTTCATCGTTTTTGTTTTCGTAAAGTTACGCGCAAACAAACGCACAAACTGATTGTTGAATTTTAAACATGTCGTATATCTATAAGACATATCGTAATAAGGAATATCTATATTAAAATTATTTAATACATGAAAAAATGATTACAGGATAAACGAATGTACATGAATATTAAAGAAAAAAAAAAGAAATTTAATATTTCACATATTTTTTTCAGATTAACTCTACAGTTCTACAATATTATATTTTACTCTACAGTTCTACAATATTATATTTTATATCACTATATAATATTATGCGACGTAAAATCGTAATCTAATTACAAATAATTTCACAATCTTTTGTTCATATCTTTATCAATATAAATAAATCGAGGAAAATTCAAGTTGAAAATATTTGTTTTATACAGGACACTCTACAACATATATATATATATATATATATATATATATATATATATATATATATATATATATATATATCATTAGTCCATGAATGTTGTTTTAATAGAAGACCGCAGCACATTCTGGTCCTTCTATTCGACGACGTCACAGACAAACAGACACGCTGAAGATATAGTTCTAATGTCACAGTCTATTGGACTATGCTCAGATAGGTTCGATATATATATATATATATATATATATATATATATATATATATATATATATATATATATATATATATGCATACCGCAGACGAAAAGAATAATAAATAAATAAATAAAAAATTATCAAACGAAATGAAAAACAAAAAAATAGATACTCACAAAATTATCGTTCTTCTACCGCAGGTCCTCGTTTCTGCTGCGGCGTGGAAAATAAACAGAAGAGACCAGATTATCAGCTCGTCGTCAACCAAACGGCAAGAGTATTGTGTTTTATTTTATTTATTATTATTTTTTTTTTTTTGTGTGTGCGCTAGTGTGTGGCGGAGCTAAGGTCACTCCAAGATCGAGTGCTTGCGACGAAGAAAACGTCACCAAGAGGCCACCATCAGGCGACAAATCGATTTGGAAGGTTGACGACAATGATAAAAAACACACACACATATATATAAATATATGAGTACTATATATATATATATATATATATATATATATATATATGATGTGACACACGCATGCGAGCAAACGGCGGTTGATAAGAAGAACGACCGCACGAAACCACTTCATGAGGAGAACAAAACCAGATAACTCGATGTCTTCGCTTTGTAGATCACGATTTATTTATTTGCTATAACGTCTATATATATATATATATATATATATATATGTGTGTGTGTGTGTGTGTGTGTGTGTGTGTGTGTGTGTGTGTTACAATTTCCAAAAAAATGTGAAAATTACAAGGCGATGGTTGTTTTTTTATTCTTCTTCATTTCTTCTAGAGTGCATGAATGCATATGGGTTAAACCACGCTGTGTAGATGTGAATTTTTCGCGTGATATATTCGTGTGTGCACAGAAGGAAAACTGTGCATCGATGAAAAAAAAAAAGAAAAAAGAAAATTCGTCTATTCTATTGTTTGATATTATATAAATAATTATGCATAGAAAAAGACAATTGAAAGAATACCTAAATATTGAAAATATGTTTATTGGCACATTTTATGCGTATCCATAATGAATGCGAAATATTAATAAAAATTGTTAGATATTTTATTGGAATATGAAAGATCGGTTATAAATATAAAAAGCAAGAAATTTAATATTGCGAAAAGAAATCAAAGTTCAGAGATTACATGGAAAGAATCGTAAGATCTTTTTTACGTTTATATTATTTGATTTCTTATAAAATAACCAGTGGTTCAATTTTACAAATTCTTTTATTACTACAAATTTTGTTTAATTATAATATTAACCACGAATTTTGTATAAATTTACATTTTATACAAAAAGATTCAGCTAACATTTATATATTTTAAATTATAAAATTTATATAGTAATTTAGTACGGAAGAATCGAGCAGATTCTTCTGTCACAAAAGACATCATCTGAAACATCGACCTTTGCGCCTTCACTGATATTTCTTTTGACTTGTCTTATAACTATATATATGTACGTGTGTGTATGTAACACATTATATAAATAAAATGACAATAATTTATATATTGTTTGTACGTACGATGATTTATAAAGTTTATATTTATTAGTCGGTTCTGGCGCAAGCACTTCATTAATCCGACGATAAAGAAAGAAAAAAAAAAGATAAGCGAATCGACGTTTTTCGAACGAGTTTATAATTTTCCTCGCCACGTATTCTTATGAAGAATTTCTTCGTTTATATATTGTATATATATTTATAAACATTTAGTGTTAAAAAGTCAAAAGGCACAAGCGCACTGAACGTACGTTATCAGTTTTATAAGTCGTGATCTTTTTTTTTTTCGATATAATTGTGAACATAATCATCAGCTATATACTAGACTATTAAATTCGTATAAAAAGTTAAAACGAGACAATACTATATATACAAAAAAAAAAATTTTAATCTAAGATAAGCATATTCATTTTATACTTTCAATAACTGCAAAATATTATTTTGCATTTATATGATTTATTATTATTCAATTTAAATATATATAGTTAAATAAAAAACGATACACGGAGACAAAATTCAAACAGTCAAAGTCAGATAGGTTAACAAAACGATCTTCAATAGTATTTCAATGACGATAACAAACAGTTAACACGTATGTATATTTTTCTTATTATATCATACAAACCCAGATATTAAACTATCGACACACAGAGAACAGAGTTTAAAAATGATCCAAGAATCATTCATGACTAATGAAATAACTAGATATTTCTACAAGAAAAACCAAGATGATTTCGAGTGATTCATCAAAGAAAATAAAATTAATGCATAAGCACATCGGTTTATGGAGTCCATTCTATATACACGACTCCGACCCACTTAAATTTTTCACAGTGGTTTCTTTGATTTTTTATTTTTATTTTTCGATAACGATATCTAGATAGGGCCATTCGACGCGTAATGAGGTAATTTTTTTTTTCAACTGATACCAAAATTTATGACGAATTATAATTCATTATGTTCAGCGTATCGTTTTCGATTTTGCATCGGTCGTCGTTTATCTGCATGTTAGCCTTGACGTGCGATGAAGCGTTCGATCGTCAAGTCCAAAAACAAGAGATAACGATGAATATATATATATATATATATATATAATGATCGTCCTACATCTATCTATAGATGTGTATGCACATGTAAAATAGTCGAAACACTAAGGAAACAAGTGTACGCTGCGAAACAACGTGCGAAATGTCACCCGTTGCCCATAGTTCATGGTATCATAATGACTAATTATAATAGTCGTGTCACTAGAACAGGGAGATATGGCTTATTATATGTCTACTATATATATATATATATATATAATATGCACGTCAGATTGCAAACGATATAAGTGCATATAAATTTAACTAAATCGTCAAACTATTGCGGTGTGATAGTATGCGAGCGATATCGCAGGTTTGAACCCGCGACCGGCTAGCTAATTCGTAATATTTTTTTATTGGACACATCAGAATTATCATTTTTTTTATCATTACACTGTATAAAAGGTGCAAATATCGTAAGTAATTAGCGTATATATGGTATATATATATATATATATATATATATATATATATATATATATATATTATTTTTGCATAAAAATCGATACGTTTGATATGCAGCGGAAAAGTCGAAAGTTTATGAATGCAATGCTCGATAATTTTAAGCTCGACAAAATGAAAAACGAAAAAAAAAATGATAAAGATTCGTATTTTATTGGGGTCATAAAAATTGAATTATAATATGTGTTTGGTACTTTAACACATATACCATAATATTGTGACGTAAAAAAAAACTAACGACATTTTTGAACCCTGTACCAAAATTAAATAGTATTTTATATTTTATAATTTTTGATTATTTTCCTCAAATGTCAATCAAGTACTTTAAATTTACCACTTTTGTACATATTGAAAAAAAAAGACTGTTGTGGACACTGTTCATATCAAAATTGGATATCTTATCATGTGATATTTGTGTCATTTTTTTTTTTTTTTGTTACAAGATGACTATCGTAATTTATATTCAATACTGTATTATTTTCCGCGAAAATTTAAGAAATCATAAAAATATCTACGTAGATAATAATAGTAGATTAAAAAATTTAAAAAACAAAAATCCAAAAATTAAATGCATTAAAAATGATTAATTTTTAATTAAAAAAAAATTAATTGAAAATCTCTGATTCGTTTCCTAGTATATATAGTTCGTTTTCTTGGACTTCTTTATAAATATGGCGCATTCGAGTTTGAAAAAAAAAACAAAAAGAAAGACAATCGGCCGTTAAAAATATCATTCGATTCAAAAGCGAAGATACGTAACACACTTTTAGAAACACTGCCGAGGGCTTCTCAGATTTTACAACACTATTAGAATGAAAATGTTAATATAAAATATAAACTATTAAACGTTAATAGTCGCGCGAGGGAAATGAAGACATTTTTCGAGCCGTTTACCAATTTTTCCGTCATCAATTTTATGACCAACATATTGATTAAAAACAAAATAACAATTTTAAAATATATATATTTTAAGCTTTTTATTGCGATTTTAATTTATTTTGATTAAAATGTATTCATTTTTTTTTTGATATGATAACATATTTTCATCGATTTTCGCTATAATTAAAAAACAATTCGTGACGCAACATCGTCATAAAAACAACAATAATCGTTCGATAATTTAACCATAAGCACCATCATTGCATTGCAACGTTATCGTAAAAAAAATAAATCAATTAATTAATCTACCTTCATAGACGACGAGAAGAGCTGAAGACCGTCGATGGAGCGACAGTGTAGTGAAAGAACGAACACGAAAGAACTGGAAAGGAGTGTCTGACGAAGAAGTAGTCAAACGACGACAACGATAATGATAATGATGATGATGATGATGATGATGATGATAAAAACGATGCGTTGGTTGAAGGTGCGGTCCAATGTTTGAAGACTAAATATCGCAACAACAATGCGAGACCCGTTGGTGCAATGGCAGCCGCATTATCAAAAATGCCAAGTCGAGGTCGTCTCATCCCAACGAGCAAACTGCAGACGAAAATGACGACGATTCTCCAAATAACGACCGATACTTGAAGATTCTTCGAATCCGATCACTTCTTTCTACCACTCATATATATATATATATATATATATATATATATATATATATATATATATATATATTACTTCAATTTAAACTTTACATATAATACACACACACACACACACACACATATATATCGTTAAAAAATAAGAAGGTGAATTTGATGTAAAAACTGTGCCTCAAATTTAACATTTTACATAAATATATATGATGAAAAAAGAATTAGCAGTTAAATATTATTATATATACTGTCGAATTTTATAATAGCAAACGAAGATTACCGATACTAAAAAAAAAACGTGCAATTTTGCCTAATTATCAAAAATCAATCACGATGGATTGATTTAGATTCAAAAAAAAATATTGTTTAAAAATATCATTACTAATCGTTTCAAATAATGATTGAATTGTAAAGACTTTTATAAAGTCTTCTATTTTTTTTTAATATATTATTTTAACATAATACTGTCTTAATTAATAAAGCATTTTTCTGTAACGAATTAATAAATGTTTAAAAACAGTGACTAAATGAATTTTTTTCAAATATATAATTAATTTTTATATGACAGATTTTCTCTAACGTGCTAACTTTTATTTTAACTATTATCAGAAAACGCATCGTGAATATATCGTATCATTTCTAAAATTAAAATATTACTATTACAAGTTATAATTCTCGAAAGTAGATTACCGTGATGCTGCATAATCCTAGTTAAATTGCAAAATCAGAAAATACTTCATAGTATTAAGTCATGAAAAAAAAAAGTACAGTTTTGAAATATAATTAAATTCAATAGATATCTCAAATCCGTCGGCGAAGAATGAATCAAATGAAAGATTAATCTTTAAAATTTAATTAATAGTTATGCATGCTTTTCTTAACTGCAAAATATCTTATTCATTGTAAGCTTTAAAGTATCGATTTCTTTTATATTGTTGCACGTTGCATATATTGCATAATATTGAAATCATACAATAATTGATAAAAATAAAACGAAAAGACGTAATCATATTAAAAAAAGAAACCAGTTATGAATATTTATCATAATTTTCTATTTATACATTTATATCATTAATTATTTATTGTGTATAAAATCGTTAATTTCAGTTTAGTTTACAAGTTTATGTCGATAAAAAAAAATAAGTATAGAAACAGAAAAATGTTGTTCGGTGTAGCAATAAGAGATGAAAATTAAAAAGGAAAACATGTGAAAAACGAACATGTTCGATTGTATCTTAAAAATCTATCGTGTAAAATTATTGCGTCGTGTAATTAAAATTCGATTCATATATATATATATATATATATATATATATATATATATATATATATATATTTATATATATATATATATTTATATATATATATATATATATATATATATATATATATATATATATACACACATACAATAATATTATTGATAAAATACTGAAGAATATTAATAAAATAAAGCCGATAACGCATTTAATATATACGAAGGCGATCGAAATAAAAGACGACGGTTTTTCATATCCGGTTTAACGAGGAAAATAATAAAGACTATAAAGACTGCACGAGGAAATTCCAATAATGGCAAGATTCTCATATTAAACAACTGTTGTTATACGCGAATGGTTCTTGTAAAAATATTAGCATATTTACTAACGTTCAAAGGCGATTATTTTATTATTTAATTGATCTATTTCCATGTTATCATATTAAAAAGTTGGAATATTGAAGTGCAATATGTCATACTGTGATCAAAAAGTAAGATAAATTTGTTTATAAAATGTAAATTCTTTATTTATTCCAGCCCTCGAAACAGTCGGAATAGTCTTTTTCCGGTATAGCTTTCAAGATCTTCTTCGAATCGGTTTTTATCTTCTCGATCGTGTCAAAACGGCGTCCCCGCATTGGCCTTTTGAGTTTGCTGAATAGCCAGAAGTCGCACGGAGCCAAATCAGGCAAATGCGGTGGTTGCTAAACGATATGAGTCGAGTTTTTGGCGAAAAAGTAGCGAAGAACCAATACAGTATGACATAGTGCATATCGTGATGACGGAACCAAGCAAATGTTAAACCTTGGAAAAAAATAGAATCTATTTGCTTTCCTAATGCCCGGGAGTTTTAAATGACAATTTCACCTTACTTTTTGATCACAGTAATAAAATATGATCAGAAATAGTTGAATGTGGAAATAAACTTCTAAAAAGAACAGGATTTAATTTGCACTACAGCTATGTAGATAAATTATATAATGAATATCGAAATTATTTAAACCTGAATCGGATAATAAATCAAGAAAACTAATTTACGATATTTTATAGGTCAAAAACGTGGGTCACTTTTATAGTTGATAACGATTTTCACTATTCAAGGTGAAAATTTAATTCATATATTTTTATAAAAACCTTGAAAATCTAAGTACTTCATTAGCATAGTTAAGAAAGAATCATCATATTATATAACTACATCCATTGCATCCAGTAAACAGATATCATAAAAGATAACAGCAATTGTGGCTATGACGTCACATTTCATTTACAAATTGAGACTTATTTGAAATTATATTTTTATCATTATGTCAATGAATATGAAATAAAATTTATAAGCTTAAAACATGATTCAACGTAATCAATTAAAAGCAGTGAAATAAGGGAGAATCAGAATTTTAATCTTGTAATAAATAAATCAGAGATTGGAAACACGTTTCGGTATCAAAACAATCCTCGAATCGTTGATTTATTTAATTAAAATAATAACAATATATTACATCATTAACAACAATACATTTACAATGCTTGATATGATAAAAGAAATATATGTGGAAAGTGTAAGTGTTATTATAAATAATTTAAAGAAGGTTGTTAAAGTGTTGAAGACTAAGAGCATTCTGGACGATCATCAACTTCTGCCGACGAGCAACACGTCAAAAAAAAAAAAAAAAAGAACGAACAAGTTGTGCTGTTGGTATTTCGAAAGGATCTACCAATACCATTTTGAAAGATATTTTTGGCCTAAAATGTGTAAAATCTCGACTAGTGCCAAAACATCTCAGTTTCACAGAAAAGGAGCGTCGCATTAAGATCTGTATAGTCATGAAACTAATTATCAGTAGAAATGAAACTTAGATCTATGATTACAATTTGGAAATTGTCAATCGATTCTGCGAATATCGTGTGAAAGATGAAGACAAACAAAAAAGATTGCACCGAAGTCGATCGAAAATTAAGGTCATGTTGACAGTTTTCATCGATTATCATAGTGTTGTCCATTCAGAATTCCATTTACCAGGTCAAACTATCAACAAAGAGTATTATTTGAGTGTTTTGGCGTCGTTTGTGTGAAGCTATTCGAAAGAAAATGTCAAAATTGTGGATAGACAATTCTTGGTTATTGCCATCACGATAATGCATCTATCTATTCACAATATTGCACTCGTTCTTTGTGACTTTTTTCAACAAAAAATTCGATCCATATGGTGGTATTCGTTTGATTTAACACCGTGTCTTTTTTCACGAAAGTCGAAAGATTCACGATAAAAAAGATAAGATATAACATGAATCATTGTAAAACCCTTTGAAAACCATCCCGTTAGGCGATTTTAATTCTTATTTCGAGGATTGGTGGACATAAGTTGTATCTGAAGATGACGAAATAAATTTAGAAAAATAGATTTTTTTTGAAATTAATAAAAAGTGATCTTACTTTTTGTACATTTAAAATTTTTTATGTGAAAAATAAGTAAATGTAATATCACTATCTACGAATACACACATAATATTAAATATATTCGTAGTTCAGATTATACGTCATTGTTTTCAAATAAAATCAAAAGTATATATTACAAAAAAATATTGTAAAAAATAAGATATCTGTTAAAATGACTGAAAATCGGATGCAATGTTACGAATTTATGAATTAATATGACGTCATGTAATACATATACAATAATAATTTAAGCTGTCATTTCTAACCAAAATGAATTGTGTTAAAAATATAAATAATTCATTTAAAATAAAATTCCATAAATTTATATATAGTATATTAGTGCATGTAATGCAACGATAACAGAAGAAAAAGACGTAATGTCACTATTTACACGCGTTCCGCATTATTTACACCCCTTCTGTTCTATTTACGGCGTGTAAACATAAAAAGAAAATCACGTTAGATATTAGTACGATTTTTCAATTAGCGAAAAGATCGCGAATTCACAACGCGGAAAGATAACAGAAAAAGAAAGAAACAAACATCGCACGACAGATAGATAAACGAAAAACGTTTTCATTAATGCCGGAAGAACGGTAATGAATGGTAATAATAGATAAAATGAAAAAAATAATTAATGATTCGTAATAGTAACGCGCACATTCATAGGGTCCCAAAAATAATAATAATAATAATAATAAAAACGCGGGGTGGTAAACACAGATAACATAGGGTTGAAGATGAAAAACGGGGTCGCAATACGAGTTGCAGTAACAAACTTACCCGGGCTTTTGGTGTCGTTGTAAATGGGCGTTGGCAATGTTGACGACGTTAAAAAAAGTATGACGAGGATGGACTGTCGCCAGTTTTGCTCCGCGACAAGGTGGACTTGAATATATGGCGGAACGACGCGTCCACCTCGTCCAGCGTTGCTGCAGCGAATGAATGACTCGTGTTGAGTCGCCGTCGTCGACGTCGACGTCGTCGTAGTCGAAGTCGTCGTCGTCGTTGTCGGTCTGCGTCTCTCGCCCGTTACCCGTTACCCGTTGCCCGTTGCCCGTTGCCTGCCCGATGAGTATATCCGGGATGGTGGGGGCGTACGCCCTCTGTCCCCCGCTGCGCCCCTTCTGACGTCCTTCGACGACGACCCCTTCTTCTGTTAGCGTTTCGTTAACAAAACCGCGAATTTGCACCCCCCCTGCAATGTCGTTCTATCTCGTTTATATATATATATATGGTATATATATTATTATTGTTACAAATTTTCATATAAGTTGCACTCGATTCTGGATGGAATTTTATAATCGATTTTTCGAACACTTCCCGACGTTCGATTGAACTGAAACTTTACATAATTGTTCACTATCGATGACAATGAAATAATCAATTAATAGATTTACAAAATAATGCGATATGACGAATAATAATAATACAATAAATTTATATGATAATACAGTAATACGATATAAAAGTGTGCTTTTTTTTTAATTAAAAATTGAAATAAACAATTTAAATACATTTCATCGAATATAATATAAATGCCTTTTCGTTATATAAATAATGATAAGAGTTAAAATTCTTCATTCGAAGAGCATCGATGTTTTCGATTAACGTTGAGTCAATAATAAACTTTGGTTTATAACCTGCAAACACCTGAATCGATTATATAATAGATATTCGACATTTTAGTTTAGATGGATCGCAATGGAAAAATATGAAATTATTTAGATCGCTTATAAAACAAATCATATGACAAATTCTAAACCGATGAAATTAAGTATTAATTTTTTAATTATTTTATTTATTTAAAGAACGACGATTTGAAGTCAGGATATTTTACGAGTATAATAGCAATGAATCGAATATACTTTTAATGAAATCGATAATACTTATTTCAAAAGTTTTCAATTAAAAAAAAAA
This sequence comes from Leptonema lineaticorne, assembly GCA_024500535.1. Lineage (NCBI taxonomy): Eukaryota > Metazoa > Arthropoda > Insecta > Trichoptera > Hydropsychidae > Leptonema > Leptonema lineaticorne. Next base: position 2,573,054 of record JANIJI010000012.1, on the reverse strand, counting down.
AATGTATATAGAAATAAACTTTAACATTATGAAACTAATATTTAATATGTGAGAAAAAAAGCATTTTTATAGGTTAAATTAATAAAATTATGAAATGTTTTATTTTATGTTACAACTTTTTAGACGCTCTTAATTATTACAGAAGACGTCAACATATTATTAGAGCGACCCTGGCATATCGAAAAAGACAATTCTTTTTAACATTGTCAATGACACCCACGGCGACTACATCGTTATCACATTTGACTAGGTTATCAGATGTAAATAAGAAAAAGGAGGACATTCCATATTGAATTTAGACGATGTGCTTCACAGTATACTATATATATATATATATATATATATATATATATATATATATATATATATATATATATATATATATATATATATATATATATATATATATATATATATATATATATATATATTTAGACATTTTCAAGTAGTCCAAAGACTTAATAAAAACGATCGAAGATTATTCGCTCCTTATAGAATCGATACCAGTATAGTTTAACCTTTTTTACCTATAATAGAACGTCAGTCCTACAATATTAATTCCCTATGGTCTATAAAACGTCATGCGCAATAGCTGTCTAGGTAAACTTATCAAATTTGACGACTATCAAACAATATAAATATTGTATAAAATGACAATTTTTATTAAATCATTAACAAAATCATTCTAATATCAATCACGTCTAGTATAATCGTTTAAATATTGAAAATTATACACGTGCAATAAATATTTTATAATTAAATTTATAACAGTCATATATGTGTCAAATTATAAATAAGAAACTAATATTTCACTGACAATGTAATATCTTAATACTAGTAAAGTGGCAATGTTATTAGCACTTATGTTTAGCTTTTTTTTTGCGTACTTGCATTGATATCTGATTTCTATTATAGGTACCATTTGCATCGTCTTCGTTATATTATTATTATTAATATGTGTGTTTGTAGATATTTGATTTAATTAAATGTTATCTTAAAATCAACACCGACATTATAAGAAGCCTATTTGGAATTAAGCAATGAGTAGATTACCATAATACCAATTTTGAACTATCGTTTTACTTCTTAAAATTATGTCTTAAAAAAAGGTATAAGTGTATGAAAAATATGATTGCTATTTATAACAGTTTTGATTGTTCTAAACTTTAGAAATCATTGCAAATATATTGATTCAATTAAGTTAGCGTCGTTTTTTTATTGTTAAACTGAGTAAATATCAAAATTGCGGTTCAGAGTTCTTTAAAAAAATGCTGGACCCACATTTATTGTTCCATAGATAAAATAAATATACAAATTTTTAGATTTATGGTATATGCATCACATACATATAGAAATCCAATAAGTATATATAATTTAGCAGTAAATAAACCTCATTTAGTATTTGATAAGTAATGCTGTTTTGATCGGTTGTCAATAAAAATACTGTGATTATTGATCAAATGAAATTTTATAATTCAAAAATTACTTTCATAAAATGTAAAATAATATAAAACAATAATTTCAGATATGTTTTACGTAAAAATATAATTATAAACGATTTGAAATGTTCAATTAGTTAAATGACCGGTTACGGTGTGTAAGATCTGTGCCATTTTTTTCTTCAAAAAATAAATCCTAAAAAAGTTTTTAATATAATAAAATATACATAAAATAATAACGCTTACGTCGTGGATAGGTTTAGGTTGGCACACTAACAATACGATAAATAATATTTGTGATTTTCTGGCACGCGCTTATAAAAAGGTTCGCCACCACAGTTTTAGATGATATATAAAAATGTATATATAATAAAAATATTTTTAAACATTTTTATTTTCTATTTTATTTGTATGTTTTGTGAAAAATTGAACGATTATATGGGTGTCTCGATTTCTTTGCACCGAAGATGTTTCGTAATCATAGTAATTACACGAACCATCAAACTAATTGCTTCAAAGCTTGGCTGCAGTGATAACTAATCACTTGATATAAATAGATGAAAAAGAATAAAATATTTCATTTACATTGAAAGGTAATAATGCTGATAATGAAAATATCATTAATTCGTTTACACGAAGTTATGGATCATTTGTTTCATTCGTAAAACACTCAAACAACATATAATTGAAACGATTTTTTTTAAATACTTAACATGTGATACTTTGAAGCAATTATTATAATTTTCTTAATATAAATTAATTTTTCCTTTTTTTTTTGTTATTTAATTCCATTATCGAATAAATAATATGTATTTAAATTATAATTTCTACAAGAGAATAATTATAAAAATATAAATATTTAAAATAAATCATGTGTACAAGATTATATAAAAAATTAAATTAGTTTTTAAATCTTTTTGATTTAATTTTTAATATAAAATAAAAGTATTCAAAACGTTAAATATAAAAGACATATCTCTATAATTATATATATTGTATAAAATTATTTATTTAAATAACTTTATAATAAATTTATATATATATATATATATATATATATATATATATATATATAAAGAAAATAAATTTACTTTTAATGTAAATAAAACTGTATTAAAAAAAAATATAAATATAATTAAATTTTTTTCATTTTGATCGTTTGAATTTGGTCGTAAAATCGATTATTAGGACTTGCGGCAAACGTCGCTATTGTTGTGTTTGCGTCGTTATATTTGTTTGTCGTTTAATAAGATGCCGTATGCGAACCAACCTTCGGTTCACATAACAGAATTAACTGATGAAAATGTTAAATTCATCGTTGAAGACACCGAACTTAGGTTTGCACTTTCTCTCGATAATTTTTTTTTCACTCATTTTTTATATACATAACCTAGAAGATTGTCGTTCTATTGCAACTTCATTCAATTTGAATAAAAAACATTACTAGTTACAAATTATTTTAATTCATTATTAATATATTTTTTATATTAATCATACTTTTTAATTTTCTACATGTTTTTTTTATATGTTAAAAAAAGTAATATCAATAACTATATATCCAAATGCATATTATATATTAATTTTCAGTAAATATTTATATTTTTGTCTCTAATTCTAATCTGAGAATGTCACATAATCAATATTATTTTTTTTTCAGTGTTGCAAATAGTATGAGAAGAATGTTTATTGCCGAAACACCTACAATGGCAATCGATTGGGTACAGTTAGAAGCAAATTCAACTGTTTTGAGTGATGAATTTTTAGCTCATCGTATAGGTCTCATTCCACTTATATCAGATGATGTTGTAGATAGATTACATTATACTAGAGTATGTATTTGAACTGTCATTATTTTTAGTTATTGTAATTAAAAAAATATATTTATGGATGTTTCACATATTTGTTTTATAGGATTGTTTGTGTTCAGACTTCTGTCCGCAATGTTCGGTAGAATTCACATTGGATGTGAAATGTGTCGGTGAACAAACTCGTCATGTTACCACAGCCGACTTGAAATCAAGCGATCCTCGCGTTGTTCCGGTTACATCAAGACACAGAGAAGATGATCAGGCTGAATATGGTGATCCTGATGAGATTCTTATCATAAAACTGCGTAAGGGACAAGAGTTAAAATTGAGAGCGTATGCAAAAAAAGGTGTGTTCTGTTTATTTTTATTGTAATACAATATGATTAAGAATGATAATATTCAAATTCGTATAGCAATTAACTTTTTGATACTACTTTTTATATATGACTTATCGCTTTTATATCTAAAATAAGTTTTCTTGATATCATAACAATGATATAAAAATAATATTTTGAACTTTGGAATTAATCTTATATATAGAACTACAATTTTAAGAAACAATACATACATTTTTTTCAATATGTTATTATTAAAGTAAAAAATTTATAGATTACTACAAAAGATATGTTAAATATCAAATTTAAATTTTGATCTATGGATTAATATAAGCTTTTCGGTTTATGTTATTATTATTATTTTGCTATCAAACATTTTAGTTGGCAAACATATAGATAGAAATGAATATAAAAGTAGATACAAAATAAAATATTTATTAATATTTACATAAATCAAAATGGCAATCTGACATTTCATAAAAAATATCTAACAAAACAATTAAAATATTGTATTTGCATTAATAACAGCATATCATGTTTGTGTTTATAAACTAGCCTGCTAATTTCTTAGTTCTCTATTAATTAAAAAAAATTCTTTAGGATTTGGGAAGGAACATGCAAAGTGGAATCCAACAGCTGGTGTTTGTTTTGAATATGATCCAGATAATTCTATGAGACATACTTTGTTTCCTAAACCTGATGAATGGCCCAAGAGCGAACATACAGAGTTAGACGATGATCAGTGTAAGTAGTGCAAATATTTAGAATATGTTATGTTCCACCACATCTGATATCATCTTAATAGCATTTTATTAACGTATCCTATATTAATACTAGTTTCTCATTTCGTTTAATTAATGCACAATTTCGAAGTATTGTGATTAAAGAATATATATTTAATAATATTGGATGTTTACAGGCGAAGCTGATTTTAACTGGGAAAGTAAGCCAAACAAATTTTATTATAACGTGGAATCGGCCGGAGCATTAAAACCTGAAAATATAGTTATGATGGGTATAGTAATGTTAAAAAATAAACTTTCAAATCTACAAACACAATTAAGTCACGAATTACAAAACGATGCTCTAAATATAAACTAGACTAAAATGTATTATTTAATAAACGAATGTAATATTTTTATATCATAAATAAAACGCGAATAATTAAGATCTAATAATTTATTTATTTTTGATTGCAAATGATTTATTTTTACATATATGTCGTATCTCTTTTTTTATATTAACTAATGTGAAAAAGAATATACACATTTATAAATAACACCAAGTATTTTTAAAGTCGCAATTTATTTCATTTATTTTACATTAAATGTACCTAGTTGATTGAATCAATTACAATGGCTGATTCAAAATGAGAAATGAGAAAACCCAGTCTATGAACGATCGTGCGGTATCTTATGAAGAGCGACGAGCGCGTTCACAAAGTTTTCAGCTCGGACGGTCTTAGCAAAATTTCCATCGGTTGCCACACTCGTTGCACAAAACAAAAGTAGTCATCGGTTCGTCGGCGCTTCTCGTTTGAATTTGATTGTACGTACAATTGCGTTTCTTGCACTTTCCGCATTTTAAGAGATCAGTTTTGGTGCCTTGCACGGTGGCGAGTTGCGCATCGTTGATCGCCTCTTTGACGAATTTCTCTCTTAATTTTTTGATTTCATCGCTGGCCATTTCTTCGGGCGTCATCTTGGCGAGACGCGCCGCACTGATGACTCCGTTCAAGAAATTCGCTCTCAGCGTAGGATTTTTGACGTCTTTTAAATTGGCTACTCGGGACCGCACTCTATTTTTATATCTCATATCTGTATTTTTAAATTCTTGGAAAATGCATTCTTCTAATTCGTCGGCTAATTCCTCGGGTGTCGCGCACCCTTCAGGATTTTCGTCGTTTATCTTGAGAGCTTGAGCTAGAAGCTCTCTACACTTTAATCTGACGGCGTCGCCGGTATTCGAGCGCGGCGGAAACGACGAAGGCAACTTTTTGCTTTTATCTTCTTTCCTTTCTTCCTTTTCGGCGGGTTTCGGTTTAGCGACGCTAGTCGATTCTTTAGGTGTAACCGGCGCGTTCGACAAGAATTTTTTCCAATTCTTTATGAGAGTTTTCGAAAGCGCTATAACTTCGTCGTCTTTGCTGGATTTCCTCAGCGAATTGACGGTCATACCGATGCGAGTCTTGGTGAGCACGTCTAGATCGACGGGAAGATTCTGTAGCGCCTTTAATAGGTCGAGAGCTTGCTCCTGACCCTGCGACATGAAAAAAATCATTTATATCTGAATGGAACCGGTATTTATGTTTTTGTTATTAATCGGTTTTCGCTCGTTAACCGTCGTCCTGAATGAAATTCTTACCGGACCGTCCGGTGAAGCCATTTTTATGAGCTTCTTTTGGATCCGAAGCACGTCGTCTTCGACGCTCATCGTGATCGACCGCCAAACGAGTCGACGAACGCGCGATATAAACCCGAGACGCTGTCAACTCGCCGACGAACACGGCTGCCAACCTTCGTCGAAACGTGCTCCGATTCAATATGGCGAACTAAAAACTATTCTAAAATACCACCTCCACTATCGAACACTATCATATTATTATTGTAATAAAATACTGACGTTCATTAACATATTTATGATTACTTTAATATTAAAATATTTTAGACTAATATAAAAATCAGTTATCGACTCAATATATTGACCATATTATACTTGAATATATTATAAATGTACTTTATTTATCATTTTAATGTTATAATAATAATTATAATTTATATCTTTAATACTTTAAAAAAATATATTCTTATCTTGAATTTGTTCTTTGCGCTTTTAATATTTAGTTATTAATAAATGTTTTCGGTTAGATAATTTAGAAATATAATATTATGTAAATAAAGATAAATAATGACTTTATGAAGTATAATACTATTTTCTGAAAATTGTAAGATTCTTAAATATTTAATATATATAACTATTTTAATCTGTAAATAATATATTATGTATATATATATATATATATATATATATATATATATATATATATATATATATATATATATATATATATATATATATATATATTAATATATATTTTTTAAATGACAGTTTTTATTTTAGACATAGAATATTCGAGCATAACTTACTTAGAGGTTATAATTTAGAATGACAGCTAGTTGTGTATATTTGTTTTGTTCATAGAGTGGTTAGTTCTATGTAATTATGGGAAGGTTCGAAACGTGTAATTATAAATAAGTTATGGTACTTATTAACAATTTTTCTTATCGTTATTTTTATTTTTAGTCATAAAGAGTGGAGAAAAATCGCCAAAAAAACAAGAAGGAAGAAAATTAGAACCTTCAAAGCTAAACAATGCTGCGCTGCAGAAGAAGCAGGTATGGAATTAACGAAATATAATTGAATATTATATTTATAGTATTTTGACATTGTTTTTTTTTTTATATGTATAGAAATGTTAGCAAAATTGTCAGATAAAAACTATCAAGAGTGGTTAGCAGAACAGGATAGATTAGAAGAATTTAAATTATTAGAAGAAGAAAGAATCCATAGAGAAGCAAATGAAAAGTGGTTACAGACCGAAATGATGGCGCAACAACAGTGGCGTCAGCTACAAGAAAAATTAGCCAGAATTCGCTTTGAAAAAGCTGCGCAAGATTTGCTCATCAAAAAGGTGATAAATTATTGGAAATAAGTTTGCAATACAATTTTTGTGTTAAATCTAATATACTCTTTCTATTAGGAATGGGAAGAACAGCAGAATCGTTTGCGGGAAGCCGAAAAGATAAAACAACAATTAGAAGAAGAACAGCTACGTTCCCATCGTGAACTTGCCAGAAGAATCGAAGAATTTGCTAATGGAGAAGGTGAACTACCTGATGAATTATTTGTTGTGAAAGAAACCAATCCAGATAAAGAAATATGTCCATTTTATTCTAAAATTGGTATATGTCGATTTGGCGACAGTTGTTCAAGAAATCATAGGAAACCAAGTGTCAGTAAGGTATACAATATGTAAAATATTTATATTTAATTCAGTGGTTTTTTTTTGTCATGTTTTTATAATTTTCTTTTTCTTTTTAGGTTTTATTGGCCAAAAATTTTTATTCTCATTTTGGTATCGAACAATCAGGCTCGAATGAATATGATACTGATATACTTTTGGAATATGATGAAAAAGAAACTTACGAACATTTTAAAGATTTTTTTAATGACGTTTTTCCAGAATTTAATAAAATAGGAAGAGTAGTTCAATTTAAAGTAAATTACAATATAATATTATTAAATATAGTCTTGTTTTTTTCTTTATTTTATCGTATATTTATTTAATTATAGGTTTGCTGTAATTTTGAGCGTCATTTACGTGGTAATACGTATGTTGAATATTGTTCATTACGCGAAGCTGTAAAGGCATATAAAATATTTCATGGACGTTGGTATGGTGGAAAACAAATTTCTCTACAGTTTTGTGATGTACCATCTTGGAAACAAGCTATTTGTGGTATTGTTAATAAATAATATTTATTTACTAATAAATTATAAAAATATATAATATTTAATATTTTTTAGGTTTATTTGCTTCAAAAAAGTGTCCTAAGGGAAGAGCTTGTAATTTTTTACACGTATTTAATAATCCAAATGATATGTTAACATATAGAGATCGGAAGCGTAATTCATATGACTATAAACGAAGTGAACAGAATAATAGATCGTCCAGGTATTTTTTTATTCATTATATCATTATATTAGCTATTTGTCACTTGTTGTAGAAAACATTTTTTTTATGATTTTCAGATATTCAGATAACGCTAGGAATTGGAGATGGTCAGAGACTCCAGAACGTCTTAATAATCACAGTGAAATAATATCAAAAAGAATAGAACGGAAATACGATGAGGATTATCACAAATCAAATGGAAGAAAAAGTAAAAGTTCTAAAAGAAAACATTCCCGTTCTAGAAGTCGTTCTAGAGATAGAAATTCTGATAAAAATAGATCAAGTCGATCTTCGAAACGAAAGAAATATTAATAAAACCTTAAAAAATATTTATTTATTTGTATTATAGAATAAGCATCCAAAACAATATTTCCTTAACTTACTTACAGTATTGGAAGATAGTATGTTTAAAGATGGTAAGGATATGGAGCAGAATATTAAAAAAAAACAGTAAGATAAGATGTAAATAAATCACGCAAGTCGAGATAAAAAGTTGACTTCTGTTTATTATTTCTTATCAGAAATGTTTATAATAATAACAAGGAGGTCATCTAGTAATTTGATAAGAGGAATCTTGAAGATTTTTATAGTTGATAGGATGAGAATTAAAACCATATTATTTATTACATATTTTTTAAAAATTTTCTATTAAATCAAAACATACAAAATTCTATTTTGAAACCGCATAAAGATTTGTCTCGAGTTGCTAATTTTATAAATTACCTATATTACTTTCGAAATGATTTTAAATATGAATATTTTTACAAATTTATCCTTGATATTAATGGTATTACAAAGTCATGTTCGAAGACGATCAATAGTCTTTTTCAAGGGCAATTTTGAAAGGGCAACGCGAAATCGAATTTCCTCAGTGCTGTAGATCGATTTTTATCTACTTATAAATATTGTTTAAATTTTCTTATAATATTAGGTTTTATAATACTATAAATAAATGTCTTTAAATGGAATGAATCAATTTATGTTAAATAGTATCCTTTTTATTTTAGCTACAATTATCGCAACAGGTTTTCTTGCACGATCCATTCAATAATACAAAATTGGCTAATGTTTTTATACAATATATATATATATATATATATATATATATATATATATATATATATATTCATTATAAATATAATAGTTATTTTAAAAGAAAATCAATCATAAGTGGGTCTGCATTGTGGATTTCTTAAAAGAGGCGCGCGTTCGGATTATTGCGGATACTAGTTTTTTTTCTTCTCATCATCATAAAAAAAAAATAGAAAAGAAACAACATAACACTACTTATTTCGTAATAACGGAAGTTGAACAAAAGTTGTTCAATAAAATATGAAAATGCGTATTGCGCACACGAAGTGTATCCATCGATTTCATTATTGGCATTTCGAAAAAGTGTCATTTGAGGGAAAACAAGAAAATACTAATAAAAAGAAAAAAAAACGGCTGTTTTGTCGATTATTTAAAATTTGATTATATCAACTTATATTGAATTTAATTTTGTAGTAATAATATTAGAAAATAATCAGTAATAATTTATGTCGTTTTTAAACGATTCGTTCTATAATATTTTCTTTCAGCTTCATCTGTAATCTGTATATAATTAATTAGAAAAATATATGTATTTTTTCAGAAATTTTCATTCGAAATGATCTAAGATATCTGTTGTTGCTGTTGATAATATCCAGATTTCTAAATCATAGAGAATCATAAAAATACAAGAATTATATGGAAAATACATTATGTATATATAGTTATATAATTTATTACATCTGTTTTTAGAAGAAGTAATAAATTATATGATAAAAATGGAGATGCAATGTTTTTTTTTTTTTTGAAAAATACATGTATATATGTATATTCATTTTTGAATCCGACTGACTACCTATTTTAGAAATTGTTTGAATTTCTTATTATGAAAGAATTACGATGTTTTATATCTTGGGGTCAAAGCCGAATAGAAGAATATGCTTTGCTTTGAATTGAATGATTTTACTTTCAGCACTGAACTATCTATTTCAGATAATTTAAAGAAAACTATATATTAAATGTATTTTTTTTTATATATATTATGTCCTCTTTTTTTTCTATAAACACTTTTCGTTGAATTATCTTGATTTATATTAACCATATCGGACATAATTTACGTGTCATGTATTTTTTTTTTTTTTTTACTTCACATCAGTGTCATAGACTGGAACTGCCGTTTTAAGCATAGATTATATTTAAAACTAGGATGCCAAGGCTCTTGTTAGATGTTAGATAGCCGCTCATCTAGCTCATCTATGCGGCTCGAAATTATAATATTGAGGTCGTAAAATATCGTGCAATTTTTTCCCTTCTATTCCACGTTATGATGTCATTTAGATCACGCAGTATAAACATTAAGTTTGTTTTTTTTTTCAATTCTCTCTCTCTCCAGGCAAACTTTATAATGTTTGTTACATTGAGATCAATAAAGGACACGTCGTTAATAAATCATGCATTTTACAATATATATATTTTATTTTAAATGTGTATGATTTTCAAAAATTGGTTAAAATTTATATTATGTCGTTTCTCTGCGCTTTGTTTTCTGTGAGATAGATGATCATAGTTCTCTAGGCCATATTTAATAATCGTTCGACGATTACAAATGTTTAATATATATATTTTTTTTCCATCAATGGATCAAAATTATTATTAAATGCAAGCTCATTTTTATATTATTTTAATAATTTTACTTTTATTTAACTAATGTGAAAAGACCTTCATTCGTTGTTTTTTTTAAATTATTTATAATAATATATATGTAGTATTTTTTGGGTTTATTTCCTTTATTTTTTTTAGCTAATATAAATATTTATTTAATATACTAAATTTTTTCAGTAAATATTTCAGTAATTTTTCATGTTATATTTATTTTAGTTCTATAAAATTATGTATCATATATATTTTTTTAGGTTCTAAATATCATTTATTTATTTTAAGTTTTATTTTCTTTTTATTCTTATATTATTTATGCAGGAAAAACTGGGAATATAAAATGCAATATTTTCCTAAAAAAAATCTATTGGATTCAAAATTACAAAGATCCACAACCTTCAAAAAATAGAAGGACAATCAGAAAGAATAACAAAATCTTGAAATAAATGCCTTTTTTAAGAAGTTTAAATTGAAGTATATTAAGATATACTAAATTTGATTTAATCAATTACTTTGAATTTTATAAAAAGATACCGATATTCGATTTACACAGGTGACATATTTATTATATAAATATATATATAATATATACATATATGCATGTGTGTAATTTTCTACATTTTTTGTTTTGTTTTGTTTGTAATCGAATAATTAGATACGAGATACGAAAACGATGCGACCGTCTCAAAATAAACATATCGTCAAATTTTAACTTTTTCTGAACAATTTTGCACGAGCGGATCGTGCACGATGTAAACGGAATTTTCTCATTGGACGATCGGGCGAAACACGAAGTCGTGATGCATTTTTAATTATGATTTTTAGCAGGTGTGTCCGTTTACCCGGTCGACATCTGAACACATATTATATGACGTCGTCATGCAGCATCAGAATGAAGCATATATATATATATATATATATGCAGGAAAAGGTTTGCGAACATTTATTTTCATTATATTAATCCATAAGTTATGCAAAATGTGCCGAGGTTGTCCGATGAATATAATGCTCATAATATATAGAGTTGGTCGATTGCGTTTGCTTTATATATATATATATATATATATATATATATATATATATATATATATATATATATATATATATATATATATATATATTATATAGGCTTTTGCGACGATGTCACTGCATATTATTAATCTTCGTTTCCATTGTTGACTTCTTGATAAAGATGGATGCTGGCTTATTGAAATTTGTACAGTACAATAGATTATTGATGACGTCATTAGGGTTTTATAAAGTTTTATTGAATTATTTTATATGTATTACGGTGTAATGGGTGTTTAGTTATAAATGGTATGATCGTTTGCCCTACGATCCGACGTGGGCTATGATCCTTTTCATCCGAGAATATTCTTCACTTTCGATTGCCCACGCTAAAACTAGATACATATTGGATAAGTTAACTAACATATTTATCTTATTTTATCCATTATGTTAAACAGAAGTTCTCAAACAAATACAATTTTATAATTTTCATATTAAACGTTATTAATATAGTAGTTTTTAAAAATATATGTTTATAAATACTATGAATGTATAGAATTATAAAAGTAAATATATTATGAGTGGAAAATATATATCATTCTATACTTAATGAATGTTGCTTAACATTGTGAAAACCTTCACTTTTAAGAATTGGGCTCGAAATAGTGTTGTTGTGTTGTATCAGAACCAGTCTCAAAAGGCTCTTCAGCTAAAAATGTCGAAATATACAGGAATCACGTTTTCCAGTGATCTTCCCCAACATAATATTTGTAGTTGAAGTTGTTGATATTTATCATGAAGCATAATATATATAATTATCAAAATATAATACAATTCAAAGCAATTTTTTTCCATCTAGCGACTTTTATTAGAAAATTTATACTCTTGTAATGATCAAATTTACAGAAATAATATTGATATTTTTTAAAAAGTTTAAGTAACAAAGTAAAATTTTCTTCAGCTGATGACGATTGTAATTGAAAAGAGGTTTCATCGGTCGTTCGACTCGTGAATTTGTTTTTTTTTCCTAAAATGAACACAGACTTCTATTATGAAGGCTGTTTTTAAATGGAAAAAGAAGATTGAAGGCTTTTGTGGGCCATGACGATGGTCATTCGGAGTCGTTCATGGGACGCTAAAGGTTATTTCAGTTTACGAATACAGTTAATGACATTTATTTGTTTTCACGTTATTTTCACGCTTATCGATCGTGATATATATATATATATATATATATATATATATATATATATATATATATATATATATATATATATATATAATATTTTTTGACCATGATAAATATGCTTGTTTTAATATTAAACCGTATAATTTATTAATATATAAGTCAAGTAGTTTATAAAGATGCATCTCAATGTGGATATAATTGTAAAATATAGAATTGAAGATTTGATGTTTAGACTGATGTATGAAGATTTTTGGAAAGTCAGAATGTCTACTGAACTTGTAAACAATATACGAAGAACAACAATTTATTATTTAATTGAGGAAAATTATATAATATCCTCGTCTGTATCCGGTTAAATGGTATATTGCTATAATACCACTAATCATCACCAAATATTTCTGTTTATGAGAAATATTAAATTTTTATATAATCTCACATCGCTCTTATAGATGAATAATGTAATAAGTGTAAATTGGATCGCTTTTTTTTGATAATGAAAGAAAACTGATTTTATTTGACAAATTTCATTTCCAAGAGCTAAAATTTTGGATGATCCTGTTTTTAATTTGAATGAAATATATTCAAATTTGTGAATAAATGAGTTGTGGTTTTAGAATTCTTAGAAATTATAAGGAAAAATAGAATCATTTGCACGTTTGAATGTGTATAATAGTTAAATATGTCAATAGATAAATGGCTTTTCAGTACGTTTTTTATGATACTTTAGATACTAATTTTAATTTAGAATATTTCAAAAATATAAATAAAATTAAAAAAATGCGTTATAATACTTTTTTATATACTATACATATATTAAATTAAAATTATATAATAAAATATTATGGTATAAATAATATTATTATAATTTGTCAGATTTTGGATTCGAATCCTTATTTAAATGTTTTTATTGGATCAAAAAATCTTTCAGCGATAAAAGTATCTTTATAAGATTATGCACGAGCAGAAAGAAAAAGAAGAAGTAGAAGAAGAAAAAAAAAACTGACGCCATATCGAATCTAATCGATTTTGACATTGAGTAAATGATGATCCAGTCGTCGGAGCTGGTCTCGTTCCATCGGTGAAAGTTGTCGCATCTTCAAGGTTGCGCCAATTTACGTCTACAATTATGAATAAAAACACATTGGCGGTTACGAGACGATGTGTTTTACAATCACCGAGCCCGATGAAAAATCATGTTTTTATCATTATCACAAGTCAGAATGACGATGTTCCGTAACTTATTCCGAAGTACACGCCATTACAAAAGAAGAAGACGCCATTTGTATGAAGTGAAGAAGAAGAAGAAGAAAAAAGAAACAACAACAAAATGTATCCGAATGTCTTGAGAATCTCTATTCAGCTCTGCGAATTTATGTCAAGAAACAGTTTTTTTTGTGATAATATGTTGAGATTTTTGTACATTATTGAGATTATTCTAATGTGATCACTGGCGTAGAAAAGGTTAAAAGTAGATAGTCTCGGATAGAAAAAAAAATGTCTGAATAGAATCTTTTCTATTCAGGGCGATTATTATTACTTTTTATTAACATCTTTGAAAATGATAAATAATGATTATTATGTAAATAATTATATTAATAATTAGCAAAAAAAAAAAATTATATATTAAATGCAATTTAACCTAAAACAAAAATATTTTTATCAGAGAAAAAGAAAATAATTAATATATTGTTTATTATGCTATTTCGAACGATACGAATCTACAGATATATAGATAATTTAAATAGCAATTAACGTTTTTGTTATTATTACAGAAAACATGCGATAAGAAAGATTAAATCAAACGCAACGACAATTAATATATATATATATATATATATATATATATATATATATATATATATATATATATATATATATATATATATATATATATTATATTAAAACAAATTTTTCGGTCGTCGACCAATTTAATAGGAAAAACAATTTAAAAAGAGTGTAATTTTTTTCTTTACACAATCAAAACAATATTTTTAATACATTATTAATTTAAATGAGATTTAATCTGTGTATTTTTTTATTGTATCAAAAATTGGATAACATTTATTTAGAATATATAGTTAGATTCGATGTACAACAATTGTCCACGAATTCGCGAGTGTTGTCACGCGTTTTTGTGTTGCGTTGTTAATTCGTGATACAACATTCTTCAGTTTGTTTCCTCATAAATGATGACGAACAGAAACAAAAACAATATATAAATAAATAAATAAATATGTATATAACAACATTTATCATTCTTAAGAAAATGCACTTCGGAATTATCTTTCATTTTCTCGTATGAAGCAATTTACCGGCATAATCGTTTATTTAGAAAAGAAAAAAAAATCAGTGCCATCACATTTTTATTCTCATTACAAGATTATATATATGTATATATATATATATATATATATATATATATATATATATATATATATGTATATAAAATAATGAATTGCGTGAAAAGTGTTTAAAAACAACATCGCCGGCCTTTAAAGTGTTAATTTATTACGATTTTTTTAACTTGTATATGTAAATTTAGCAACATTTTAAACCGATAATGTCGTATATATATATATATATATATATATATATATATATATATATATATATATATATATATATATTTAAATTTCACTCTAATATAATAACACTAATGAATTCGTGATATCATTGTTATGCATTTGTCGTTGTAATAAAAATTGCGAAAAGTGCGACAAATCAGAATTCAATTTTGGTAAACTCGATTATAAATTCAATTTGCGCTTTCTTTTCGTGAATCATTTATATTTTATTATATATATTTTTTTTTGTTTTTAATATTTCAATGATAATTTATTTAAATAAATAATTTATACATCATATAAAATATGCGATATAGTAAAACGAATAATGTCACATTTCGTTATGACTTTCAATCTCGAGATTCTAATCTTAGTTATTACATGAAATATATGTAATGAAATGTGAATATTAATAAATATTCAGTGGTCCATTGTTTGAAAAAAAAAACGCTATTTCATTCCACATTTTCCTGAACAATAGATGAGATCGACCTCCATTTGCTTAGGTTTTTTTCGTGTGAGCGGCTCGTTTTCGAGACGAAAATGTAAAAATTGAACCGTTAAAATTTTTTTATAATGCATATAAATAAAGGTTGATATGGCATTTTATGTCGGAAAGTTCAAGATCAATGCGAATATTATTTGACTTATTGGCGACGGTGATATTGAACGATTTCGATGATATTTCGGGAGAATATGAAAAAAAAATAGAACAAATTTCAAATTTTAAGGTCATTTGAATGCGATCGAGCTGTAATTTTGTAAAATATATATATTTTTATGAAAGTCATGATCAGTTAAACACGAATGTTTATAGTGCAGTGAAAATTATTTCTAGCCCTTTATTTATTGTAAGCACCTGTATATATTTAATATTTATTCGATTTATATATATATATATATATATATATATATATATATATATATATAATATGAAAATCGACTAAAAGTAAAAAAAAACAGAAAAAAATCGCTCGTTAACAAGTTACATAAAAAATGTATTGTCAGAATGTCGAATTATGATGCAAATGAAAAGATTTAAAAGTGACATAAATTTCATTATTATCTAATACATATTTTAAAACTCAAATTGAACGCAATAAAAGTATGATGTTTAAGAATATATTTGCAAAAAAAAAAAAGAAAAAAATATGTCCGATAAAATGTAAACGTTATTGGATCGAATATTAAAAAATGTAACGCTAATAAAAATTAAAAGAAAATTTTTTTAAAAGTCATAGATTACAGAAAAAAAAGGTTTTTTTTTCATAGGAAAATAGAATTATTAAAAAATGTGTCCAATTGAGAAGGGCCGCGTGCTGAAAGCCATAATATATACTTAAATATATGAAATGTGATGAAAATTATGACATTTGATATTAATTTAAAAAAAATAGATGATATATATATGTATATATATATATATATATATATATATATATATATATATATATATATTAATAACATATCAAAAATAATTTTCTCATTCTACTTTTGCAATAATGTTACTAATATTTACTTTAATCGAAATATGTTAAAATATATATAAGTTTACTATATCTACATTATATATATTGTTTCGCCAAATTATATATTATATTATCATATACAATCGAATTCATTTTGACAAGACGAATAATATATCGAAAATATATTTTCACCATCTTGTTTATAACCATAGATATGAATTTATTAAGTTTGTTAAAATGTTGTTGAATGGAAACCGTGTTATAATTATACTTCGTTTTAGCAATTTTTGCTCTGCGTTATATGGAAATTCTGTTGTAAACATCATGCGTTTAGGGATATATATATATATATATATATATATATATATATATATATATATATATATATATCATGTATACGTTAAACAATTGCACGTCTCCCAAGTGAGTTAAATACACACAGCAACAATGCAATATTATTTCGTAATTGGCATCGAGTGTAATTATCACACGGCCGGTCTTTCTGTCGGCACATGAAGTACGTGATTTATCCGTTTAACTACGGAGTCATGCATTTACGACGAAATCGAATATTTATTATTGCCACAGTTGATAATTGCGTGTATATATTTATATATATATATATATATTTTTTTTTTTATCATTTTCGAAAAAAATAATTTCGCGCGCAATATTGAAATTGGCGCTCGTGGCGCTGCGATCGCTCGCCGAATACACGACGCTTTTCGGCCAGGTGACCCCAATCAGGCGTGCCATCTAATAAATATAAATAAAAAGCGTTGAGAAATAATATGGACGTACGATCGCGATGAACCTTGAATATTGGCAATATTAATTGTGAAAATTTTCGTTTTTTATATATTATACATTTTCGTGTTTATTATTATTATTATTTTTGATATTAAATATTATATTATATTGTCTCTATCCCTCTTTCTCTTTTTTTTTAATATTATATATATATGTATTTGTTTTATAACGCAATATTAATCGCGCTATTTATTAAATAACACTAATAATAATTTTATTCTAACGAAACCTTTCGAAAAGAATTATTGTTTATTTTTTTATTATTATTATTCATAATAAAATTTCTTCAATGTTAAAATTATACGCTAGAAAATTCTTGAGAAATAATCGGTATTTTTGGTTATTATTATAATATTTACGTTGTGCATAAAAGTCAATTTTGCCTTTTTTATTATTTGCTTTTTGATTTGTCAACAATTATATTATTTTTAAGAATTATAACAGTCTTTTTTCTCTATGAAATATATATTAATAACATTTTTATGATATTTCGAAATTATTACAAAGATAGTAATCTCATATTTTAAAAAGAATTTTGAAAATATTATATAAATATCAATGTTAATCTTGATAAGAAAATATTGAAATCATTGATTTGTTTTCTTGTTATTCATATTTGTTAATCTTTTCATTCATCTTTCTGAATAAAATTTTGATTACGCTAAACAACTTTCTTAGAAGTTATTTAATTTTTATTTATATATAATAATATTACCTTTTTTCTTAAAAAAAAACATGTTGGAAAATAATTTATATTATTGCAGTGTATAATAGAAAAACACTAAGCGACAATCTAGGACAATATTTGAATTCCAGATAAGCAATATAATATACATTAATCATCATCCGATTATATTATTTGTGAAACGTTACACACAAACAAATATACATATTTACGGTAATTCTACATATAACAAAGTAGAATAAAAATACATCAATGTCATTACAGTTCTTATACATTTATTGTGATATTTTTTACATGTTTTAAACTTTAAATATTTTTTTTCTTGTTTAAAAAAAGTTATATTTACAATGAAAATGTTTAATAGAAAAATAATATTTATTAGATCATAGCAATAAAATAATTTTTCTGGATCTGAAATCTTCTATGGAAGCTAAGTATTATTAATTTATATTTTTCTTAAAAAAAAATACTACCTAGAATTATTTATATTTGATGGTAATACAATTTTTACATCAAAATATTTATATTATTCTATAAAATAATATGACAATTGTTTCCTTGAAAGAAAACCTTCATATGCATCAGCTTCTTATGGATGAATATAAGAATAAAAGACATCACTAAAAATTTCTAATCTTTTCAAAACTGTCTTCCAACATTATTTCTTGAAAGAAATAATGTTGCTAGTTTCATCATTTTGCTTCTGAATTCTTTATATATTCATCTCAAAAAAATTTTCAGACTCCATATTTGAAAAAAAATTTTTTTTTTTTTTGAATTTCAAATTATGCTGATACTTATCAAAAATATTATGAATAATGAAAAAAAGTGAGAAAAAAATAAAACATCTTTCATATTAATTGCAAAACACCTGTTCGGCCTTTACGATGAAATTGTCACCGATTCAAAAAGGAGTCGCCTTATTACAATATAACGTAATAGCATGCATAAATGAAATATTATAAAGGCACGTTTCGTTTTTTTTTTATTTTCCTTCTAAAATAGACCACAAATGCTCATCTGAAACAACAATATCGTGATGAAACAAATCCATAAGACCATATATAATATGAACTAAACATATTTCATGTTCTATGATAAATCTATCGTTGCACTATTCGACTGATATTTATATAATTCTACACAATTTCAGTTGTAATCAAAACAATTCAATACTTAAATAAATATAATTAAATCAAATGTTTGAAAATTTTAAAATGAACCATACAATAATACAACATGTCGAAACAAACAATCAATTTACAACATATAACAACAACAACAAGTAAGTGGAAATGTTAAAAACGGAGAAACATTGCCAGTTTCCATCATCAGGTAAAAACATTGTGAAACGACGTGAAGATACATGCCTTCTCGTGCATCATCAAATGCAATACGGATAAATAAATGGCTGCAATGATGCATCGTGGAGTATAAGACGATACGAACGCTTCTTTTACATCTGTATTTCTTTCTTTTTCTTCTTCTTCTTCTATTCCAATCTTCTTGTCTATCGTGAGAAAATTTTCTATTTCGTTCGAATATGCACTTTAGAAATTATATTATTAGCAAGCAATGCAGTCAACTATCATAAAATATATTGCAGTTTAATTTACACATTTTACTGTACTATTGAGCTAAACTAGATATTCATAATTTCTAATATATAAAATGTAAACTCTGATAATTTTATCTATTTTAAATTTTAAAGTCACGATTTAATTTTTTGCTCAATTTAATAATCAACCTTCAGATATTATAATTTTATACTGAAATGTATCAAATAATATCTAGATATGTCGATTTATCGATTTTTTTTCCTTTACTATATTTAACTTGTATAATGTAAAGTTGGACACAATGAAATATCATTAAAAAAATATTTTATTTATTTAAAAAAGCTGCGATTAAAAAAAGACTATAAAAAAATCTAACGATTCAAAATATATCCTCACATTTAGAAGGATGCGTTTTAGAGGAGGACACAACTTACAAAATGAAGATTGTCCTTCACAAAAAAGGACTATTGGTCACCTTAAAGTTATTTACGAATCTCGAAAATTTCAAGCATCATAAATATACTTTATAATTTGGCAATGACATTTTCATTAACAATTATATAAAATACATTTATTATTTCTGACATTATGGGAATATTAGCTGAAGATTCATAAAAATATTATAATTGTTTATTTTTATGTTTATAATGAAAGTCCGGGTTTTGATATTTTGAATCGAAATGAATTAATTTTATAAGCCGAAATATCATTTTATATAAAATTGAATATCAATCTATATATTTCATACACCATATAATAGCAAAAATAACATTTAATATACAGTCAACCCTCCTATAACGCGGTGAGTGCGTACCGCGTTGTATGGAAACCGCGCTATAAGAAACTTAGAATTAGTACAAATCACATCATTACAATTAAGACCAATAATTACAAAAAGACAAGATAAATTATAAATTATTTTTATTGAATTGAAGAGTTCACATTTGGATATGATAAAAAAAATGATTGAACAATATATTATAAGCAAAATAATGTACGTTTTATTAATTATTTTATGACAACGTTTTCTAGGACGATAAAATAGGCAATTTTTCGCATATAATGAAAATTTAATCCTATCCGCCAAGGGATACAAATCAAAACAAAAAAAAGTTATTAATGACTCTAGTTACTAGAGTCATTAATAGACTGCGCGGAAGGAACTTATGGGATACTGTTGAACGGAAACCGCGCTGTAAGAGTACCGCGTTATAGGAGAGCTGTCATAATTTCGCGATCTGAGAGTACCGCGTTATAGGAGGATTGACTGTATATAAATATTAAAACGTTGTCAACGCTCATCTGTCTACTACTAAGTAAAATGTGAAATATTTTTTAATTATATAATCAGGTATAAATGACGACATTTCATCATTGCGGATATATTATTTATTGCATATAATATATTCTTTATATTGTCATCGCATTCATTTAAATGAATACATCTCGATTTTATTTACAATCAGGCCATACAAATACATAATACGCCCGTGTGATTTTTCACAATGTGAAATATGTTTGTGCGAAATCGTTAATTGTTACTTGATAATGAATGCGTACAATAAATATTTATAAATTACAACATCGTAAACGAACGCCGTTGATTAATTGAAATTTAAACGAGACTCTCATAAATCATATCGTGTGTATGGTCGTGTTTTTGTTTTTTCGTCGCGTAATACGGCACTTGTGCCCTTTGGTCTTTCGCGCGTTTCGTTTCATATTTACCGATACATTATTTATCCATATTATTTATCGTTTTGATAATTTTTCACGTATGTGATATTTTTTTTTTCAATTGACAAATCGATCGACCCAACGACTGAATCTTATATAATTTCTTAACAAATTTTTAGTTCGATTCCTAGAATATCGTCCATTTTTATTTATTTTAATAAAATAAAAATATATAAAATGTATATAGAATATTTTTAATTATTTTTATTGTATATATATAGATTCGTAGTTTTCTTATAATGGAAAACACGTCCGAGATTACATGCAATTATATGTTTAAAAAAAAAAATATTTTTCAGGTTAAGGACGAATTCGAGCGCAAAGAGCGTATTTAAAAAAAAACGATTCGTCATATCATTCATCCTTAAAAATTAAAATTAACGAGAAAAACGTCGAATGTAAAATAAAAATATATATATATATATATATATATATATATATATATATGTTAAATAGAAAAACGCAAATCCGCCATTCAAAAACTCGTGCCATACAATTAACGACCGTATTTTTTTTTCAATGGAAAAATAATAATAAAAAAATAAAAATTTTAGTCATAAATATATATTATTATAAAATCATGTTCAATTTTAAAAATGATTTTTTTTTTAATATTTTGATATATTTTTTTAAATATTTTTGTTAACTATAAAGTTCTTAACATCATTTTATTTAATATATGCAAAATTATAATTAAAAAAATAATGATTTATTTTTCATATTTTTTTATTAAAATTGAATATTAAATAGACAGATTGTATGACGGAAAAGTATATAATTTGATTAGATTTAGATGATTGACTCTATTAATGTTAATTCGGTCAGAATAAATATCTGTATTAGGATAGAAAAAAGAAAGAATATTCTTTCACATTAAATTAATGATTTAAATATGAAAAAGTTGACGAACAATGGCTTAATGTTACAAATTCTTAACGTAAAGATCTTCTGGATCTGCAGTCTCTTTTTAAAGTAACAAATCGTTGTTTTCTTTTTTTTTTGAACAAAATTAATTGTATATATAAAATAAAAAAAATGTAAATTTGTTTAATATATAATATAATAGATTCGAAGATTTAATTTCCAATAATCATTAATATGATAATTTTGATTGGCTTATTAATTTTTTTACGATCAAACTATTTTAATTAACGCTCGAAATGTTTTTTTTTCTTCCTGAACATCACAGTTTAAGAAACGCAATTTTTATACGCGCGACAAAAAAATATATGTTCAGCCTTCGTTTTCGTGTCCGTTTGACTTTAAATCGATCATTAGAATAAATAGTCGAATTTAAATGTTTATATTACAAGAATGTGAATAATAAATTAAAAACGCGGATATCGTCGCCATTTATACGTGTTTTTCTTCTTCTTCATCATCATCATCTTTTTCTTCTCATTTTTAAACTATCAAGAAATGAAGAATATTTAATTGATTTATCCGATGAAGTTATTTTGAATATATACAGAATTTTTCACAATCTTTGGAATTCGGCCGTCATTTTCTTATTGCCATTTCTGGTTTTTTTTTTCAAACGCACTATTACGCGTGTTATTTTTTTTTTCTTCAAATTAATTTTAAGAAAATTAATCACGGTTTAGCGAATTTTAATTATGTTTATGTTGTGTGCAGAATATATAATTTATTGTTGCTTAATATATATGGTATATATATATATATATATATATATATATATATATATATATATATATATATATATATATATATATATATATATATATATATTTGGATGTGTTTGTCGGATTAGCGTGTAATTTAGAAATATCAATAATATGTGGAAAAAAAATGAGCATAAAAATATTTTTTATAGAAAATTACTTGTGATAATAATATTATAAAATATCGGGATTCTTATAGAAGATCCGGTTTAATAAACACGAATATTATTTTTTTATTCAAAATTAATTTTATTAAATGAATTTGATTTTATTGAATTTTATGTATGTATATATATATATTTTTTTTTTAAATAAAAATAAAAAGATCGAAAACATTTCATTGATTACTTTTTAAAATTTATGACGTGTTTACTATATTAAAAATAATGTTGCTGTCGTAAATTTGTGCTCGCATATTTAACAGGCATTTTAGTGTCGTATATAAATTATTATAACATATAATAATACATTATGACTATAATATTTTATTTAAATTTTTATATTATCTTACAATATAATTTTGAATGTCTTATATAAAATAATATAAAATTATTATGCGTATGAAATATTCTTTTATTACACAATTAACATTTTGAACGCGATAAAACATTAACAAATAAACAAATCAGTGGTTAATTTGTTCTTTTGACACTAAACTAGTTTTTTTTTAATATTTTTATGATTTTACTGAAAGATCATATGATTGAATTATAAAGCACATATATGATTATTTATAATCATTTTTTCTTATTTCTAAAGAAATCAACTATTGAATAATAAGCCTTAATATCTGAAATTCTCCAGGATTTTTAGTATTTTAAAATCTATTTTGAAAATTAATTTTATACTCTTATAACTCTGTGATCAAAACGTAAGATAAATTTGTTTATAAAATGTAAATTCTTTATTTATTCTTCCAAATCAATTTCATCCCTTTCAAAGCAATACCCGTTTGATAAAACTGCACTTTTACTGCACAGTCGGAATAGTCTTTTTCCGGTATAGCCTTTGATAAATCTTCTTCGATACGGTTTTTATCTCCTCGATCGTGTCAAAACGGCGTTCCCATATTGGCCTTTTGAATTTGCTGAATAGCCAGAAATCGCACGGAGCCAAATCAGGCGAATACGTTGGTTGCGGAACGATATGAGTCGAGTTTTTGGCAAAAAAGTCGCGAAGAACCAATACAGTATGACATGGTGCATTATCGTGACGAAGGAACCAAGAGTTGTGAAAACACGTGTAACTCAATGATAATTAAACCTTTTGACAAACAGACGCTTGGCAAATGTTATAGACAGTCCTATCAATCAAGGAAAAAAATTAAAATTTACCTGCCTTCCTATAGCCCGGTATTTTAAATGACAATTTCATCTTACTTTTTGATCACAGTAGTATTATTGTAGCGATACTTTCTGGCGCCGGCTTTATATTAGAAAAGCGCATTCACCCAACGTATTTAGATCATGTCAAAGAAAAATTAATTTTTATATTATTGCAAATCAAACTAATATAATAAAGTTACATAAGTTTGATTATTTTAAACTTTTTTTTTTTATTTACCTATGCAATCGAATATTTAACATACAATACTAATTTCATATTTAAATGAAGCACACTTACATTGCTATCATTGCGAAATAATTATTCACAAATATTATTATATTATATAACGCCATTATATTTATATATTTATAATGCGTATTATGATATTTTGATAAATTCGAAGCTTTAAATATATATATATATAATATATAATAAATGTGTATGATATTTGATCATCGCATTGTCGAAACTCGAAAATCCGACGACGCGTATTTAAATTTCCTCATTAATATCGCGTTGAAAACAAACAAACAAACAAACAAAAATGACGATTAACAAAACAAATATATTTTATGTATGAAAAAAAGCGTCGATTAAAATTGTCGGATTCCGGAAAATTGACCGATTTCAAACACATCAATGAAAACATGCCGATAGACGTTTTTTTTTCGTGTAATCATTAAGAAAATTATTTATTTAAAATATTTAATTGATTTCTATGATTATTTTATTTATATAAGATTTATTGTTGTTCCAATATTTTGATCGTATTAATAAAAGTATTTTTTTTTTGAAAAATATGTGCAAATTATCTGAATCTTGAATCTGGATCTGGATCAGATAATCTTGGTGGAGTTCTTCGAGATATTGGGCAAAAATCATTTTTAATACATTTTTGAATATTTGAATATTAATATTTATATGGATGTGAAATATTTGGACACAATTCGTGTTTTAAGTATATATGCAAGTTTTATAGACATTTATATATGTATAAATATATAGGTATATTTGCGTTAAATCAACGTTGAAAAGCCGGTTTTTTTTTTTTGAGAATATACAAAATACTTGTGTATGCAACATATTCCCAATTTACGTACTAACAGATCAGATGTTT
Source organism: Leptonema lineaticorne (assembly GCA_024500535.1). Classification (NCBI taxonomy): domain Eukaryota; kingdom Metazoa; phylum Arthropoda; class Insecta; order Trichoptera; family Hydropsychidae; genus Leptonema; species Leptonema lineaticorne. The sequence goes on along the minus strand of JANIJI010000012.1, from coordinate 2,546,906 downwards.
TCAATCTTTTTTTTTATAATTATCAAAAAATATTTTAAAATATCCTTTTTCATACTCACATTCATTCGTAGAATAATTACAAAAAAAAAATATTATAAAAATAAAATAATAAATTTAACATATAATATTATTCACTATAAATTTATTTTAATAAATCATCTGATAATATTTTAAAATATATATATATTTTTTTTAATTTGAAATAATACGATGTCCATTTCGTGCGATGATTAATATTGAACGACATTTTGCGAACCGACAAATGAAAACATCTGACATACGAAATCGTACACATATTTAATATGTACTCGTTTTGCACGTCGGCATAAATCGACACTTTTCATCGATTTATATTCAAGGTGTTTTTTTTTTTCACTGAAATTTTCCGGGGTTTTCTATATTTCGCGTTGTTTCTTTTTTCTTCGTCTTTTACGCCATACTAAATATGTTTTTATTATAATTGTATGCTAATTCGTAAAATACTAAGAAAATTATCGTAATTTTGTAATGTGAACGGCGGTGAGAGCGCAAAGGCAATATTCGTCAATTAAAAAAAATCGTTTATGAAAAATGTACAAATAAAATGAATTTTGACCAAAAAAATATGTACTTTAATATTTGAGCAATACTATATATTATTATGTATTTTTATGTTTAAAAAAAAATATATCGCAATTTTATATGAAGATTATTATTTATTTTCATTTTTAAGATTCTAGTCGTAAATTTAATATTTTTATATGAATACTATTTTTTTTTATAGTTGGAAATAATTGAATTTCAGCTTTTCTTAAAAATGGGTCAAATTGTATAATCAACTATTTTTAAGTAGAATTATTTAAAAATTTTAAAGTAGAAAATATCTAATTTATTTTTCAGAATGATTTTATGAATAAAATTTATTTTATACATCAAATAAGATATAAAGTAGATCAGATTTCGTTTTTTTTTTTTTGTATTAAATTGTAAGAATTTCCTATAAAACTGGTTTACATATTCATACTATTTTATGACGATTACAATTTCATAATCTGTATGTAATATAATTTTTTTTTTGTTAGATAGTTTTCGAATATGTGTGAAAATTTCATGGAAAAAGTCGTAAGTGTGAACGGATGACATAAAATATTTAACACTTCAAATATTGTATTCATAAGTATTATAAAGTTTAAACATTATTATATTGATTATAAAGTTACAGGAAAAATGGTAATCAGTTTTGTGATTCAGAAAATCTGATACTTTATGGAGGAAATAATTTATTAAAAAAAATAATTTGTCATTTTTGATACTGATTATAAATATTATAATTTATTTTATAGTAGTGTTTTTAATATAAAAGTATAAATTTCAATAATAATAAAAAAGAGTTCAATTTTCAAAGTTTCTCAGAATGAGATTTATAGATTTTATAAATATATCGGATATTTTCGAAGCAAAAGCAAATTTAAACATATATTTTTTTTAAACTTTGTTGAAAATTTTTTTGACGATTAAAAATTATTAAAATTTTTAGAGAATAATTGAATGAAATTGATTTATATTTTAATGGAAAAAAATACTTATTGAAGAATCGATTGCATGAATGATTTATCATTTGATTGATTGAAATAAATATATTATACAAAAATTGGAGGAAAAAAAAAAATGGAAAAAGTTACAATAATGAGACGAATCAATTATTTGACATTACCGCCACGAATGTTATATTTAATTACGCCATTTTGTTAAATTATATTAAAACAAGACATTATTATTATTGTATATAATAGTGGCGGAAAAAAAAGTCGGATATATTCATTATTAAGCGTCATTTTTGGATGATATAATTAGGCATTAAAATGAAAAAAAAAATTCGACCTTGCTACGTGTCAAAAACAATAATGTCGGAATGCTAATTGTAATTTCGCATCGTAATCGCTTTTATTATTATTATTATTTTTTTCTAATCATCAGGTCGCGTAATAATAATAATAATAATTGTGGACAAATTGAGAAACTGTGGTTTAGAAAAAAAAAAAATATATATATATATATATATATATATATATATATATATATATAAAAGCTCGCATCTAGAAGGCATTGTCCGCCGTAAGTCGAGTCGAGTCAACGCAAAGGTCAAAAATAATGACGGTCATCATTATTATATCGTAATAATTTTTATCAAATTTGACATAATCGAGATTTTTCCTCGATTTATTTTTACACGTGGTTAATAAAAATAAATATAATAAATAAATAAAATATATATATATATATATATATATATATATATATATACCATATATATAAATTGAATAGTGATTTTTTTGGCGGAAAACGATCAATATAAATTATTAACAGAAAACGTGGATGAAAATTAAATGCATATTAATTCAATATGAGATCTCATTTTATATTAAAAAAAAAAAAAGAAAAACATAAATTTATGAGACTTTTCAAGGTATATCGAGAGCGAATTTGTCCTTCTCATTTTACACACATTCAACAGAAATTAATAAATAAATAAATAAACAAACAGGTTATCAATGAATCGTTCGTTCGAAAACAAAAAGAAAAAATAAACAAAAACAAACCAGAAAAATTCGAACTCGTTCGACCGAAATAACTCAATGAATCTTAACGATCGATCATCGTTTACGTTTTCACATTATAAGTTTTGTTCACTTGTGCCCTTTGGTCTGCGACCGTGTCGTATATATATTTTTTTTAATCATTATTATTATAACCGATGTATATATATATATATATATATATATATATATATATATATATATATATATATGCATTTTTCGACGTAATAAAGGCACACCTTTGACCCGTTACACGTTACAAGTATTACGTTACATTATCATTAACTATTATAAGACGTGTTTAAAAGTTAAAAAAAAATCGAATTACACAACATATTGAATATAAGTACAAAAATTTACGTCTTACAGTATCGCCTCAATTGAATAAAATAATAAAAACACACACACGCGCACATTCATATATATATATATATATATATATATATATATATATATATATATATATATATATTCAGAGAAAGAGCCTTGATTTCTCTTTTGAGTTTCCAAGCGCTGGTTTTTTTTATATTATTATTATTGGGTTAAATCGCCAATTATAATGTAACGTGTTTGATCTTTAACATTGTCTGCGAAATTTTCGGTATTGTGTGATATTATTGAGATTGTTTTATTAGATAATTTGGGGCAGAAGAGCTTATTTTTATGATAGTTTTTTTTTAAAGTGTATAAAAATTTTGCGTACATCAGAAATATAGAATTAATATTTAAAGAACGAAATTTTATGAATATTTATATATTTAAAATTCATATAAAAATGTTAAATATTAAAGATGATTTACATTGTCATAATAATTATTAATATCATAAAATTGTAGTTTTGCATATATTATAACTAGATTCATATTGACAATTAATTGATATAAACTAACAATAGATGGCGTCGCTGTGTAACATATATTGTTAATGTCGATGATTTTATATGTTGATTTTTTTTTATCATCGAATAACTTTAGTCGATTTAAATTTATTGTTTTTAAAGTGTTAGATTGTATTTCTTCGAATTTTAATTTAACACAATATATTAGGACGTTCATAAGATCCAAAATTCTGTCATAGTAAATAAATCACGCTTGTTTTTAACAGGTTTACGGATTAAATAAAAATGCTCATCTAAATATTTTAAATATATTTATATATATATATATATATTCTTTTTAATTATAAAAACAATAAAATTTCTAGTTTTTATATGGAATTACGAGTCACCGAATACCTTCTCGCTGTGCATCCCGGATTTTTCTTATGATTATCTCTATTTTTTTTTATGAGAAAGCGACTCATGTTAAACTGTTGTGGCAATAATTTATGACTTAATTATAAATAAAAATCCAAAATTATGTACGACAAATTTATATATATGGTAATAATAAAAAAATATAATTAATTGATATTTATAGTTGAAAAAATAAACAAATAAATAATAAAATAATATTATACTATCTGATCATTTTATAATTTCTAAAATATATTTAATAGAAATTTATCAAAAAAAAAAAATCACTTTCCAATTTTCTATTAATTAATGATCTTTTTAGAATCTGAAATTTAAATATTAGAAACAAATTAAATAATGAGATTAGATAAATTATACCCAATTTTTTTTTATCTATTTGGTCTAATATTCTGCAAAAACGACCAGTTCTTAACTTTTTCATACATATTAATATAAAATATAATACTGTTAAAAATAATTTATACTGATATTGAAAATATCTATTAACTTATATATTTTATTAATCTTGTTTACATTAATATTTATAGATATCTAAAAGTCATTTATAATCACAATATTATCGGTATATCTTTATA